>JAWZYU010000009.1:82192900-82660400 GCA_038380435.1 Ryuthela nishihirai | reverse complement strand
CTTGGTGATGTTTATTGTCGTCCCTCCCTGAAAAGAGATTTTCAAGATTATTTTTAAGAATCTGACCTTTATCTGTCCATCTGGTCTCTTTCAAGCCGAGAATATCTAAATTATAATGGTGGAATTCTTGTGTGAGGACATCAAGAGAAAAAGCTCTGTGCAGAGTCCTCACATTCCAACTACCTATGGAGAGAAAATGATTAGTGGGATGTTTAAAGAAACTTTGTTTATTGAGAGAGGGAATGCCGACAATATCAAACAGCCCCCTAATCGCAGACAAGGGGCAAAGACCCATTCCCCCACTACTAAAGGCTGAAGCCATCTACACTGGAAGACTTCCTCCAATGTAGAATTTGACGATGCCAATAGAAGCATAGTGTTCAGGTGCCTGCGATGACTTCTGCTCAGGATTATCCACCAGCTGATAAACATATCCTGTGAATCTATTCACTTGGGGCTTTCAACCCACAAACAAACAGAAAACACAGCGGAAGATTTTCCCTCCACAGAAGCCCACCAGTGCAGCAAAATCAGGATCCATAATAAAGCTCAGAGCCATATATCTGTCCAGTCTAGTAGGTTTATATGGTCAGCACCAGGACCCTGTGTGGTTGACCACTCCTCAGCAGGGTAGAAAAAAAAGAAAAGTAGCCACAGTTGTCCAGATCAGTAGGCCACACTAATCTGGGAGCCCTCCCCTTCCGTTCACTTCCACAAGAGAGTATCTCTTTTGAAAGTTACTAACGGTCCGCACCACGAGAAGGCGGGGTCGGACATTAGGTGCTAGGCCTGGCCGGTTCTATGCATCATCACAGGGGATTGGTGCATAGCTCTCCTTCCAGTGACTACCTAGCTACCATTTACAGACCAAATGGTCTGGAAATAACATTAAAAAATTTGAATTTAAGACAGCAATTATTAATGACGAACACAATACATTTTACATCGAAGAAATATCTATTGTTATGGGAGAATAATTGATACCTGCCAAGATAAAAGTTACTCGAATCTCGTTAAGATATTCTTTGTGACATAATTTTCAAATGCGTTGAATCAAAAGTGTTATGAGATTAAAATAATATAAAAAGTTACAATTGTAGATAACAGACATGCATAATTCTCAAGCAAAACGGACTACGTATGTCTAACCAGACAGTGCAATATAGTTTCTCCACACAAGTCTGTCCTGAGCTACAGCTGTTGCACTTAACCACTGCAGACCAATTCAAACAAGATCCTGTTTGATATTGTTCATCCATTTTATTCTCTGTGCTGAGTGCCGTGAAAGTTGAAATAGCAGGAGAAAAATACTCTCAACTTCATTATCTTTTACATTCACTTGTACAATCTCAGTTTTGCTACTTTATGAAATAAATATGAAAATACCATAATGTGTTGGACAATGAAATACTAAAATTATATTTTAAGTAGGCTTTCTGGAAATAGTGATTAGGGTGGTTCAATGTCATGGATATAAAGGTTTCCTGGTCGAATTCAACAGTTAAGTAAACGTTAACAGTTATGTAAATATTTGCAAATATCTAATGCATTATCTCTGACAAGGATATTTTTGTGATTCATTTTCATAAAACATACGAAATGCTACGTTCTAAATGAAACATAAGCTGCAATGGTTAAGCTTAAGTTGTACTTAATGGGAAGTTGTAGATGGCTTTTTGGTAATGAGAGGCACAACTGAAAGAGGCATTGAAATCATTATAACCATAAGGTCTGCAAAAATTATCACTTTACTTTCTTTCATATGCGAGCTGGAGCACAGTACTATTCACGGGAACTGTTAATAGGGATTCAGATTATTTTTGTTCCATTGTTCAGAACACTAACCACTAGACTACTTCCGCAAAATTCCCCGCCCTGCCCACGGTCAGTAGGGGACACCGATGGGCTTGGAAACGCCGCCGTCCGTCGGATGGGACGTTAAGCCGTGGCCCCGTGTGCGGGAGAGCCATACCCTGTGCACGTTAAAGAACACGCTGGATGGCCTTGACGGGAGGCTACCATCTGTCTCCCAACAGCTTTTCCAGTGGGTCCCCTCCCCCAACCTTCTCTGAGCCTTCGGGGCCCATGTGACCTGGCCATTTAGCCCATGGTGTGCAAAAAAGTGCCGCTCAGAGGTAAAACAACCCAACCCAACTAGACTACCAAGTGGATGAGGAGGGGAAAAATGGAAGATTTTGTTTTGTGGACTTGAAACGTTTTCCTTCAGTTCCTTTCGTTGATGAAGGAAGGAAAATGCAAATGTTTTTGGAAAGGCAAAGTACATCGGAAACAGACGCGAAAGCTACACAGCGTGACGAAGAAGCAATCTCGTTGATGAAAAAAAAAACGATTTTTTATTTTCTTGACACCACCAAGGTTTTATTTTCTTCTAGTTGAACGTACCCGGCGCTGCCCGGGTGTCACTTTTAATCTGTACATTTTTATTTTCACTGCACTAAAGGCGAATTTTGTAAATAACCCCCCCCCCCCCCCGACACTTTAGCACAGATTTTCAACAGGAAGAAATTTGCCCGGTGTTTTTTTGGATCGTTGTTGACGCCAGCGAGCTCTCTCATAGCCCATGGCAAACGATCGCGATATTTATTTCGTCAGATTTTGGCATTCTATTGTTTCCGACGTTTTTTACCGAAAGGTCCCAAATTTCTTAGTCGGGTTCCCTCTGCCCGACCCCATGTTTGGTGAAAAAAATAGGGCCCTAGCTGCAATGGAACGCTTCAATAATGCCGTTGGAAACTTTGGGAATCTGGCAACGGCAGCAGATTTAAATGCTATTTTAACTCTTTACTTTCACAGTTAGGGAGTAAAAAATGGCAACAATAAATTTGACAGCGATTCTCGTTTCCCGTAGGAATAGCATGGTAAATATTTTTGCTTCTAGCCAAGCCCTCTTTTGGACTTTCAACCTGAAATTTTGACGTTTTCATTTTCAACGTTTCATTTTGTCAGTCCTACCCCTCCCCCAATATCCCTTTTTAGGTATATTTTCAAACCCGCTGTTTCAGTTGACGATGGAGACAGCTCGCGCACAATGGAAAGCTTCCTCTTCCATTAGGGAACGAGAAAATCTAATAAATGTTTATCTCGAAGAACATCGTGTACCTGCCAAACCTTGTTTACAAGAAGCACTGTGCGAGTGTGTGTTTTTCATTTTACTTCCGCCCTGCAAACAACTGCATTGCCTTGACATCAGCTCCACCGGCGAATTCTTTCTTCGAGCAGTTCTCATTTCCATCTGTGGGTAAATGACAAGGAAAGAAGTGTTGATAAAAGGGTGGAGATGGAGAAGAATGGAGCCGAAGGAATTGTGTGGGCGACGGAGAGCGTAGGGAAAGGAAGAAGGAACCCTCCCCTAAAATTTCTATAGAGAGAAAAAGAGAGACACCCAGTGTAAACTTTGCTCCGTTGGCGTCTGATCCATGTCAAAAAGGTCGCCGTAGAAGAAGGAAAAAAAACCCGAAACCTCTAATCCTATCTCCACGAAACTACTTTGTCTGGAAGTGATGGCTTTTTTTTCGCTCTTCGTCTCTTTCGTCTGTTATGGCTCGTTGAACGGGTTAGAATTCAAAAAAGAAAGTGTCAAGTGACGAAAAACTTATTTTGCTATCGCATATCTGACACGAGGATCCTTTTTTCTATTTAACAAGGAGTGGTATTGTCAAAGGCGTTGAAAGATCTTAGGATAACAATAATTGAAACTGCCTACATTTTGATAGGATGAACAAATTACTATCATTTAATAACAGTTTATTGGCAGCCCAAAAATCTTTATGATAAAGATATTTCGTTGGCTTCTCATAACGTTCACTGCCCTCCTATTTTACTGATAGATAAACAGAACTAGAAAACATTAAAATAATTCAGTTAAAATGCAAATTTAAAATTTTCTCTACCTTATCATTACTGTATAAACCTTTCACTAATCTCTTCCCAATTGAGGGTGCATTAATTCCCGATGGTATAAAATTGTTTTCACAGGATACAGTGAGGCAGTAAGGTATAGTAGATATATGCAACTAATGATTTTTGTTTCTTATAGTCTTCTAAAATATACATTCAATATTACCTCCCTTGTTTCATCTCTGTTACCGTGCAGGTAATAGTTATTTTGCTATAGAAGAAAAGCTCTGTCATAAAATGAAAACGGTATGAGGAAAGAGCCGCCACAAGAAAATGCTGAAAATTAATGAAGGGCAATTGTGCAAAAAATTGATAATCGGTGCATTCACTCACACAATTGGTGATTATAATGAAATCTCTTAGTTTGCAATGGCTTAGAAGATAACGCATCCACAGAGAAAGTGGCTTTCCAAATTTCATGTGGTCTTAAAATAAAACTATTACCAACAATAGAGATGGTTTCCCAGCGAACCGGAATGTATGCAGTTGGATGGATCATGGTTCATTGACTAACATAAACAGTGCACAGGGCCTGCAGGAAGCCCATAATCTCCTTCATCGGATGATGTGTAGTCCCTCCTAATTGCAATAACAGAGCAATTAGGGATCAACCCTTGGAAAGGTATACTGGAACAACCAAAGCCTAAAGGCTGCAAATGTGCGCAGTTGATTTCCACACATGAATATATACATATAGCCCATACGATATTCATACGCCAGCGTATTAAAAATGTCAATAAGGCAAAAAACAAACAAACAAATACTTGTATTGCGTGTGCAGTTCGATATTTTCAGTAAGCACCATTTCTATTGTGAGCTGTCTTTCCTTATCTCCTTCAATCCGCATAGAAGATGAATTTAAGTGTCAGCATTCAAAATGATGTACAAAGTAGAACCTCGATTAACCGGACCAGATTAATGTAAACAGGACAGTGTGAAAAATGAAGAAAGTATTATGTTTACATAGTTCAGTTTGGAAAAATAGTGTAATTGATAGATAAGAGCATGCTTATACAATTCATGCAGTTCAGACATAACATGCCAAGAAAGTTTGAGCCTGTTGGTCCTTCTATCGGGAATAGGAGGCTCCAGTAGGCTCAAACGTTCATGGTAGATTGTGTCTAAACTGCATAAATTCCCCAAAAATGCATAAAGAGCTAAATTATGATAATAAAATTAAAAATGCACAATACATAACAAGCAGGCCAAAGGTTAGGTACGTTGAAACAAAATGTGAATCTACCACGCGCAACAGCGCGTGGTAGTCCCCTGCAGGTAAATTTTAGTCAGTTTTTGTTTGGAATTGTGCGCCTGCCTCATTCTAGATATATCCATTTTCTTATTAAGTAGTTTAGAATACACTTTAAAAGCAATATGATGTCTTGCGCATTGAAATTAGGATCACATTTTTTCGTGATGATCTCAAGCATTCTGCTACGTTGAATTCAACGGAAGCTTTGCATGCACAACATATGTAGATCGATATTAATTTCCCTTAAACTTTTGAATTTTTACTTTGCAGGAAATTTATAAACAGCAGTGCCTAAAAGAAAATATATTAATAGTTCGCTTCTCCAGATAATCCGTATCCAGATAATCCCTCTTTGACTGTAATAAACTCATTCTGATACATAATGTTTTATCACCCCCCCCCCCCCATCTTTGGAATGACAATGCATTTTCATATCAGGTTCATGGAAAAAGCAGTCTAAGTTTAATAACTTTGAAAACAGATTTTTTTAATGGAAAAAATTCGCTGCAGGAAAGTTTAGAGTTCTAGGTTAAACTCAATTTAACAATAATAACATATACTCAATATTGCAGTTTGGGTTACCCTAAGAATAGTGTTTAATCAAAAAACGTTACCTCTGAGCGGCATTTCTTTTGCACAAAATGACTAATTGGTCAGGTCACAAGGACCCCAAGGACTCAGAGAAGATTGGGGAAGGGAACCCACTGGACAGCTGCTAGGAGACAGATGTAAGCATCCCGTCAAAACCATCCATCCGTGTTCTTCAACGTGCACAGGGTATGCTCTCCTACCCATGGGGCATGGCTTCACATCCCACCAGATGGACGGCGGCCTTTTCAAGACCATCGGTGTCTTATACTGACCAAGGATTCTTCTTTCATAACAGAATTAATACTTTGGACTTTGCTTAGAAAGTTTTGATTCTGCTGCATCCAGTGAAGTGTACGATAACTCAACAAAACACATCATTTTTTATCTCATACACACAACCTTCATTTCAACCTAATTCATTTAAACTAATTCACAAATTAGTTTAAACCTCATCTTCCCCCCAAAAAAACTTAAATTAGTTTTTCACATGCTAAAAAACACCCCGGTTTTTTTTTCTAATTTCACACATACTTTCACAAAAACCACAAGAAACATACTTTTTTTCCTCATCCCCCATAACTTTTCCCATGGATTTTCATAGAATTCTCGTGCCCCTTTTACTGTGTCAGAACTCTCATTTATGCTACTACTCCAAGGGTAGGGTGGGGGTTCAGCGGAAGTAAATATCGACGCTGGAAGACAAAGGACTCGAAACTCGGAACTATAAATTATGGGCCCGGAGCGCTACCGACTGAGTCTAACCCCCGCTCCGATTAAAGAATGAATAGTAGCTATTAATAGTGAGAGTTCTGTTACAAGAGACGTCTGAAGAACGACTAAACAGCCGTTTGAGCAAAGGGAGAGGCAAAATAAGCGACACGTGGCTTTAAGTCTTCTCCCCTTGGCTATAGCAGAAGCGAGCTCAGAGGTCAGCAGATCATCTCAGCTGTTTTCACTACCCATGTGTCACAGAGAGGAACTCTGCAGTGACGAGATGCGATAACCCCCAACATTCAGAATTCATTGGCGGATTTAAGTGATCTGACGCAGATTGGTATAGATCAGGATTTGTATCTACTTTGCCCCAAGTTTTCAGTGGCTTGTTGCTTGTACCAATTGTTCTATCCGAGATGGAATGATGGTACAACATACATATGAAGAGGTGTATACCTGAGAGACTTGAGAAGCATGCTTTGTTACACGACATCTAGGGACAGTCCCAAGTGTATTGCTCTGAGGCCACATCGCGTACGGCTTGTTCAGTTCCTAGTACACATGCTGGGCACTGAAAACCCCCGACGGTACTCAACCTTGTTGTGAAACCCGTACTCCTATCATTCCTCTTTAACGTTCTGAGCAGTATTCTAAGTGAGATAATGCCCATCGACACCTACACTGTTGCCATCGAAAGCCTATGTGACGTGGATATTATGCCATAGCATTACACATCTGGGATGATATTGGGCGACTATTCCTTAGAGACATTAAAGTAGCTGTAAGCAGAAGTCGATGCTGCATTGACGAACATCCCCCAGGACAAGATTGATGGTCTGATCGACAGTATGCTTCGCCATCTAATTGACGGCTTCGGCGTTAGAGGCGAAGATACTGCTTATTGAATAAAGGCAAGGGTTTGGCACATTTCTGTCTCTAACCTTTGATCTCTTACTCTTCATCTCTCATTTATTATTTATTTATTCATACACCTAACAACCATGGTGATGTTAGGGTCAGGCCCTTCTACACCAGGTTCATTTAAAAACAATACAAAAAGTACAAAGCAAAACAAGAGAATATTTTAAATATTATACATATCAAATATATAAATTGTCATTATTCAATGAAATGTCACAGTTAATTAATTTAATAGTTTTATGTTTAATAGTTTATTAGTTTAATAGTAAAATAAAAAATAGTTTAAGGTTTGAAAATAAATTTATGAGTAATACTGATATATTAAATATGTGCATACATATTAGGCGTATTCACTATCAATGTAAGGCTGTGAAAGAACAAATTTCCGTTACAGAATGTCAAAGTACAAAGATTGAGATGAAAAAGCGTAACCATAGAAACTTAAATCTGATTGGTCGAGCATTCCCATTGTTTGAGGGGAAATCCGGTTATATCCTGTTAAGCAATGATGTCGCGAGCTGGAAGTTAATAAGCAAATTGTAGCTTGCATTTCTGACGTCAACTCCTGGAAAATTCAACATAGCTTGTAAACTGATTTATTCCTAGTTGTGATAATTGTTGAAAAAATTTTTTACGTTCTTGTTCATAATGTAAACAGTTTAATAAAATGTGTGAAATAGTTTCTTCACAGTTACAGAAAGTGCAATTTTCGCTATCTGATTTCTTTATCTTGTATAAGTAGCTGTTTAACTTTGCAGCACCAGTTCTCAATCTTAATATTTTACAAAAACACTTCTAGACATTTTAATTTTTAGCAATGAACATATATTTTGATCACGTTGATATCTAAATTGATGTTTAACAAAACTCTGAACTTTAAAGTAATTGTTGAGTTCTATTTTTTTCTAATGACTTGAGATAATTTTTAATTTGTATGTTATATATAGGAATATCAATAGTGTCAGTTAAGTTCATTGCAACTTTGGCATATGAGTCAGCTAAAACATTTCTTTCAATTCCACAGTGACTAGGTAGCCACTGAAGTTTAATGATTTTTCCTTTTTTATATTAATCATTACATAAATGTAATATATCACAGGTCCAAAATGTTTTTTTTTGTATCGAATATAAAGCAGATCTGCAAACTATCAGAATAACAAATCTTTGTCAAATACAATCTGTCAAATACATTTCTTAAATCACATAAAGATTTAGTTCGTGATAATACTGTAGCAGATTCCAATAGATATGAACGAATCTCAGTTAAGAAATTTGGGTCATTAGCGTCTAATTCATTTTCTTGAGGTTGTTGAATTAAGGTTTACTTGTGGTGAATGTCACCGTTGGCTAGTCACAAATTAGTCACCCTGGCTGAATGTCACCTAATAGCTCATAACGCCTCCGTGCGATCGAAGAACAGCCGAAATCCTGTCTGGCATGGATGCCACCAGTGTGTGGATGTAGTGCACATTAATATTCATCCACTCTTCCAGCAGCAAAAGCCGCAGTTCGGCCAGATTGGCCGGGTGGCTGGGACAGCGCTTCACTCGTTGCCCCAAATAGTCCCACAAGTTTTTTATGCGATTTCGCGGGCCAGTCGAGATGTTCGATGGTTTCAGAATGCTCATCATGCCAACCCGACACACTGCAAGCCCTGTGCACGCGACAGTTGTTTTCTTGGAAGACTGGGGTATCCTTCTGGTGTTCACTGTGGAGATGCTGCACAAAAGGCAATATGTGGTCGTCGAGAAGTTCCATGTAGCCCTTCTGATTCAAGTGTGACGTCACCGAAACCAAAGGACCCATTAGCTCATGCGTGAAACACCCCCAGAATATCACGGAGCCTCCTCCAGCTTGAACAGACCCTTGCACACAGTCCGCATGGAAGGCTTCATACGGCTTACGATGCACCCGTCGCCTTGCATCATTCGAGTGCAAGCGAAAACGTGACTCATCCAACCAGATCACACGCTTTCAAGAGTCGACAATCCAGTCTTTGTGGTGCTGCGCCTACTGTAGCCGTGCAGAGCTGTTTACATGGATCTCTTCCTCAGTTTTCTGCTCCAGATATCCATGTCATGCAGTTCCCTTCGGAGTGTTCATTCGGAAACAGCTTGTTGTAGGCCTGCATTGACTGACTCGAGCAATTCTTGCCTCGTTGCAAAGCTGTTTGCCCCAATAGTGCATGACACACTGCGGCGGTCCCTATTCGTGAGCACTGTCTTTCTGCCGCAGTTCTGGCGACGATTAGCGATGGACTGCGATGTACGCCACCTCTGGAAAACCCTTTGGGCAGTACGTTTCGACACACCTGCAAAGGCAGCAACATCTTGTACACTATGCCCTTTGACTCGATCAAACGCAATAACAACTTTTTGCCACTCATTCACATCTTTGGCGCGACCCATGTTTCACGGAGCAACTAACACACACGTGGCACAGAACCACTTCTTGTCACTGTATGAACCCTGTAGCGCATGGCACACCTATTTGTAAGACGCGTTTATTTCTGGTGCTGTCGAAACGGCCGTAACCCTCTTATGGTGGGAGATGACTAATTTTTTGTCCTGTGAGTTTATTACATATTATTAATACGAAACACCTACAGTAGCTGATCTTGATGACGTATTCCCAAAGCATTTGGATACTTTCATGCTAATCGAATGAAAATGCAACATTAAACTTTTAACAGAAAAATGCCACTAAACATAAAGATCTCGATGAAATCTCATTTCTCAACAATATTCGTTTAATATTTAAAGTGTTACTGAAGTTATAAACAGCAGAGGGCGCTGTCATACTCGGCCTAAGCATTTTCTTCAAAATTAATGGAAACTGAAAGAATCGTTACACCAACTTCAACAATTGCATTTATTTAAATAAGCGATTTGAACAATTAGAGTATATTTTGGTTAACTTTTGAGGTAAATTGTCCTTATCAGTCACTAAGTCTCCATTGACTCTTTAAATATGAAATTAATATTGTTGAAAATCGATAGTTGCAGTTGAGCGAGATCTGCAATCGATTTCCAGTGACATCTGTCCTTAAAAAGCTTATTTTCAGAGTTTTGAAATTGGGTCTTCATTCACATAAAATCGAAGTCTCCACCTTTGGTAGTTTATGACGCAAATTGATGCTAAGCAATTATAACGTCGAATATGGTAATCTGGTAACTATGAAAAATGATGAAAGCTTATATGCATCCTAAGCTTTTCCTGAAGTTTAATGTGACGTCATTTCAGGTAACCTGATAGGAAGTTTCAAATGGCTCGAAGATGCAGTGGCGCTCTCAAGAGCAAATTTAGAGAATTAATAAGATTTCTATATATTACAGCTAAAAGTGCACTAAAGTGTTACAGCTAAAAGTGCACTCTAATAGTATTACAGCTAAAAGTGCATTTTAATTATACTACATATACTAAGTGTTTATAAAAGTAAATTTCAGTAGGAAAAGCTTTATTAATGGGAAGTGATGAACAATTAATTAATTATAAATAAATTTCACTTATTATTTTGAAATAAAATATTTATTGTAATTTTTAATGAATAAATAATGTTTTTAATAACTCGAACATAGAATACGGTTCACGGCTTTGCAGTCATGGGAGAATACGTCCCGAAAACTATGTTAGTAGATGAGTTATTAAATGAATAAAAGATAGCTTTTTTCTATTGCAAATATAGGAGTTCAGAAAGAAAGTTGTTGGTTTTTCTGCGCAGAAATGCATTGTTGGCCTTTGGAGAAGAAACAATCAGGGGAGAGAAATGGAGAAGAGGGGGGAGGAGAGGGGACGCACGTGAGAGAAAGGAGACTGATTCTTGGAGCATGCAGAGAGAGAGACACACACACACAAAGCAAATTAGAATTTATCACTGCCAAACGGAGTTTTACGGCCAAATGAGACAGCTATTTTGGACGGAGGAGATGAAAGAAAATAAAGTTTTATTCCTCCCAAACATTATGCAGTAGGTACAAGTATGTAACTAGATTTACGACATCGGCATATTTATTACAGATATAGAGGGACTTCCTGGGCACTAAAATATACGGCAATGGTCGTTCGTAACGCGGGAAGATTTACGCCGCGATTCAAATCCTTCGCATCTGCCGTGTCACGTGCGAACGCGGAGCAAGGAATAGAAGTTGTGTCATTACAGGCGGAATCTCCGCTGATGAAGTCAGGTGCGGAGGATGCTCTGTTGTGAGAATAACGGGGAAGAGAAAGATGCTGAGGAATATTAATAACAATGTTTAGAGAACGGCAGTCTGCAAACATTTGTATCAGGAATGTGTGGGTTTATTCTTTGGTATTTTGTTACCAGAAAATGGAAATGAATGATGTAAATGGATTCTTCAGGGATTCTTGTTGTTGGGTTATTTTGAAGCAACGAAGTCTTCATCAGACGAAGTGGGTGGTGGGTGGGATAAAATGCGTTGATTGTCGTAACTAATAGGTATTTATAGGGAAGATGTAAAATTGTGTCATCGGTAATACTGACGTCTCAGTTGTTTCTCAGGTGAGGATAAAATAGAAGAATTAGGAAATGAAAGAAATTCAGTTACAGTCATCGGCATGCAAATTCGCTGCTGGCTTTGAACAAAATAAGAGTTAAGTCTCGCTCCTGCCGAGAGTCAATTTTATAGATAACTTTATTTTGTTCTGTAGAAAACTGCTTTTAATTACTAAAATAATTTTGTTGTGATAAACTTTCTCGTTTATATGAAATGCTAATTTGCAAATTGTACACATATGCGAGTGTAATGGATATTTCTATTAGAAATAAAGAATGACCCCTAAGATATGTAGTTATTAAATGTAATTAGCTATTTTTCCATTTACTTGAGAAACAGCTGAATTAGCTGTTGTTAAATTTGACTATTTATTATGAATCAATCGTTAGTTTTTTTTAGTCAAGATGGCGAAGAAAAGGTAATAAACGACTAAAATAAAGCAGGACCGATTCTGGACTTCATTGAGTCAAGTACAGAGGGGATGAAGAAAGGGGGATGGGGAAGGGCAGGATTAACATGAGGGATGGGGAAGGGCAGGATTAACATGAGGAAGGACGATAATATTAAAGACACTTTTGAAAATCAATAAAATGTCCTTTCCCCCCCTATTGTAAATCTTACATTTTTTCTCCCCAGAATATAATTATTCAGACAATCGTTACACAATAAAATACTCTTCAAACAGAAAAACTCTTAACTTAAATGATGGAAGTCACTCCTGGCGACGGTAATTAGTAACTATGGCTGGGTAGGATGATAAGGCCGGGTGTGTACTACATACACCAAAGAGCCAAAACTTTATGACCACCTGCCTAATATGATGTTGGTCCTACACGTGATGCCAAAAAAATCTTTCCCGACGAGGCATAGACGCTACAAGATTTCTAAAGGTGTCTTGTGGTATCTGGTACCAACACGTTACCAGCAGATCCTTAAACTCTTGTAAGTTACGTGGTTGAGCCGCCTCAGATCGGATATGCTTTTCCAACACAAACCACAGATGATCGATTGGATTGATGTCTGAGGAATTTGGAGGCCAGGGCAATACTTGGAAGTCTTCCTCATGTTCCGCGAACCATTCTCGAACAATACGGGCAGTGTGTCATGGCCCATTATCCTACTGAAAGAAGGCACTACTAGAAGGGAATGCCATTGCCACGAAAGGATGTACCTGGTCTGCAAAGATGCCTAGATAGGTGGTGGGCGTCATAGTTTCCTGCACCTGAATGATTGGACACAGGGTTTCCCAGCAGAACATTGCCCAAAGCATTACTCTTCCTCCACAGACTTGTTTTTATCCCACGGTGTGTGGTTTTTCCCTCCTCGGACCACGTTTTGAAGATACTAACCACGGCTGACCGTGAGCCCCGAACAAGCCTTGCCGTTCAGAAATGCTCTGACCTAGTCGTCTGGCCATTACAATTTGTCGTTTGTCAAACTCACTTAATTACGCTGCCTTTCCCATCTGAAGAACAAAAATAACATTGATTAACAGAGGTCAGTATCAGGCGTTATTTATACCGTTTCATGACCTTCACACGCGTCGTCGTTTACCTGGAGTTACTTCGATTTACATGAAGACGAGCTGATCATAACGTTTTGGCTCTTCGGTGTATGTCAGAATGGTTATCATTCGACATATGGTTTACAAAACATGATGACAACTTCGAGTATATTAAGAAGAAAAATGTAATGATTGTATTGCAGCTGTACATTGTGGTGGTACTGAGCACCCATGGACTTCAGGTTGTAGTAAGGCCTCAGTAGGCGCAACCACTAAAGCAAAAGGAAATTGGCTTAAATGTAGGCCAGACTGCCAACGTGAAGTCCTTCAGTGTCGTAGTGAAGTAAAACCGAGAGTCTCTTGCAAAACACTTTGCTCTTGCTTGCAACTGACACACGGGAGTGGTCACATGATATTTAGGTGTCGGTGGGAGGGCGCTCGGCGAATCAGGCTGCTTCGGCTGACCGCAACATCGTCAAAGCAGTTCAGACATTTGTGGGAGTACTTAGCTTATGGAATGAAGATGTGTACGCTTCGTCTGTCTCCGGGAAAAAATGGATGTCAAGGTCGTTATTTATTGAGGGCGGAGGTCCAGCCGAAAATGACGATTTCGTGTGTGAAATTCTTTTGGGTGTAATTTGATTCTGGGTTTTTAGAGTGTCTCAATTAGTGTAATTTAATCGGAGTTGTTAATCAGATAGCTATTGTACACGATATCCTTTTGATGGGATCTCGTGTACAATACTTCAGTTCAGAGGGAATGAGGCACACCTCATTCCCTCTGAACTGAAGTACTCACCAATGCTCGTTCTTATAAAGCTTTGCAGAAAGACAAGCCCAATAAAAACTTGACATTGATATCATTACTCACAATGATTCAGTTGTTGATGAATATTTTTGTTAATTATTCTCTTTTGAAAGATGATATCTCACCAATATTACATTTGTTAACAGCTGAAGTACATTTGGTAGTATGACAATAGTTGCAATTTTTCTTAAAATTTCGTCATTGAAATTTTCGTCGCTATCATACGCTCTTCCCTCGGTGAGAAAGGGGACACCGGTGGGCTTGAAAAGGACGCCGTCCATCGGATGAGATTCATGGCTTCTTGTGCATTAAAGTCATATTCTGTGCATGGGAAAGAATTCGCTGAATGGATGTGAAGAGTGGTTTTATCTATCTATCTCTTAATAGCAGTGTGGATCCCCTTCTCCATCCGTCTCTGGATTCTTGAAATCCTCGTGACCTTATTATTTAGCTCATTGTGCAAAAAAAGGCCACTCAGAGGTAATAAGAAGTTTTCCCAACGATTAAAATAACGTATGAGGGAATTTTTCTCTTTTACTTTAACCAACGATTCACTTTTTGAAACTTTTAATCCAAATCATGATACTTTTTCCCTATCATGTCTGGAAGCAAGATAAACTCGGGTATACGATCATCTGGCAATATAGCCAGCACAGATGCCTACACACGGTTATATTTATTCACATATTTATTTATAGTGAGCTATCCTCCTTTATTTTAAATCGTGAGGTGCAGTAACCTCGCTTTTCATCTTTTCAAATAATTGTATTCGAAGACGTCAACTGAATCTTTTCTCTGGCATCCGCTTACCGCCTCGATACGTGTAAAGGTATCAATATAAATCAAGTTCTCCTTGCTCATTTTGTCCACTATTAAGTTTGGTATCAAAGGAAATAGGGGGAGGGGGGAAGGAAGAGTCGCCCTCGACAGGCCCAATTTAAATGTCTTGCAGCGCCAAAGGGAGAGAAGATCCGAGTAGAATTTAACGAGACTAAGCTAGGGATGGAAGTAGGCACCTTCGCTGGAAGTGAAACCGCCCTGTCCTTACGAGACGTTGTTAGCTGATGCAAATGACGCAGATTATAACTTATTGGAAAACGGTGAGAAGTTTCTGTTCGTTAATAAGTTGTTATAGATATTCATCTCCCCTTCGGGTCCGAGAAATATGGATAAGTCAAATGGAAGCCGTTCCTCCCAACCGGATAGCTCCTGATTTGTGGCTTATGCAAATTTTATAATTGGAAATGGTAAAATGTCCTCGTTTAATTACAACGGATGCAGTTTTAATAGAAAGTTAAATTGTACCTTTCCATTTGCCGGGATCTTTTGCAATGATCTTAATGTAGTGAAGGAAGCGTGTATGTGAGTTTTTGATGATTCGCGGCATAAAAATATTTATATTTTTTTTTACTCAGACTGGAAAATGTAAAAAAAAACCTCAGAGCATTCATTCACTATATTAAAAGTTTCGATTAATATTCAGATCAATTTAGCAGTGCTTTTAGCAAAGAAATTAAAATTTTTGACCGACTAAATAGTGTTTAACAGTGTTGTTGTTTCTTTTTGAAATACTAAAAATCAACTGAAATTACTGGTTATTATTCTGCCCTTGAGAAACTGTTTAGTTTTGCAGAAATTCACGATATTTTGTACTTGATTAATTTCGATTTTAAAAAGTGACACAGATAATTATTAACTTCTACCACGAATATAGACATCAGAGCGTTCAAAAAGGGTAAAATCGTTTTCGCTTAAAGTTTTCCCAAGCAATTTTCGCTTTGTAGAAGAATCAAATCCTGTTTTCTCTCGTAAACTGATTAGAGTGTCGAGTAAATGACCTTGAATTGCATTATAACTGATGAAATTTTAATAGAAAGATCGCAATCTTTCCTTTTGCTGGAATCTTTTGTAATGATCTGAATGTGGTGATGGAAGCGTGTTCATCTCTGCAGAGGAGAATGATTTGGATTACCAATTAGGAACCTATTCAGTAGCAATTCTTATTTGTAGCCCCCCTCGGTAAATATCGATGTTTCGCTTGAAGCAGTCGGCATTAGAAAATAGTTGAATCTCATGACCTCTCTTAACCCAAATCAAAAATGGCTATAACCTGATTTAATGCATGTGTTCTTGTTTAATACTTATGTTTAGAGCGGTCAACAGGCTCCCACTTCGATGTTAGGAGATAGACTTGAGGGAAAAAAAACGAGATAAAGAATAAGACTTCAGTAGTAATAAACAGGATTATCCGTCATTGAAACCCTTTTATCACTGCTTCGGTATGGAGCGCTTCAAATGATGATCTTTCACGGATGATGTCCCGTGATCAAAATACTATTGCGAGGATTATAAGAATTATCTCTAAAATAAATATAGATGATTTTTGGAACACCTATTTAAGAGATATCCGTCTTGTGGATTGCAAGAAAAAAAAAAAAATAAGACCTGACAAGCATTCACTTTTTCTAGTTGATAAACCTCTGATATTGATTGGTGGAAGTTTAAATACTGCGAATATGTTATCTATTCTTTTTTAACAACGAATTAATTTGTGTTCAGCCGTTCATTGCATTGCATTAAGGATTACTCCGAAACAAACAATTTAGTATATATTGTGTCGTTAAGAAGAGTTGCAGGAATTGCGTGAATTGATTAAAATTAGAAGGTAAAGTGAAAATAACAAGAGAAACGGAAGTATAAAAATGATTTGCAAAAATTGAAATTGAAGAGTAAAAAAAAACTGGAATGATAACTTAAAATCGAAGTTAGATGTGACGAAAAGAAAGACGATATGACGGATGTTAAAAATAATGAAACTGGGATGAAGAAATTCCACGAAGAAGGTGAACAAATTGAGTGGGAAGGATTTAGCTGAGATCTCAAAGAGTAATGGTAGAAAAGGATACAAATGTAGAGGTTGTATCTTGTGAAGAATTTAATTTTCGAAAATAACAACAACAGCATGTAGCGAAGAGTAGAAAACATTTACTGAAGTGGGAAATTGAGAGTGCAGACAGATTTTAATCATGTGATCACTTACTCTTTAAACTGTAGTTGTCTATGCTTTGTGGTGGCATTTTCCTCTTGACATTAGAAGTAATATTACGCTAGACAGGTTGACTCATGAAATGGCGATAATTTCAACAACTGATCATGATAGTGAAAAAAATGTCTTTCCATCGCTGTCTAGGAAATGTTCAAGTCTTTTGAACTCCAGGAACAGCATATCGAGAAAATCTCTAAGCCCCAAAACCTAACAGAACATTCAACAAGAGAAACATATGGTAAGACATTTCTGGCAAGTCCAATGCTCACTATATGATTTGAGAGAAATTTGTGGGCATACAGAGAGATGTCATGTAATGTCAAAATGAATATCGTTGAAGATGTTAAAATCACTGCCTCAGATAGAAAAGGAATATTATCAGCTACTGAGAGACTGACTAAAGGAGTTCAATGAGAGTTAAGCTCTGCAGCTATGGAAAAGTAGGTCACATCCGTCCTCACTCTCATCCATTACAAGAACCACTGAAGGGAAGTGTTAATGCTTTCCCCAAGCAACCAATGAAGGGAAATTACATTCTGAAGTGGCAAAGAATGGTTGGCCGATCTCAGGCATCAAGACAAGTGGACCATGTCTGTTCTTGGCAAGGCTGTTCAATAGCTGACGTAAGAATTGATTGATTATCTCCCAGAATGGTAGTTCACCATTTGTCAACATCGTGTGGTTAGCATAGAATGTGTTTAGGAAGATTAAACGTTTTTTACTGTCCCCGTGAGCAAGAAGTATTTATAGGTGATGTGGAATAGTATATCCATTGTAAGCTAATGAAATAATGATAATAAGCTACAGATTCACTACAGCCTAAGGATCTTGTAAACAAAGTAATTTCACAGAGGTAGCGAAATTTTATCAGTAGCATACAGCATAGTAGTACCAGAGAGAAAAATTTAGTCAGTAAACTACGTTTGTCATTTTACAAATCGAAGAAGTGATTTCTTAGATTGCAAGATTATTGTCGAATATTCCATTCGTTTATTAATATAAAATCTATAAAAATGAAGAAAACCGATCTTGTCATTAAGCGAATTATGAATGCGCAGAATCGATCGCTTCAACATCTGTATGCTCTGATGTACACGCAGAATTATGGAGCTCCTACCTTGATGAATCCAATAGTTGTGGGAACTCGCATTCTGCTCGTGACGCATGCTTGCCTGAGCACTGCAGGAGTAGTGTTAACCAATTGACATTATGTTCTCTCGAGCGATGCTGCGTCAGAGTTATTGTTACGGACTTGGCCATTAATGAATTGTTGATTTTCACTTTGCAATTAGCATTAAGTGACTTTTCCCATTACAAACCGACACAAAATAAACACAAAATTTCAAAAGAATATTTTAATCCAGTATTTCGATATTTTCACATAGTTTTGAATATAATTCTCATGTAATTTTAGCGTAAAGATTGTCCTATTCTCAATATTGTTTTACTATGACGAAACATTTGAGTGCACTAACTTTCTTTACTTTCCCCTCATTATTGCAATACATCCATACGAAGTCTTTTAGAGAAAGCTCTAATTATAATGAGGTGAGCTTTTTAGCCCCTGAGTGACACAATTGGTTGCACAATCAGCTAAATTATATAATTAATATTATACATTGCTCTCTGATTTGATTTTTTACACATTTATTGTTATTTGTTCATCAGCCAGAGCTCTCATCTCTGACGACGTTATAGGAACATGAATCGCGCAGTATTTCGATATTTTCACATAGTTTTGAATATAATTCTCATGTAATTTTAGCGTAAAGATTGTCCTATTCTCAATATTGTTTTACTATGACGAAACATTTGAGTGCACTAACTTTCTTTACTTTCCCCTCATTATTGCAATACATCCATACGAAGTCTTTTAGAGAAAGCTCTAATTATAATGAGGTGAGCTTTTTAGCCCCTGAGTGACACAATTGGTTGCACAATCAGCTAAATTATATAATTAATATTATACATTGCTCTCTGATTTGATTTTTTACACATTTATTGTTATTTGTTCATCAGCCAGAGCTCTCATCTCTGACGACGTTATAGGAACATGAATCGCGAGCTGTACAACCTATTATTTAAATAATTTTCAGTTCAGAGTTCGATTTTATGCAGAAATGTTCTTTAAGGGAAAGTCTCATAAATCCAAAATATTGCAGTGCCCACGGAATTCTATGCATATAAAAAAATCAATAAATCGAGTATATTTATTATTATCCTTACAAAATGAAGACCAGAGAAACGCCGGTAAATTTGCTAGGAAAAATATTTATTATAACTAAGATTATATCCTCTGTATTCAATCCCAGAAAACAGGGGGAGGAAAATATCAGGGAGTCGCTATTACTAAGTTTTATGTAAAACTAGAAGTCAATGGCTGCCTTCAGCACCTCTTTATTTCTGGCCTATCTTTCAGACTCCTATTTGACCTTGAACACGACATCGGATCTTAATATCCCTCTTATTTCCGAGTTCTGCTACTGAAATAGCCCTATACACCATATTTTTAAATCTCCAGCAGAGGTATATCAGAATTTCAATTTTGACCCCATGGACCCTTCGCATCCAAAATCTGGCATCATAATTTCTGAGATCTACAACTCAAAATATCCGCAGAAAATCAGTTCTAAGCTCTCTAGCACTGGTAGATCTAAATTTGACCTATTGACCTTAAAGGACATGTCGGAGGTCAAATTTTGGATTTTTCCCTAGAACTACGACCCGAATTAACTCTAAGTAAAAAATTTCGGAGATCTATCATTTCTGCTTCAGAGTTAGAATTAGCATTATCACCTTTCAGTCAATCACTCACAATCGTCTATATAAATTAGATGGACGCTTGCTACGTTGTGTCTGTCATTCAGCAATTTATTAAGACATGAGCAATGCAGGGCAATTCTTCTAATATTTAATATAAATCAATAGCAACAAAAAGAAGATATATTAAATTTTCTATTACGCTAAAATGCGGGATAAATCATTTGCATTACTTATAAAGTTGTGCGTGCGAGTTTCCAGTTTCCATCGTCACGTTTCATTTGATCTTTTCTCAAGTTCATGGTTAAGATATAACAACACAATTATTATTATTAATATACACATATAATCGAAATATTCGAAACACAGTCAATGACTCAAAAAAAAAATCATTGGCTGGCTGTTTGATTTGATACAAGTTTCAGCCTGAGACCTTAGTATCAACTAGGTATCGTCGTAAGATGTATGTAGTTCCAAGTAGTGCTGTCTTTTGCAGTTCTGAGGATGTTATATCAGAAATATGCAGCTTCTTGAGATGGTTTATAAAATTTTTTGAGATGGTGCCAAGGGCCCCGATGACAACGTGGACAACAGAAGTATGTATTCCTTTTCAGGGAATTTTAAAATGGGACGGGGGTGGCTCAGTCGGTAGCGCGCCAGGCTCGTAATCTGTAGTTCCCAGGTTCGAGTCCCAGCTGAGTCAGCGTTGAGATTTATCTCCGCAAAATTCCCCACCCTGCCCACGGTCAGTAGGGGACAGCGATGGGCTTGGAAAGGCCGCCGTCCGTCGGATGGGACGTTAAGCCGTGGCCCCGTGTGCGGGAGAGCCATACCCTGTGCACATTAAAGAACACGCTGGATTGCCTTGACGGGAGGCTACCATCTGTCTCCCAACAGCTGTTCCAGTGGGTCCCTTCCCCCAACCTTCTCTGAGCCTTCGGGGTCCATGTGACCTGGCCATTTAGCCCATGGTGTGCAAAAAAGTGCCGCTCAGAGGTAAAATAACCCAACCCTCTTCCTCCAATTTTTCGTGGTAGATATAATCTATCAACATCACTTCTTGGATGGAG
The DNA here is from genome assembly GCA_038380435.1 of Ryuthela nishihirai. NCBI lineage: Eukaryota > Metazoa > Arthropoda > Arachnida > Araneae > Heptathelidae > Ryuthela > Ryuthela nishihirai. The sequence goes on along the minus strand of JAWZYU010000009.1, from coordinate 82,639,302 downwards.
TGCATGATGCATGTTCAAAAGCTTTCGAGTTTTTCGATCCAATGTTTCTAATTCATTTTTTGTCCAGTCAATTATTCCAGCTGGATATCTAATGACTGGAATGGCTCATGTATTTATGGCTTTGATTGTATTCCCACCATTCAATTTGGATTTTAGTACTTTTCGTACTCTTCTGAGTTAGATTTTTTACTTTTGTGTGCAAGACATTATCTGATTCTAGAATTCCGAGCTATTTGTAATTTTCATTTTCTGACAGTGATTTCATAATATTACCCTTTTCTAGTTCTATTCCATCCATGTTCTGGATTTTTCCTTGGCGCATAGATAATATTGCACATTTTTCTAGTCCAAATTTCATTTGTATATCATCACTAAATATTTGCACTGTATTCAGTAATGATTCGAGTTCAGTGTAGCTTTTTGCAAATAGTTTCAGGTCATCCATGTATAGCAGGTGGTTTATTTTTCCATGTTGATCTGAAACATTGTATCCCATTTTTGTTTTATTCAAAATCATTGACAAGGGGATTAAAGAGATGTTAAACAGTAAAGGAGACAAAGAATCCCCTTGAAAAATGCCTCTTTTGATGCTAACTTTTCCGAATTCTTCACCAAATGCATTATTATTATTATTATCCCATGCCGGGGGGCGGGTTAGAGTAAAGCTAATGTAAGGTAATTTTAGATATTAATTTAAATGTTCAAGTGGCTTGATGTCCCAGTACATTTGGGAAATTAAAAAGAAATATTGAGGAAATACAAACATAAATTCAAACATGTTTGCAGGAATTGCATAATTATTTGATAAATAAATAAAATGACATAGACGAAGGCAAACATTAAATGTGAAGTATAGTAGTGAATGTAGTAAAATGAGTAATATATAAAATATATACACCAGGAAAAATTAAGAACAACAGAGAGTAATGTTAGATGTTTGAACAGAGGAAATAGGATTACGAATAATCCAGAAAAACAACAATGATGTGGAAGAGGAAGATGGATGGGGAGATAGTGTTGGTCAAACATTTCAATACTCTAATAGGAGTGGAGTAAAATAGTTTGCGAATTTTGTTTCAGAATCTAAATAAGTGATTGTCGTGCTACGGGGCGACGCAGTTTATTTCTTGATCCGTATAATTACACATGCGGACTGAACTGCGCCAAATGTCGTGTTGTGCTACGATGACATATACGAATAAACGCTAGTGGAGAACGATCGATTAGCCTCCTAATTAACATTCACCATTACCTAGTTGAAACCAGAGGTTACGCCCGTACCGAGATATGCCTCAGACTTACTGCGCTAAGTGACGTGTATAAAGATGACCAACAATTAAAGTACGAGAGTAGTGGATGGACGACACAGTTTATTTACATTCACACATGTATTTCATATGGGAATGTGTTCGATTCTGTGGGCTTTCGCTGCGCTGAAGATCAGAATGATTCGACTCCCTAGATGTTCTTTGGACTTCCTCCAATCAACCCAAATTTAATCTGAACGCTGCTTTGCTATTGCAAGCATTCATACAATGAGGTGGAAATCTGCGCTTTACAGAAATCGCTTTATCGACATGAAAACCCGGCGAGAGGATATTTAATCCTTGCCTACTACCTGGTTCACACAGAACCGAACCTTGGTTCAAACAGAACCGAATCCTGGTTCAAACAGGCATCAAATGACCTTACAGTTTGACAGCAACGCTCAGACTGCTCTTCGTTTTTTACGCGCTCCACTCTGTCACTTACACTAGAGCCTAAGGCTAGTTATAAAAGGGTTTTTGCCGCTGTGAGCATATGCAGCCGACTAGCTCAGACCATCTAGTTACTGCTGAGTCATATTCGCATCTTTACACTTTTGAAAATATACTTAACACAGATATATATATATATACAACAACAAAAACACAAATATAAATAAATTAGAGGGACATCACAGTGATATCTCTCGGTAAAGAGTTCCAAGTTCGGATTGCTGAAAAGCAAAAGGAATTTCACAATTGTTCACTTTGAAAATCTTGGGAAAATATTTCATTATTTGAGAGAAGGATGTGGCGATGTGGTATCGCATATACGATGTAAGAATCGCATGGGTGTAAGAACTTATCCACATGGATAAATTCTTACACCCATGCGATTCTTACACCCACCGATTTCTATTCGAGGATAGGAGTTGGCTCAATAAACAGTGTGCCAGACTTGTATAATCTGACGTTTTCAGCTTCTAGTCCCAACTGAGCCAGCATTGAACTTTAACTCTGTTAACCCTGCCCATGGTGAGACAGGGGATACTGATGATCTTGGAAGGGTGCCATTCGTTAGATAAGGCATTTGTTCGTGGCCCCTTGTGCAAGAGAGCCATACCCAGCATGAATCAAAGAATGTGATGGATGGCCTGGACTCGAGGCTTTCATCTGTCTCCTAATATTTCTCCTTCCCCCAACCTTTTCCGAAATCGTGGGGTCTTTGAGACCTACGTATTTTGCCCACCTCGTGAAAGTGCTGCTCAGAGGTAAAACAAGCTAACGAAAGACAGATATTTGCTCCAAATTATCACTAATTCTTGCAACTAATCCACCGGCAGGTTGTTAGGTTAAAGTGTATGGTCTATTAACTTTAGATAGTGACTCTAGATGTGAAAATGGTCTTATAATTTTATACCTAGATATAATATACCTAGATATAATACCCAGATATATAATATTTACCAAAATTTGGAATCGACAATTTCATCAACTTTTTTCAACGTTGTTAAGTGGATCTTAACGTTTAGACACTTGGATCCTACCTTGACCAATCCAATAACTGTGGGAACGCGCATTGTGCTCATCATATACACTTCACTGAGCAGTGCATGTGTAGTTTGGTCAACAATTGACATTATGTTCTCTCGGGCGATGCTGTGTCAATTATTGTTACGGACTTGGCCATTAATGAATTGTTGATATTCACTTTGCAATTGGCATCGTTAGGAAGTGAGTTTTGTTGACCAAACAATGATGAATAGGGCAATCTGTGTTATTCTGTAGTGTTTTAAACAATTGTGTGTCATGTTTATTTAGGCAGAAAATCCTTTTAAGGGAGTTATTTATTCCAGTTTAAAGCATTTTTTCTTAACAATAGATGGGAATAGTGACTGGGTAGCAGAAATGGTGCTGTGATACATAATTTGCTCCACCACTTTAGGGGAATTTTAAAAATTTGTTACATGGTTTGTGTAATATATATATGTATGTTAATATATAATATGCCAGCGTTGATAATTATTTCCATAAAACACTCCCCACCCCTTGTCCTTGGTCAGTAATGGACACCGATGGGCTTGAAAAAGTTGCCGTCTATCGGATGAGATGTTAAGCCGTGCTGCCGTGTGCGGGAGAGCCATACCCTGTGCATGTTAAAGAACACACTGGATGGCCTTGACGGGAGGCTACCATCTGTCTCCTAAAAGTTGTTCAGTGGATTCCTTTTCCCTAATCTTCTTTGAACTTTCGGGTCCCTTGTGACCTGGTCATTTAGCCTATTTTGTTCAAAAAAGGACCGCTTATAGGTAAAATAATAACCCAAAGCCTCCGTTCGTATTATTAACATTCTCAACGGTTGTGGTGGGGATGATAGCCTTGTCCTCTAGATCAGCGTTTTTCAAATTGTGGGTCGCGATCCCTTAGTGGGTCGTGAAATCAGTTTCATGAGTCGCGACCAGCTTCGGTTTTAATGAAATAGAATAGAAACTATCAGAGTCTGGATCGCGATGTAAAAATGTATTTCTTATTATGGGTCGCGGTTAAAAAAATTTTAAAACTCTTGCTCCATCCTAGATTTCAGGTAATATATTAATCTCTATTCTGTTGTAAGATTTTCAGACAGAAAAAAAAAGCCTTTCACATTCGACAAAATGTAAATATTTTGTAACAGATACGTAAATGCTTAAAAATATTTGCATTGAAAGGGGCAATATTTAGAACTGTTTTTGAATCTTTGAATGCGAATGAGATTTTAATTGTTATTTGTCAGAAAACTTTATGATAATCATTAAACAAATAAATTTTACATTGAGTTTTTTTTCTGACAGCTAAATTAGACGGAAAGGAAGGAGTTATAGCCAACGTTAATTTCATTTAGATGAAACAGCATTTTGCTATTCTCAGAGATCGGAAAGGGAAAGTCAAAAGATAAAAAATATAAAACAGTCAAGAATTTATGCATCAAAATAAGAAGTCGACTACTATAGAAAAGTAAACTTTTTCCTTTATACATACGTACTTTTCAAAAAACAAGAGAAAGCTTTTGCATACTTAGATAAGAAAGTCGGGTTGTTTTCTGCTTAAAAAGAATCGCATTTGACCACTGGAAATGTCTTTCGAGAGAAAAACTCCGTTGGCTTTGCTTCAGCAGACATTGGAAAAGATTAGGCCAAGAACGTGGAACATTAAGTATGTTTACCAACCAGTAAAGAAAAAGTAAAAACGATGCCCTTGTCGGAAAAAGAGGCAGGATGAGTATATCGATGGAGAAAAGGGAAGCCAGGGTAGGAGAAAAATGAAAAAAAAAAAAATAGAGAGTGGAACATCAACAATAACAACGATGAAACAAATGATGTGCTTTTTTCTGTGTGGACAAGGTAGAACAAGTCGCAACGTGTATGAGAAAATAAAAAGTTATGCCAGCCTTAGGGTATCTATTGTGTCATGCAGCCATAACACGTTCACAACGAAAATCAATAGGGCTAGGGCAGGTAGAAAAGAAGAATGAAACAGGGGCGTCTGCGAAAACACGGAGTGAGGAAAACAACGCAGTTGCCGTACCCGCACGTAGAAAAGGGAGAGCCGCGACATCATGCTGGTAGGTGGCGTGCGAGCACCTCGTGAGAGGATGCCAGGCTAGGTAGAGGTGCGTGCTGTACGTTCCCAGTACGCAAGATTGATCTGATTCACACAGGTGTCACGAAGGTTTGATTGATGGCTCGAGGTAGACAGATACCTCTTTGGCCTTTTATTCAGTCTCAGACTTATCTCCTTCGAGGTGTGCTTTTTTTTCACCTCTTTTTCCGCGTATTGAATGACTTGTTGTTGAAGAAGTGTGAAAGAGTTCGAGCAGACGGGATTTTCTTAAAAGTTTGAAGTCTGCACATCATGGAGCTAAACTAAAGACAGAGAAAAGAAACAGCGGATTCCTTTCGGTATTTTATTTTCGGTGTGTAAGGATATATTCCATTTAGAAGGTTTAAAGAAATGTAGAATATCTTCTTTTATATTTCTGAATGGAACGGCGTAATTTAAATATATTCGAGTCCGTACGGCAAATTGCCACCGATAATTCACAGCAAAAATTTATTTCATAGCGAAGTAGATCTCTTTCCATCTGAAGGTTCGAACTTCATATTCATAACTTTAGATATTGTTAGTGAGCATTTTTTTTATCTCTGTTTTTCATTTTTTTTTCTTTCGAACTTTTTCATAGTACTAGAGAGAGAGAGCATTTCAACACTATTCATGAACGAAAAGAGACATGTCTGCAGTATTTCTGATCAAATTTTTATTACCTAGTCAACCATTTTGTTACATGATGTCGATAATATGAAGACGAAAATAATCACCGTAATGGAATGTGTTTTGCAGTTTCGTAGAATATTATACATTACAAGTTAACGAAAATAAAAGTTCTGCAGTGCGAAGAAAGACATGTTAACCACTATCTGCATATATTGATAAACTTTTCCAGATGAGTGCCTCACAGAGGAATTCTTAAAGGAAGTTTTCTTTTGTTGGTAAAGGGAAGATACATCATACATCTCGTGTGCAGCAAAAGGCATCAATCGTTATCATCAGAAGTACAGGGTGGGGCACAAAAACTTCCTTTTTTTTGAAGGCGAATAAAAGAAAAATTGTTGCTGATAAACAAAATTTATTTTTTGATAATGAAAGAACATAATTTCAAATTTCAAATCATACTGTTTTAAACAAAATATCTTGAAGGTGGTGGCCACCGTTCTCTAAGCACCGATGCAATCGATTTCTGACGTTTCCCTCTACACGTTCCAACATGTCCAGCGGAATTCGGGCTATTTCCTGCCGAATAACATTCTTCAGCTGAAGCAGGTTTGTGGGGCGTTGTTTAAAAACCTCTTCCCCATAAAAAATAATCACAGGGCGTTAGATCAGGCGAGCGCACCGCCCACGGGATCTCACCTCGAATCGTGATGAGCTGTCCGGGGAGCATTGTTCTCAACACTGTCATCGAAGCTCGGTCTGTGTGGGCCGTGGCACCATCCTGTTGTAACCAGACATTTCCTAGGTTAATTTCTTCAAGAGCTGGTTTGAAAACGTTTTGAATCATGTCCGCATACCGCTGTGAATTGACAGTAACTGCTCGATTGTCCTCCTGAACAAAATAAGGACCAATAATTCCAACTCTCGACAACGCACACCATACTCTCACCTTATCACTGTGAAGTGGCCTCTCATGGAGCTCTCTAGGGTTGTTACCACTGCAATAGCGCATATTCTGTTTATTGACACATCCTGATAGGTGAAAATGTGCCTCATCACTAAAGAAAACAATTGCGTCAAGGGGAACAGTTTCCAATAAAGTTTCGCACGCCGTTATTCGGTTCTGGAAATCACGTGGTGACAATTCTTGCGCAATACACATCTTGTAGGGATGGAAATGAAGATGTTCATGAAGAATTCGACGCATTGATCGATTGGATATTACTAGGGCGACTGCATGTTTGCGAGCGGAGCGTCTCGGAGATCTCTAAATCGACTGTCGAACTTCCTCCACATTTTCTGGCGTCGTAACGGTCCGTCGTCGTCCTGGGCTTTTTTTCACCACACTCCCGGTTGTCCTAAAGCTCTCTACCCACAAAACAATCGATTTCCGGTCAGGAACCGGACCTCTGGGCTGAATTCCGAAGTGAGTACGGAACGCACGCTTGCACCGCCACATAGGAACGGTTGTTCGAAAAATAGGCTTCGACCGCAAACGCACGTTGCTCCTTCGTCCACCTCATGTTTTCTACTGAGGGGTACCAGACAACAACTTCCGTGACTGCTGCGTTCGCCAAGCCCATCCCCACTTTTCTACGACTTTACCTCCCTTCACAATGTGCCGCAAGAAAACGAAGTTTCTGTGCCCCACCCTGTATTTTGGACAAAGAGAGGGCAAAAATATATACAAGGTGATTGTAAACTCTTTCAACAAAAAAAGAGGGGTGATAGTACACATCAAGACGACCAATTTTTGCAATGGACCCTAGGGACGTATTCCACTCCTTCCGCCAGAAAAGAATACTTTCGAAAAACACACGCATGCACAGGTATTTACAACCGGTGCATGAAAAGCACAAGATCAATCAGGTGTGCTGAGCAAGTGCGTAGACGATTAAGAACAAACATTTAAAAACGCAGCCGAACCCGTTCATCGACATTACCGTGATAACGTCACATGATAAGTGACGTATTCGTGAAGGACATGGAAGACTACACACACGAGGAGGAATTGGCGGATATGCATCTGATGTACGGCCAAGCAGGTGATAATGGACGTGAAGCACAAAGATTGTACCGTGAGAGATTTCCGAATCGTCGTATTGTGATTTTCATGCACCGGTTGTAAAATACTTGTGCATGCGTGGCGTTTTTCGAAAGTACCCTTTTCTGGCGGAAGGAGTGGAATGCGACCCTAGGTTCCATTGCAAAAATTGGTCGTCTTGATTTGTACTATCACCCCTCTTTTTTGTTGAAAGAGTTTACAATCATCCTGTATATTATAATTTCATAAATATGTTTTCTATTTTGCATTAAATTTAAAATGAAATTCTTCTATTTCGTGGCTTTAAAGCTCACAGCTTTTGCTTCATATTGATTAATATACCTTTTTGCATTTCAAGAGGAAAATACATGTAGCGTAAATAAGAAATATATATATATATACATATTATGTAGAAGCAGCCTTCGAAGAACAGAATGTTTATAAAGTCTATTCTCTATTTTCAAAGCTATAAATTCGCAATGCATTTTATGAAGCTCGACAAACAAGATAGCATGAAACTCAACTTTCTCCATCTTTAAAAAAAGGTCACTATTTGCATGATCACGCTGGTTAAAAACAAAAACGGGTCTTTGATTTATTCGCCAAGCTCACCATCTCCACGATTCCATTTAAAAGGAACTCAAATATTGGACTCGAGCTACTTCATCCTAAACAAGAGTCCAAAAAAGAAAGTTCCTCTCAGTCAAGAGGGCATTCGCCAGTTCTCAAGCATCTGCCGGCGTAGGCGCTCACTAAAAAGACAAACAAAAACACGCAGTCCGAACAATCAATAGCGTAAAAATTTGTGCAGTGTTGGCGGCGATTTTAGAATCCGTGGGTGGTTGTTACGCAATTCAATGCAAGGACATGGCTGTTGATGACGTTAGCGGATTACACTGCGAAACGCGCCGGCTGCTCTTCAACGGCCGTTGATTCTCGCCCCTTTTCGGGCGTAAACACAGGCCTCACTAAGAGAGCAGACAATCTAGCGAGAGCGAGGAGGAAAAAAAAGCGTCAGACGTTAGCAGTGGAGGCAGCAGAAGATGAAGGATGAGGAAGATGGGATGAGGAGGAAAATTTCGTCGGGAGAAGGGAGGATCAAACGCTGTGTCAAGTTTATGGACGGGGCTGACAACCACTAAATACGTCGGACAGCAGGCTAAAAGGATTTGCACTGACGTGTGGTCGGAATTTTCTTTCTTTGGAGCTCATTTTAATTTCAAATCTTTCCATATTTCGAGCAATATAAAAGAAAAATATACTTTTGTTCGTTTCCCGCATTCCACGACGTTCACCGAGGGAGCTGGCTCGGTGATTGCAATGCCATCCATGTCCAATAGTGGTGGAAGAGGAGTAGAATCAATGGCAGAGCGTGTCGCTGCTGCTTAGAGAAGAACAGGGGCGTTCAGAATGAAAATAAAACGAAAGTAATATGACACATTAGACAGAAAAAAAGCCAAAAACAATTAGTATCTACAACGCTTTCTTTTATAATCAGTAGTTAATTTTAATGGGAACAATCAGGAGCAGTGTTTCTAAAAATCGTCAAGTTGATTAAGTATGTGGGAAAATAGGTCCCGTATAAACTGAAAGAAACCTATGTTAAAAATTCAAGAAAGAAATTACAAGTAATCATTAAAAGGAATGTAATTATGTACATTTTAACTTCGGGAGTGAATAAATAAATAAATAATATTTAAAATGCATTCTGAAACAGTTTAGATTGCTACGTAAGCAACGAAAGATTGTGGGAAAGCTGATTTCTAGGGCAACTCATTTGTGTTACTTCAACATGCTGCTTAGGTCCTTAAAAATTTGTGCTTTTACAGTTTTAATTTTAAAAATGGAGCCTTACTCATGGTTACTGTTTTATAGTGGTTCATCGAAATCCTCACATAACGTTAAACACTTATCTGTGAATCTCGAAGATTAGCAGACATATGTTTACCTAAGAAAAATCTACACTGAACTCCTTACGTAAGTGATTAAACCCTCGAGGAAAATTCTAAAATAAAAATTTTGGGATTTTGAATTGGAGCCAAAATGCGCTGCCTGGCAACGAAACATATCAATGAATGTAAATTGTCTTATTTATATAAGTATTTACGTCACTACGAATTTCCTATAAAAAGCTGTAAAGCATGATGGAAAACAAAGTCAAATGCGACAAGGATAAAAAAGCTGATCTGACTGACTTCCAAAAGGGACTTCGTTGGAGGATGATGGACAGCAGCATGCAAAACGGTGGTGATGGAACTCATCAGATAATCCCAGGGCACAATATAACAAGTGTATGGATAATGGTAACCATAAAAAATGTCCGCTAGTCGTGGCAATGCGAGAGGAAGAAGGCTCTTACAGACAGGGATTTTTTGGCACGAACTTTACGACAAAACAGAGCTACTACAGTTTATCACCTGAGAAAGATGACTGCTAGCAATACTTCAAAACCCATTTTAACGCAACCTATGCACAAAGAACTGAAAACTTTGAAATTTAAGAACTGTGTCATGATAGATACGACGAAATATTAAATAGGTGTTAATAATAATTTGGCCAGGTATAATGAGGTGAACCTCACTAAATAGGTACTATATTTTACGACTAGAAAAGTATTAATATGTTGGAACCATTGCAATGGTTCTTGTTTTAGAAGAACCCAATTAGGTTCCGTACAAAATAACATTATCTCTCTATTTTTTGAATTGCATGTGTACAGTAGTTCTAACGAAATGTTTCACCAAACAAATGCTTGCCAAATAGAAATCACAAAAATTTCAGAATTCGTAGCCACGCCAAATGATAGTTTTGAATGCATAGTTCGTTTTCCCTCAGCACGAAACTAAACCCAAAGAGACAGATAAAAATAAAACCTAGTTCCCTTTCTAGCTCTTCTTCATATCTTCTGTTATGGTAATGTAATTTGCCGTAGTACCTAAACTTCAAGAAACAAGGTTCATCGAAATAAAATTATCCATCGGCGTTTTAGAACAAGTTTCTTAAGTATGTCATTTTATCTTCCCTCGAGAAATGGATGCAATTGCAAGCGAGGGAAGATGAAGATGAAGATGCAGCTGAAAAAACAAATCCCTGGGTAAATCAGGCAGTTGCTGGCAATTCTTTTCGACGATTAGAAAAAGACTGCGCCGAAATTGGAAGAGGGGACCGAGAGTCGTTCGCCGCTGCTTCTGCCGCCTCGGAGTCGGCTAATGAGAAGTATAAGCAGACAACTCGTCCGGAGAGCGAGACTCATTTGAAATTCGAAATTATTTATTTACCGAGTGTTATATAAAAGGACGAATGAATGCAAGGAAAAGAAAATGGAAGAGCAGAAAAAACGGAGCAGAGTTTTTTCTAAAAGTCGACCATTGTTGCTTCCGTTCAGCTTTGCCTTATAAAACTGCTTTTAAATCCCCGAGAAGTGGCAGCATAATTATAAACGTTACGTTTAATGACGAGTTTAGCGGGATTTAAAAGGTAATATTTTGGAGCTTATTAAGAAAATATGAATGCAATTCATTCGAATGGTAGCCCACGCTGATTTTAAGCACTGTTTTAAGCAAAATGTGACGTTGATTTTTTTAAATTAAAGAATCTCATCAGATGTTTGTAATATCGAAATGTATGATACAAGGTTCAAGAATGTTTAGCAGCAGCAGAGATTGTGAATAAATTCACTGTAGCGCATTGCTCTTTATGTAATTCATGTATTTGTCCGTAAGGATAAATCTACAAGAATGGATTACATGCCAGAAATAGAGTTCATTCTCTATCGTCTCATTTTTGTTGAAGGTAGTAGACTCCTCGCTATGCATTGAAATGTTGATAACAGTCGAAAATTTCAGAGGCTATTTCGTTTGACTGGATTATTGTCGAGTAACAATGCCGACTTCATAGCCATTTAGTATCCATTGTAAGATTAATGAGAACATTGGCAACGAATGCTCTACTGTAGGGATTTGGTGCCTAGTAAAATCCTAACCCTTTAGCGAAAGATGGAGAATGAGTTGTTTCATCTCTTTGGACCATAAGTTTTAATGAACTGTGGCTTAAGTGATCTTGAATCTCAAGTAATTCTTCAGTTCAAAGTGACTGAATGGTTAGCATCCTTGGCTGCTGATCAAAGTGGTCTACCAGAAAAAATAAGGTCACAAAGAACATGAAACTCAGGGAAAAGTTAGAGTCATATATCTATTGAAAAATAATTAGTAGCAATTAGGAACCTCTGGGAAAAGGCAGGTACAAAATAATTATTCAGTGACTCTCCTTTATGAGAACCATTTCATTTTCATCTATTTCTCCTCTTTTCAATGAAGATACAGAACAGAGGCTAGAGGTGAGTGAGAGGTGTCTTCCGAGTATGACTCGTAACCAGTTTGTTTCGAGAAAAGAACAGCTGAGACATTATTCAGCGCCATCTAATAGGCGTGCAACCTATGAAGTCAGGAAAGACTCGGTCACTGAGGTTACCTGTCAAAGATATGACATCTGTTAATTTATCGGTAGAGTTATTTATAGCAGCTTAGGTGAATTCATGAGCTTAATTTAGCACTGGAATGGATTCCTATGCACGTCTCTTTGCAATAGGCCACAGCCATTGGACGAAGCATTCTCATTGAGAATTCAGCGCCAACTGATCGAGAGCGGCGTTACGTGTTCATCGTGACGGAGGTGCGGGCGCGTGTAAACGCTTCCAGACGTGCGTGTTTGTGAAGTGTACGTACATGCATGAGAAAGAGCACTCGCAAGCAGAGCGTGCGAGTGTTAGTTAAAGCCCATCGTGCTGCTTAACTAGAAACGAACAGCCTTAGCAATTCACCATCAATAAGCTATTGTGTATGGGAATAGTTAGAACATATGGCTCAATCGTGCATGCGAACGGATGTGTTAGATGCTAACCTCCCAGAAGTGGGATTATATTCGCATAGGTAGATAACTATTAACACACGGAAAAATGTGTTATGCAGCTATAAGTAATTCCATTTTGAAAACGTATTTCGATAAACAGAGTTCGGTTAAGTTGTTTTACCTCTGAGAGGCACTTTTGTGCTCACAACAGGCGAAATGGTAAGGTCACGACCAATCCAAAGGATCAGAGAAGGTTGTATAGTGGATCCATTGGCAAAAGTGCAACTCGGAGGTAAAGTAACCTACACTTGAACCTGTGTATCGAAAAATTAAAAAAAAATTCTTAATTATTTCTATATAATAATACATTCTTTTCTTATATAAACAGTTACTAGGAAACGAATCGTAGCCTCCCGTTAAAACCATCTAGCATGTTCTTTAACGTGCACAGGATGTGGTTCTCTTGCCCAAGGTGCTACGGCTTAACGTCCCGTCCAACGGAGGGTATCTATTCAGATCTACATTTAAATCTGTTAAAAACACGAATATACTTTTGTTATGTATTTTTATATTGCACTTATTAAAATATACTTTTGCAACCTTTTGTTTCTTAGAAAAACCTTTTTTTACTAGAAAAGTATTTGTATCCACTGAATCCTGTTAAAGAATGTGAAAATTTTAGCTAGGGGTGTTTCCCTTTGAGTGGTTTAAACTTTCTCTAATCGGAAAAAAATGTTTAGATGATGTTCAGACCGTTTATTTGTTTAAAAATCTCAACACAATTTCATTAAAATGATGCAATAAATAAGGAAACCCATAATGCTTCCCATCAATGCCATTATGCTATTCTAAAAGGTTTCCATGAGTTTCTTTTGAATAAATAAATCTATTGTCTATGTGTGCCGTCCCCAAGCCGAGGGCGCTTGACTACTGATCTAATTGACCTGGGTTCGATCCCCGGGTTAAGACATGGATGTTGTGTTGTTTTTCTGCTGAAGTCCTGCCATCCTCACTGATCCTCTGCTATGGATATAAACTGAGAGGCTCCTGTCGGAACTCTGTGGCAAGCAGTTTCTTGAGGGGGCATTTAATATTATTGTCTATGTGTTTTGGTATGCCATCAAAAATTACGCGAGGGAGGCAAGATATAAATATTGATCCTTATAAGGGATCGAACCCGGATATAATCAGAATAATATGACTACCTACCATAGTATATGTATGGTAGGTGATCATATTGTTCTGATACGACTGTGTATTTTCAAGTAAGAAAAAAGATATTTCAAATAGTTTTCTTGTCTAATTCAAATGTTGTGATTTATTATGCTATTGTATAAAGTCCCAGTTACATATCTGGCCCTATGGGGGTTAGACACTATGGGTAAGTATAGTTTCTGTTTGCATGAAACTTACTCATCTAAACGCGATAATACTGATTTACATGTAGCAAACAGATTAAAAGCATATATAGTACATAACAAAACGCAATTTATTAATAGGATTTTAAACATGCCTTAGGTATACAAAACCAAAATTTGGAAAGAGTAAATGTGTAGGCATATAAATGTAGACACAATTTTAACAAAAATAACGTTTACCACGTATTTATTTATCATCAACCATAAAATTGCATGGAAATACTTTGCGTGATAAATAACCCTTCAAAATTTGAGTGTCCATTCTAGCCGTGCAGCCTTGTGCAGAGCTGTTAACATGGGTTTCTTCCGTGGTACTCTGCTCCAGATATCCATGGCATGCAGTTCCCTTCGGAGTGTTCATTCGGAAACAGCTTGTTGTAGGCCTGCATTGACTGACTCGAGCAATTCCTGCCTGGTTGCAAAGCGATTTGCCCTAACAGTGCGTGACACACTGCGGTGGTCTCTATTGTTGAGCACAGTCTTTCTGCCGCAGTTATGGCGACGATTAGCGGTGGACTGCGATGTACGCCACTGCTGGAAGACCCTTTGAACAGTACGTTTCGACACACCTGCAAAGGCAGCAACTTCTGACACAATTATGCCCTTTGGCTCTGCCAAATGCAATAACACCTTTTTGCCACTCATTCACATATTTGACGCGACCCATGTTTCATGGAGCGACTAACATACACGTGGCACACAACCATTTTTTGTCACTGTATGAACCCCGTAGCGCACGGCACAGCTATTAATAGGACGCGTTTATTATTGGTGCGCCCTCTGTTGCTGTCGAACGGACGTAACCCACTTACGGCAGGAGATGACTAATTTTTTGTCCGGTTAGTTTATATGGGATATTATACAGAATTCGTGTGTTACATTTTATTCAAATTTCGCAATTTTTGCACGTGGCAAGACCTCAGCAGCGACCATGTCATTAACTGTATATTTGATATAGATCAAATTATTTATTGATAGTTGGTTTCAAAACTGCATTGCCAAAAGTTCAATTATTAAAAATTAAAAAAAAAACAATTATTAAAAAACATTATCAAAAATTAATCGCACGCGAAAAATTCTGCATCTTATGGAGATTCCCCAAGGCCTTCATATAAACTTTTATTTTTCTACTACAATTCTGGAAAATATCCCGGTTCACCCTTCCAAAAATTTATTTTCTCTGTTTGAATAACAATTATTATAACTGTATGCAATAAACATCAAATAATTGGCATCATTTAATGTCAAAATAAATTGTTTTCAATATTCCTAATTGTTCAGATCTAAATCTTCAGATCTAAATCTGAACAATTAGATCTGAACATTGTTCAGATCTAAATCTAAATAGCAGATCTTAACGTACTATATATAATCCGCTTATAAAAGCATATGATCATTTAAAACAAAGTTTTTGCATAAACGAGTATAAACATACATTGCCATTTGTCCCTGTCATCATTTTAGGTAAAAGTAAAAGCTTTGCTTATACAAAAAATATCTGAGGGCTCATTGCTTTGTATGCCATCCACTTCGAACCTATCACTGCAGCATATAATTTTGTCACTAAATGAACCAGGATTTCCATCTTCAATCGGAGTCTTAGCAGTTTCTTTTTGTCACTGGTCATTGTTTATAAATTTCATAAGTTTCTTTGTACAAAAATTCTATGTTTGATTCTAATGTCTGTATGTTTGCTTAATATCTGTGGAGCATAATGTAAAATTCTTCGTGAAAAGTTGTTATCCTGTCAACAACGTTCTTTTGATGCTCTTTCTTCACTTTCTTGGTCCATGGTGCATTGTAGTCTCGGAATCATCGCAAAGATGCATTGTAGTCTCGGAATTTAAAGATTCATCTGGTAGCATGAAAAATATTAGTAGAGAATGTCAACGATTTTATTTGCATTTGTGAAGCATGCAACATTAACAGGGCTAGTATTTTCTCGAGGCATCCCTGCCCCTTGCAATTTCGTGTATCTCAACCACTGACTTAGTTGGTTGTTTTCACAGTTGCATTGATGTATTCAGGTGCGTTTCAGTTGAAAAACGGGAAACAGAAATACCTTGTCAGTTTCTTCCAATAGAAAGCCGTGTTGCACCTCTAAATCATTAGTTCGCATTTCAGGAATCCTACTTTTGATGTTCTTTAGTCCAGAAATCATTCCGCTGAGTATGTACAGGAAGTGGTTTCTTGATATATTTCAATCCCTTAGGCCAAATTAAAGAATCTTTCATGGATTGCATTCAGAGCAACTCTTACCTTTATATAATTTTTTCAGTGCTGAAGAAAGTAGGGAAATGTTAGACTCCTCTAGTCTTCATTGAGATGACTAAGAAAACCACCTTGAAAGCAATTAACTGTTTTACCTGATAAGATAAGTTATAAAGATATATACACAATCATATTTTACAAATCTATTAGTAGTCTAATTCTTGAAATACTGATAATTTTAATGGTGATAAGCAAAACTTTGGTATGAACGTAGATTATTTAAAAACCGTCACACACAATGAGTCATTAAATGGACAAACAACTAGCATTTTATTCTACGTTTAGATATATCATAAATGAATCAGGAGCCCAATATATTCTACTTACTTATAGATTATTAAAACGTTAATCGAAACAGCGTCATATGCTGGTATAGATTATTCAGATACTTATTTTGTCTGTAATTTATAAACACTGTTCCTTAAAATAATGACTGTTAAACTGAGGTCTGAGAAGGTCTACTAAGAGACCGGAGAATTGCTACAGTACCTGTACTTCCACGTATTATTTACAATTTAACTGTGTCAAATACTTAGGATCTCTGAACTCAAACAGTATCGGTGTACTTGGGGATCTGTAATATTTTCCTATCGAAAATTGGGAGTCCTCGGCCTCATAAAGTTGTTTAAGAGCAAATGCTTTATGATTTTATTTGTACTTCAATTTTTATATAAATATAATAAATGCTATAATAACAAATCATTTGGTTCAGAATGGTTAAAAAATAAAATCAAATATTCACAATGCCAAACAAACAAATAAAAAATAAATGAAACAAACTGTATAGTTCAATGTCACTTATCCTTCCAAACAATTTGAAAACACAATACCCTTGTCCATCCATTCCCACAGAACACGAGACAGCAAACGCAAGTGGAACGACGTCGAAATATAAACAAGGAATTCAATGTAGGAGCGATGGAGAAGAACAATGGTAACAACAACAACAAAAAATGCTTTTCTAAGTCCCTCCCTAACCGATCTGCATGCCACGACGCCAGGATGCTCCCGGTACTTTTGCAGCCTCTCCTGCATCCTTTTCCGTCGCTTTATGATTTGAGCGGCGACAACGAGGGCTGCTGATGCTGCGGATATTGGACATCAGGACAAAGAAGAGAAAATCCCATTTATTTTGTCATAACGTTGTCTTCTGACATTGGCCTTTTTTTCTTGTTCCTTTATCGAGAGGTGACAAATGATAAAACCGATCCTTGCTCTTAATCTTATTCCCTTTTAAAGATAACAGAAAAGAAGGGAAGTATAAAAATGAAAGGAACCGTTTCTACGAAGCAGAGCTAGTAGGTGGTTGCTGCACTACAGCAATTTCTGCTTCATGCATCACTCTTAGGGTCATTAAAAGAACGGCGAAGTGCACCACGGCATTGTTTTTAATTTCGTTCAGCGAGGCCAAAGTGATAGAGAATGAGAACTAACATGGAGATTTCTAAAAATTTCTAGAGGTTGTTTTTTTTCTTCTCTCATTAAACTCTAATGATATGAATATATATCCCGGCTGATAAAAAACGCTCTTGTTACTGAATTTCAAATTCTCATTCTTCTAAAGGATGAATTTTCTCGAGAAAAGAATTGTTGCATTCGAAACTAAGAGCCATATTATGCAAAAATTCCTGAACGCCATTAGGTTGATTTAATCAAAAAGAAATTCATTCAAAAATAACATTTAGTTTTGAATAAGGGTATATCAGAAGTCTTGGAAATATGCAAAACTAAAAGAATAACGTATCACCGGTGTATACGGAGCGCTAGTTGTCAAAATGAAGAAAGTTTGCCATTTTTTAATTTTAGCATCCTCCAATGGTGAAAATTTGAACTGATGGATAATTAAGGAGATGCGAAAACCAATATTTCATTAGTATCTACCTAACAGAAAAATATTTTTACAATTATCTCCTAGAACAAAGGAGTTGCGTTTTCCTACCTTCGGGGGATAAGATGCCAAATCGTTGGTGTCCATTTAAACTTCTTGACCACAACACTCTACCATGAAAATGAACAATCTCTAGCATAAATTAAACTACTTGAAATTGTCGTTGAAATTTTTACATTTTTCAACTTTAGTGTCTCTAACGGTGGAAATTCAAACCATTGTAATATTCAAAAAATGAGAAAATCGCATTAATATATTTCATTTATCTATTAAAACATAAAGGTTTAATGTACACCGAAGAGCCAAAACATTATGGCCACCTGCCAAATATGATGTTGGTCCTCCATGTGCCACCAAAACAGCTTTTACAAGGCGAGGCATGGACGCTACAAGATTTCTAAAGGTGTCTTGTGATATTTGGTACCAACACGTTACGAGCAGATCCTTTAACTCTTGCAAATTATTTGTAATTGCAAATTATTGGTTGAACCGCGGCAGATAGGTATGCTGTTCCAAAATAAACCGCAAATGCTCGATTGGATTGATTTCTGGGGAATTTGGAGGCAAGGGCAATACCTGGAAGTTTTCCTCATGTTCTGCGAACCATTCTCAAACAATCCAGGCAGTGTGGCATGGTACATTATCCTGCTGAAAGAAGGCACTACTATAGGGGTATGCCGATGCCATGAAAGGATGTATCTGGTCTACAATGATGTTTACATAGGTGGTAGACATCATAGTTTCATGCACGTGAATGACTGGACCCAGGGTTTCCCAGCAGAACATTGCCCATAACCTTGCACTTCTTCCACTGGCTTGTTTTCATCCTACGGCGCATCCTGGTGCCAACATTGCCCCAGGTAAACGACGCATGTGTACCTGGCCGTCCTCATGGTGCAACAGGAAACGAGATTCATCGGACCAGACGATATTTTTCCAATCATTCAAGGTCCAGTTTTGATGTTCGCGTGCCCATTATAGGCACTTTCGATGGTGAACCGAGGTTAGCATGGGCACTCGGAGCGGCCTGCGGCTATGCACCCCCATTTTCAGCAGGGTTCGATGTATTTTGTGTTGTGACACATTACTCCCGGCACCAACATTCAAATTATGGGCGAGTTGCTCCACAGTATCCCTTCTGTTGGGTCGTACCATACGGTATAGCCTTCGCTCACCTCTAGGATCGATGAGTTGTGGTTAGCCCACACCTTGCCAGCGGTTCGTGGTTTTTTCCTAATCGGACTACTTTTTGAAGGTGCTAACCACAGCTGACCATGAGCACACCACGAACTTTGTCGTCTGGGAAATGCTCTGACCCAGTCGTCTGACCATTACAATTTGGCGTTTGTCGAACTCACTTAAGTCCGCTGCCTTTCCCATCTGAAGAACAAGAATAACATTTATTAACAGAGCTCAGTATCAGGCGTTATTTATACCGTTTCATGACCTTCACACGCGCCGTCGTTACCTGGAGTTTTTTCGATTTTCATAAAGATGCGATGGTCATAATGTTTTGGCTGTTCGGTGTATATTATTAATGTATCTATTAATACAGAAAGGATTTCTTGTGGCAATAATATATAATTGACTAACTAAGCATTTTAATCACTATATGGTTGTTAATAGATGCAGAGTAAAAATTGACTTTTGCCGGGTAGGATACATACCCACAACCTCCTGAGGTGCTCTGACTGCTTACATTATATAGGAGGTTTTTAGACTATCAGAGTTGATCAAGTTCTCCTCAGAGTTTAACCCGCCAATCTCGACTGGAAACAATTTTTGAGCAAATTTCAATCCTCTTTTCCCATTTGTCATGGGTTCGGATGAGACCAAGCTTAAGACAATTTTTCCCTTCATCTATTAACAGCTAAAGAGTGATTAAAAAAGCTTACATTCAGTTGGTTTTGCATTAGTACAACACGCGGCAATCAGCTGTCGCCGTACTTCAAAGAAAAATGAGTCAGGGACGCAATCTTTCCGACTTCGACACGATAATATTGTGGGGACATGACATTCTGGTGGCAGTATCTCGAAAACAGCAGCCATAGTGAACTGCTCCCATTCTGTGTTGTCAAGAGTCTACCATGACTGGCTGAACAGCGGTCAAACAACTAGCCAAAGGTCACACAAGGAACAGCCACGTGTGATCAATGGCTGTGGTGAACGATGCATGCTCCATCTCATAATACAGCAGTGATGAAGCACAATTTTCCAGTTAACCACCCAGTACAACGTTGGAATAGCAAAACCAATATTCACATATAGAATGCGCCGTGCATTAGCTCGTATGAGCTATGACAGTCGACGGCCGTCAATTGTATCCATGTATACTGTGAGACACAAGAAACTGTGTCTTGTATGGGCACGTCAGCGCCAATACCAGACCGCCGACATGTGTAAATCCGTAGCCTGATCAGGTGAATCCCATTATCAACTCCATTATACTGATGGAAGTGTTCGCATTTGGACAGAGCAACATGAGGCTATACCACCAGGATACACCATCAGTGTTTGAAAGGTTGGAGGTTGTGGTATTATGATTTGGGTAATATACCTGGAAACGCCACCGTCCGCCAACACAAACAGTAATGTCTTACTTGGAGCTCGAACCCAGGTCCCTTTGAGTGCCTAAGCACGCTAATCTCTCGGAGAGTGGCCAATAAATGTATTCCGTAACATGAAAAATTAACTATGTGTACCATGGCCAAGTGGTTAGCGCGCTTGGGACCTGGGTAAGGCATGGACCCCAGGTAAGGCATGGACGTATGTGTCGTTTTTCTGCTGAGGTCCTGCCATCATCTCAGACCTTCTACTATGGCATATAAACTGACAGGCTCCTGTCAGAACTCTGTGGCAAGCAGCTGCTTGAGGGGGTATTTATTTTTTTTATATTGTGGTTAGCACGCTTGGCTAGTGATCTAAGGGACCTGGGTTCGAGCCCCGGGTTAGGCATGGATGTGTGTGTAGTTTTTCTGCTGAGGTCCTGCCATCCTCTCAGACCTTCTACTATGGCATATAAACTGACAGGCTCCTGTCAGACCTCTGTAGCAAGCAGCTGCTTGAGGGGGTATTTATTTTATTTTATTTTATAATTTATTAAACTGCGTCTTCAGTACTAAAACTTTCATTTACAATGTAACCTGCTAAATTATACTAAAGAAGTTAGCTCTACTAAGAATTAGCTCTAGTGCTAGAAATTTACTTTCCATGCAATTGTGAAGGAAAGTTTTAGACATCAAGATGCACGTCACGTTCTTAATTTAATTTGCCATATTGTTTAGAAATTAAAATAGTTAGAAGATTTCATTGTTACCCAGGTTCGCTGGTGAGAAATGTATTTCATTCTATTTTAACAACTCGGTTAACCTACCTGCCTATTAATTATTTTGGGACCTGTATTTGCCTTTGGCATAAAGCGAAAACGCTCTACATTGCATTTGTGACAAAACGTAGATAGTGCTGGATACGATCCGAAGATAAATTTTTCCTTGAGTTCATAAGTTTCGGTTCCTTAGTTAAAGGAAGTTTAAAATGAAACATAATGACGTTCAAATTTTATCATCTGTAACAGAAAATTCTTTCCACTGAGAGAAGCCAGGAAGCAAATACTAAAAAATAAAGAACATACACAAATTTCTAAATGTTTACTGAAGTGAAATATTTGTGGATTAATTTATTTACAAGAAACTGAAACTGTAGTCAGGAGTAGAACAGGGAACAAGAACCCTATAGCCATAGTTTTGAGGGTTTTGCTGACAAAAATAGAAAAAGTATAAATCCCTCGAAGGTGATGGATGAGTGTTGCAGAAAAAGCAAAGTTGCAAGAGATAGATGAATGACGGAGAAGAAGAGGACAGCGAAGGCGGAAAGTGTTGATGGAAATGAAAAAGAGAACCGATGTCGGACATAGTGGGTAACAACGAATAAACAGAGAGACAAACATTTGCTTGAAGACTGCCTTCTGGAGCGGAACAGAGGCTGTCATATACAGAAGTCTGCGTAATCGACACGAGGGTTCAGTTTTCATTATACTTCGCTTCTCTATTGCGGATCTGTTTTGTTTCCAGGGGAATGCGAAAGAAAGAAAGGGATCAGAGAGAGAGAGAGCACACATATAGAGAGGGAGAGTTACAACACAGAAGAAGAGGAAACAACAGATACGAAGAGAGATAGAATCGCCAGAGTGGAAAAAAAGATACAAAACTATCGGGAGCTTGTTGAAAATTAAAAATTTCGTTGCTTTACTGTGTTGAAGGATATTCGGTTCTTGGCAAGGAGACAGGAGATGTGCGTGCGAGTGCCCTTGTATTGCTCTGTGGGAGCTTTCTCTTTTTTACTTTCCCAGTAGTACACAAACCCTTGTGCATGCTTCAGCAAATTGCTCTCATTTTCAATGCGTAGGAAGAAAGGACAAAACACAACAAATGTTCAAAGACATCAGAGGGAAAGAGAGAGAAAATATCGAGCGACCATTTTAATCCACTTGCTATGTTGCACAGGTGCTGCCCTGTGTCTGTTGCGTTATATTTATTCAAGCATGATTTGATCATCAACTTCTTTAGCGCAAAATGTTCTTCGAGAAATTTTAACGAAATGTATTAACGTACTGAGAGGATATTTAAATTTTTAACGGATGACTAAAGATATGACTTGTATAGATAATGGGAGAGAAGGATGTTCCTTCTGGGTGGTGAGTTATTGGATTTCCATCTTGGTTATTCAGCTTACGCTTTCAGTAGAAAATATTAATGCATTGAAATCATTATTTAACCACTGTGTAGAAACCTATTTTATTGGAAAACACTGTGCCAGGTTATGCTCAATTTGTTTTGTGAATTTTTAGATTAAGTGCTACTTCTTAAGTCGGCGCAAAATACTGCTTATTGAAATTCAAGACACAAATGATTTCTTTTGCAGAAAGTGAAACTGGAATACAATTGGCGCCGACAATTCTGTTTTAAATGACATTAAATACATAATTAATATATACATTATTAACCCTATTAAACTGTGCTCTAGCCACTCTTTTGTAACATTGTGGATTGCCATCGGAATAGGTCTGATTTCGTAATTTATCTTTAAAAAGAATCTAACTAAAACAAAACTATTAACAAAACTATGCAAATATTTGCTCCTTAACTGGAGGGGTTAAGGAGCAAATATTTGCATAGTTTTGAGAAGTGAACCGAAAAATAAGCAAAAATTAATTAAATGTTATTTAGATGAAGGGAATAATGAAAGTTTCTCCATCTCAATATTCCACATAGTGGTGATTAGTTTGGCAGAATATAAACGTTAATTGCAAGGATAGAAAATAATGCTCATATATTTTTTCTAAATCGAGATGAATGTCAATGAAATTTGCACGTATGATTGTAAAATGCATACAAATTTGGATCTAAAGGTAATTAAATATCCATCGATGATAATGAAGAAGATAGTTTTCGCTTAAAATCATCATCCATAAATATTGGCCTTCAAAAGGGGTGGAAAAGTTTGCGAAAGAAACATTTCTTGGTTCAAATCCCACTCTAAGGAATGCATATCCAGTTTATCGGTCTGTTGAGATTTTCTATGGACTTTTGCGTGACAGGACTCCGTCACAGGTATCTGCGTGAGGAGTCATTAAAATAGCAAACTAGAAATAAGAATCTATCTTCTAAGTCAAGATATTCTACTTAAAGGTGTCCCTTTATAGTGTTTCACGTCTTTCCTTCTATTGTGCACTGCTACCGAAAGTTCCAGTGCTACTAAAGATAATCAACAGAATGTCTCGTGCATTAAACACGAAACAATGTTTCGTCTCTGCTCCTTTTCGAGTATTCGACACATTAACTAAAGAGCTGACAGAATTTTCTCTACTTAAATTGCTTGTTTAATAATAGAAGCCTAACGCTCGAAACTTTCTCAGTGATAGGGACGTAGACATTAGCATGTCGACAAATAAAATGTTCAAAGTTAGGTTGTGATAATTGCATTTGAGTAAGAGAACTCCACCGAAACAGGTAGCATTCTGCGATCCCATTACAGTTAAAACTGACTGTCGGTGAAATGTAACATAATATCACTTAAGGGGAAGGCGCTGAAGTGTCTAAACTCTTAATGATTCTTCCTTCTTCATTTACGCGTCGGCGTTCCTGTGTAATCTCAGATGACATTTCCTGCTGCGTTGCACTAGATCTCTCCTCCATCGATCGAAGTCTTCCCATTGTGAGGCCAAAGTGCAATCATATGTTGTCTTGTCTGTGCGGGGTCCCCTTCCTGGAGAACATTGGTGGTCTGTCTCCTACCATCCGCTCTGCTGCATCTGTCTCTTCATCCACATACCCATCGTCATCCTCTGCCTGACAAAACTCCGGAAGTTGGCTCATCAAAAGCCTCCTCCAGCCACCTGGAATTGTATTACGGAAATATCGTGGGCGAGTAATAGAGGATAAGGAGAAGAAGAGAAATGGATGAAAACGAAGAGAGGCAAAGACAAGAGGGATGTCACTAATGAATCTAGATTCTGTAGCTGTTGAACACGAATATCTTGTCAGTTGATTTGAGATAGAGTCCAAAGTAGTTGATTTGGTTCTCTGTTCTTCTGCTCTTATCTTGCTTATGTATATAATTTAGAGTATTGATAAAAAGTCTTATAATATAGATATTTGATTTCACTACTTGATAAAAAAATACGTTCTATCTATTGAAGATAAGCACCACAGAGAATCAGTAACACATACTGAACAGGAAGGAAACACAGGTATCCATGCTTTGTGGGATCAAAACTAGGTCAACATTCATTCGAATACTGTAACTTCCTTACCACACTGCAGTTCAGATAAATTGCTTTTCATAGACTTAAAAAAAAAGATATTTTGATATTAGCAAACCATTTTCATTAGAAGCCTTTTTGCATTATATGTCTGCTTTAAATTGTGTTGCGAAGATGGAGCTTATTTTTGATTAGAGGATTGGAAAATAACATCCTGATTCAGTGTTTATAACTTACCAATCTTAACTTTCATTTGTGAAATCTGTAACAGTATATGAAGACGGTCCCGGAAAATTCGTGTAATGACGATTGGTCCATGCCAATTCGTTCAATTCCTATTGGCCAAATGAACTATTCATCCAATGGTACGATTTGTCCAACGGTATGATTCGTCGAACGGTAGAATCGTTCAATACTGATTGGTCCAATAGTACTATTTGTCCAATATTCATTCACATAATAGTACAATTCGTCAAATTGGATGATTCACCTGCAACTGATTGTCTAAAGGAGCTATTCGTGTAATGAGATAATTCGCCCATGCCAATGGGTGTGAATTATTCATTGTATTATATATTTTATCATACATATAATTAGAGATATAATCATTATTTTATCTGGAGGAGGGTTTTCGGAGGTGGTTTTACGAATTTCGGGCAAGGGTTTTAAACTATTTCTATGGTTATTGTATATATATATATATAGATATACCCTGCTTTAAAAAAAAAACAATTCGGAGGGTGTCTGATCCCCAATTCCCCCTTTTTTTACTCCAAAGCCGGATCTAAGGGAGAGGAAAGGATTCCACGTCCTCCATTTGAGAATGCTAGTAAGAGTAATGCAGGCAAAAAAAAATTATTGAACTTGTGCATATTTAACGCATTAAAAACGACTCTTTCTCGCAGTCCAATCTCTTGGACCCTTCTTTTACCTTTGTTTTCCTGTCCGATTCCGTTACGCCTTTCCACAACAGTTTTTTTTCTTACATAGTATCTTGCGTATACTACTCGTTATTAGTTATAATTTACTGTCACACTAGACTCTTAAGCCATTACATTATTTTGTCAGCTTTATTACCTTATCAAATTACAGCTTTTCAGCTGCACTTAAGACAATAAGACATGATGGATATGAACAATAGTAATAACTGAAATTTTCAGTAGCAGTTTCATAATGTAATTTCCTAACGTTTCAAATCAAAATATTCTACAACAGGTAAAAATAATAAATAAATAAATGAAACATAATTTTTATTAGTCAGATAGACACAATCCATTGCGCAAAACTTTCAAGTCAACGACAAAAGTTCATGCAAAGGCTTCGTTGCTGTTATTTACTAATCTTTTGCACTTGTCTTCCCATTGCGTTTCGCTCGTCATTTGTCAGTTTGTGGATTTGTCAAAACAGTTGTTCCATCGTATCTTTTGAACAGGATAGATAAACTTAATGATTTATGTATCAAATGAAAGCCTGTGAAGCAGGGAGTGTTATAGGGTATAAAAGGTACCCCCATGATAAATGATAGCTAGGCATAAACTGGAAGGAGAGCTGTGTACCAATCCCCAGTGATGATTCACAGAACCGGCCAGGTCTAGCGCCTAATGTCCGACCCCGCCTTCTCGTGGTGCAGGCCGTTAGTACCTTTCGAAAGAGATATTCTCTTTTGGAAGGGAACGGAAGAGGAGGGCTGCCAGTTCAGTATAGTCTACTGATCTGGTTATCTATGGCCACTTTTTTTTAAAACCCTGATGAGTAGTGGTCAACTTCCCTAAGTGAACAGAGGCATGAGATACCTTATATCAGCTGGTGGATAATCCTGATCAGAGTCATCGCAGGTACCTGAACCTCACTAAGCTAGTTGGGCATCGTCAATTCTAAACTGGAGTAATGTGTCTCAGGCAGACCATATGACTCTTGAAAAAGTCCACTTGAAAAGGTGATGCCTGAAGTTCCTACCAGCATCGGTGACTTTCTGATTTAGATTATGCAGATGATTTGGCCCTGTTGGCTGCTGATGTTGATGAGATGAATTCGTTCATTAGAGCTGTTGATGAGACTGGTAATAGAGTAGGTTTGGTGATAAACAGAGAAAAAACTAAAGTGATGAAAATTGGTCAGGCAGATGGTGTTTCAGTTGCTTTGAATGGCTGTACTATTGAACAAGTGTCTCAGTTTAATTATATTGGGGGCTATGTAACAGATACTGGTGACGTGTGGCACGAGATAAATAGAAAAATAGGAATTGCCGCTGGGACTTTTAAGAATCTATGGAGAGTATGGAAAAATAGGCGTATACACCTAAAGACTAAAATTAGGCTGTATAATAATTTAGTTCTTTCTAAGGTTAGTTATGGTAGTGAAACATGGACCCTTTGTAAGCAGGAAAATAAGAAACTTGATGCCTTTGATTCTAGATACTTACGCAGTATCTTGGGCATTAGGTAGTTTGAGTTTGCAAATAATGATGAGGTTAGAAGAAGGAGTAATCAACCTCCTTTGAGTAGCATATTTTGCAGAGAGAGACTGCGTTGGATGCTGTGTTGCTTCGAAAGCGAGGGCCGAATGTAACAAATTGTATGGCGTTGGATGCTGCCCTATATGCATAACTGCAGATTGGCAAAGAGGATTATGAACAGTGTACCTAAGGGTATCAGAAAAAGGGGAAGACCTAGGATGCGATGGGCAGACAATATCAAACAGGACCTTGCTAAAATTGGCCTAGAGTGGCCAAATGCAGCAGCTGTATACGCAAAAGAGATTAGTCTGGAGAGGAAAATTACACAGTCTGGTTGGACCTCTGTAGAGGTCCTGTAGAGGTCCACCTGAATGAGGATTTTGTATGTATGTATGTATGATTTCTTACCCCAAAAAAGTGGGAAATATGAAAACAATTGTTCCACTATATCTTTGGAATGCTTGGGCTAAAAGTATCGGTCTATGTGTGAAATAGAAGTATATCATAGGGAGTGTCACAAGTTATAAAAATATCCCTCATGCCTTCTTCCCTCAAAAAACGAGAAAATATGCAAGGTTTTTTTTTACTATATCTTTCGAAAGCGAGGGACGAATGTAGCAAGTTGTATGGCAAATAAAAGTTTGTGACGAGGGAAATGTTGCGGGCAATAAAACATACGCCCATAGCTTTCTTGCCCCCTAAAAAGAAGAAATTTGTTAATAATTGTTTTACTATATGTTTCGAAAGCGACATCTTACAGTTACAATTTAGGTGTCAAATAAAAGCTAATGTGAGAACCATCGTTGACTACATGAAATTATGCTCCGACCATTCTCCCCCAGGTCCACCTTAACGAGTTAAAGAAAATGAGGAGAAGAAATGTGGTCGATGTTTATGAGTCACATTTGAAATGAAAGTTTCTGAAAGTGTTTTTACTGATGAAGAAAAAATATTAATAATTAAAAAAATTAAAAAAATTGCTGTCTTCCTATATGCGCCCTAAAAAGCAGAAAATTAAACATGAAACATTTCGATGGTGCAATTAGTCACTGATTTCCTATTCACTTGAAAGGAAGATAGTGCGACGATTTACCTACTAAACAAGATTGCAGTCGCCCTATTTTTGTTTCAAGTGAATACGAATAGAGTGACTGATTTCACCATCGATATGTTTTAAGTATAGTTGAAGACAGGTATTTTTAATTATTTTATTTATATATAATCTCAGTAATACACAGCAACGCGGCCTACTGAAGTCAGCTTCCAAGTCAAAGGTGACAAATGAACTAAGAAATGAAGATACTGAAAGCATTTTTTTAGTTCCTTCCTTTGTTGAAAGAGGCAGGGGTGACTCAGTCGGTAACACGCCAGGCTTTTAATCTGCATTTCCGATTTTCGAATCCTAGTTAGGCTAGCGATGAGATTTATCTCCCAAAATTCCACCCCCTTCCCACGGTCAGTGGAGGACACCGATGGGCTTAGAAAGCCGCCGTCCGCCGGATAGGACGTTAAGCCATCGCCCCGTGTGAGGGAGAAACATACTCTGTCACGTTAAAGAACACCCTGGATGGCCTTCACGGAAGTTACCATCTGACTCCAAACAGCTGTTCCAGTGGGTCTCCTCCTGCAACCTTCTGAGCCTTTGGGGTCCTTGTCACCTGCCCTTTAGCCCATTGTATTCAAAAAAGTGCCGCTCAGAGGTAAAATAACCGAACCCAATCCTTTGTTGAAAAAACAAACTTCGCGCATATAAGTAAGAAAAATTTCGCCGAAATACACTGTTTAAAATGTGTGCCGCTTGAGGGGGCAATTTTCTATTTATATATATAGAAATATTTGTCAGTTTTTTTTTTCATTTATAAAACATCGTGCTGAAGCTGAGAAACAAAACAGGTTCATTTCTTATTATCTCGTTTTCAAAAGAAACAAACTAATATCGTCCGTCTGGTCGTCCCTCCCTAGATGTAATTTTTTTTTTTGCTTTTAGAGCTAAATTAACATTTCCTTTTGTATTTTTCGAATGAGAGTCTTTTCGCAGTTTCCGAATCACCGAAAAGTTTAAATTGATTCCTCTAATGGTGGAAGTTTTTTTTAAATTGCATTTTTTAAAGCGAATATTGGTTACAATATGTTTATGATAGAAATTTAAAATTTTGATGGTGGAATGTGAAAATCTTGAGGTTTGCATACCCTGCATTGCCTTTTTTCCCCCGGCATTATTTCCTTCCCAGCTGTTTATTTCCTTCCCAGCTTCCCAGCGGCGAACCTATTTCATATCGTTCTTTTTTTAGTGCAACCTTGATTTTATGGTCCAAAACAAATTGAAAATGCGTGTCAGTGCACCTCATGAAACAAATTGCCAATTTTCAATAATTAATAGAAAGAGCATGGCAGAGCGATATCGCAGTTAAGATTTTTCCGAAATAAAACTGCTAGTGTCGTTCATAATGTAAATATGGTGACGCAACGCATACTTTTTTAACAGTGAATTGAAAACTGATTTTAACCATATATAAATAAAAAAAATCAAGGAATCACACAATGAAGGAATTATAAATATATTTATTATAAAACAATATTAATCATAACGTCCTATGGTTTTCTTATCAAGATAACAAATAGTAATATCGTGAAACACATGAACTCAAACTATATGACTTTTCCATTACACAGTGTTTTTCGGAAACTTTTTTAATTCATTCGTTTAGCATATTTGCATTGCAATGAATATTAAATTTTTTTAGGTATATTGAGAAAACATTAAAAAGTAAGTTATAATTTTATGAGAAAATGGAAAAAAAAAGCTTTACATAAAAAATAGTGAAATTTTCATTTGGCCAGGGCGGATGAATGCGCATGTTTCCTGATATATTTGATCTCGAACAGTCCAGATTAGTAAAGCTGCAGCAGATTTCCTTAGGTGGCACTTACCTCCCTCACACATGCACACACACAAACTTTTTGGGGAGCTCAGGAACAAAAATATGCACGTGCAAAACTAGCTCCTTTCTTCTACTGAACCAAAAAGTATAGAAATCGTTTGATTAGTTTCAGAAATATTGACACAGGTCCGCGTGCAAACCGAATCTTTTCTTGCATCCAAGCGAAAAGAACCACCGGAATCGACTGATTGAGTCCAGAGCTTCTTGATTCACAATAATACCCATGAAATATAACTTTTTTTTATCGTCTTTGGCTGTTGGCACTTTTAGACGAATAAGTCCTGGACGAGTTGTTTCATTGGACGAATCGAATTGTGTCACGGACGAATAGACTTTGGACCAGCTGTCCTATTGGACGAATTGTCCCCTTTAGACGAATCGGCATTGGACCGGTTAACATTCAACTAATAGTATCACACCCATAACTAGATACTAAAACATAATTTAAAACTATACAAATGTAGTGTAATTATTGAAGTTTGAGGAAAGAATGATGTGTTCATAGATTAAAGAATGTTTGACTTGAACTGAACAGAAAATTTGATATTACTGCAGGAGATTTAAAAAGAAAATTATGATTGGTAAGTTTAAAACAGTTTAATATTTTCTACGTTCGTGAAACTTTGCTTCTCTGTAAATAAAATAGCAGGATACTTGATATTCTTTTTCCAAATGCTCACGTCGCATTTAAAATTTTCTGATTTTGTAAATAATGATGATCAGAGAATAAATCTTCAACTACATTTGAATGGGGATCTTTTGTCTTAGTTACACAGGAAAGCCATGCACGGAGAATAAAATTGTAAAGCGATTGAATCTCTACATCATATATATTTATATACATATATAAGAAAAATGTATATATTTATACACATTTATAAGAAAATAAAGCAATATAATTGTTAAATGTACATTGTATATATTAGACGACTGCTTGAAGCTGCAAAAGAATATAATTTTGGCTAGATAAAAGTTGCTAAACCCCTTTGAAAAGCAGATTGTGTTTCTGTTTTAGACTGATCATCACGTTTCTGCACACAAGGAACTAAAAAGGTCACAAAACCCCAGGAACTCAATGAAAGTTGGGAACGTAACCTAATCTCTCGTCAAGATCATTATTTGACATCATTTCTCTTACTTATACAGGTTGTCTCCATTTAACTTGGATAACAGATAAGAAGTTAAATGGGGAGCTTCCTCATTTAACTTCCTTTCTAGAAGACGGCAGCTTTGGCAGGATAGGTGTTAATGGAGATAAATTTCAATGTAGGTCAGTTGGAACTCGAACCTGAGAGCAGTAGATTACGAGCATGGGCAGTTACCGATTGACTAATTTCCGACTCAAAGATGCGAGGATAAAATAAGCAGAGTATTTTAGATGCCCATCATAAATTAGCAAGTAATTTGCAGATTGGACCTGAGAGTAGTGAAACCAAAGATGTGATAGAATTTTTCGTAGAAGGCAAGAGGCTCACACTTGTTGATAGTAAAGATGGTGGTAGGAAGGTGTGGACATGCAACAAGTTAAAAAGAAGAGGGAGGACTCAAGAAAAATCTGTAGCCTGTGAATAATGCTAATTGGTTTTGTCGTCCCAGTTAGCAGATTATTTGTTCGCGTTGCTGGACAAAGTATTTGTCTGTCTCCCGCTTGCATTATCCTCATTAGAATCTGCCTCCTTTTCTAAAAAAATATCTGTACCAGCTGTAGCTGTCTTTCTTTAACCTACATGAGGTCGCCAATCAAATGAGCTACCGTTAAACGAGACATAGGCGCCTATAACACATTATTCCTAGTCAATTTGGTGTGACACAGACTTTATTCCTTACTAAGAAGCATCTGTCGCTACAGTCTGTTTTAAGTTCTTAACTTTAAGAGAAATTTCAATCCTGGTCCATAACAAAGAACAGGATAGAATATAACTTTGCCAAGTGCGATATTTGCACACGTTGTGCAAAAAAATTATAGTACTTGTAAAATAAAATCCCGTTTAAGCGTTGGACTATAAACTCAGTCGCTGTTTGATACCCTCGATTATTCCAAGATCACTTGTTAATCATTGTAAAAGTTTAACCAGAAAATAATAATCGTTTCATGTGACCATTACTAAAAATGTGACTTAGAAAAGAAAAACAAGTGAAAATCGTCAACTAATTGTACCACAACGCATTGATGATTAAAGATCAGCAATTCTCAAAATTCTAATGAATGAATATTACCAGGAGAGGGTACAACCATTCGCGACTCCACTAGAATTAGAATTTTTTGTATATTAATAAAATATAACTGTGAACTAGATTAATCTACAAAGCATAACTCTTTTGATTAAAACTGGTAGTCAAATAGTACTAGCAAAGTACCTATAGTAAACTTGATGTCGGAGAAAAATCACCATCCTTCAAGATCTCCTTTTCAAAGGTTTCTTTAAAGCAAACAATGTTTTACATATATTTTGACTTCTTAATACTTTGATAAACGATTTCTATTTAAAAATAACTTTAGAGGATTTGTAATTGATCTATCAACCACGGTAGTTCGTAATTGTTAGTGTAGTGGGGTTTTTAATATCAGTTATTTCAATTTTTTTTTGTACTTTTGAATTGGAAAACATTGCATGCCAAGTAATTAGGCAAAGTGAGAAAAAAATTCCACCCTCGGACTTGAACTAGAGATTTTTCTGTTTACACGCCAGTTGCCCTACCATTTGAGTTAAGGCGGGGCAATTCACACTTTCTTAAGAAAGGTTCTGATGG
Organism: Ryuthela nishihirai; assembly: GCA_038380435.1. Classification (NCBI taxonomy): domain Eukaryota; kingdom Metazoa; phylum Arthropoda; class Arachnida; order Araneae; family Heptathelidae; genus Ryuthela; species Ryuthela nishihirai. The sequence continues at coordinate 82,606,433 of JAWZYU010000009.1, read as the reverse complement.
TTTGGTTGTAAAACTTTTACATGTGATTCTCAGTGTAGGGGGGCTAATGCGTTGATTATAGCGACAAGAATAAAGTTTTTATAACCACGTTGCAAGCAATGTACTTTCGGTTATTCGGATGCTCAGGATCGAAACTCTGGATGGAAATAACTTTTTCGCCGTATGCCGGCAACCAATTTGATAGGAAGGAATGAAGCTCACTACAGTGTTATTCATTTATAATAATTAGGCAAGTGCGAAAAAAATTTCAAGGCAAAGTTTTTTGAAAATCTCTAGCATCTTCGTAAAGGTTGTCAATTAGCAGCTTTTTATGAACTCTTAGTTTTATGGAAATGTTGATTAGTGTAAAGAGACTTCTCTACTAAGAATACAAATGCATGTTTATAGCATAGTGGCCGAGTGGTTAGCACGCTTAGCTACTGATCTACGGGACCTGGGTTCGAGCCCCGGATACGGCATGGAGTATGTGTCGTTTTTCTGCTGAGGTCCTGCCATCCTCTCAGACTTTTACTATGGCATGTAAACTGGCAGGCTCCTGTCAGACCTCTGTGGCAAGCAGCTGCTTGAGGGGGTATTTATTTTTATTTTATTATAAACATAAGGAATAAACATCTTTATTGGATCATGTTATGTATTTAAAATTTTTTTGCTTATGTTCATTTAAGGCATCTGGAACTTTAAAGTTGTTTGCATCCAGAGCTTTTATGTTCTCTCTTTGAGAAAAACAAATCCAATTAATAATTAATATAGACTTTTAACGTTTTGTAATAAGGGTTTCTTTGGCAATACCTAGTTTCTATATTCAGTTACATGAATCATTCTAAAGGACAATTCTGTTAGCTCTCCTATAAGTCGTCCTAGGTACTTTGAAGAATTCAATATTGATTAATGCGCTTTTTTAAAAGTAATCATTGATTAAACTTAATCTCTTCTATAAAGTTCTGTGCAGTTCTGATTGATATGTTTTAGACGAAATAATATAAAGTATTTAACAGAAAATTACTTGATGAAAAATTTGGTGAAATGAATATAATCAGTTTATAGGTTTCGAAAGGAATATTGCATACCTTACTTATTAACGTGAACGCTTTCTTATCGCAGACAACAGATGATATTTTTTTGCTGTTGCAATAAAACCGTTTCCCTCTTCAATAGATTCCTTCTTCCTTTCCTTCTTCAATAGAAGATACTGATTTTCCATATTTTGGGGGAGAATGAGGTTTATAAATGAATAATACAAGGGAATGCCTTATTTTTAATTTAAAACGTTCGTTTCGAGCGAGATAACTGGCTGAGGCATAGAAAAATCAGCTGTTTAACTGAAATCAGTTGAATTGCTTCATACATTTAGAAATATTTAGAATATTTCACTTTACTTATCTTTTTTGACTGTTCCATTTCCTAGTTTTTTAGATTGTCGAATGATCAGTTTCCAAAGACGTCAGTCATCAAATTTTAATTACATTAAGGAAAATATCAAATAATACATCCCATGCATTTATTCTCACCCATTCATAGTTTATTTCCTCACAAGAATGTTTCTGATCTAAGCGATTTCAAATGAACATTTCGAGTGTTAGAAACAGTAGAGATTTCATGGTTCTGCTGCGTCGTGTTTTGTTACAATACAGATTACCTGATACGAGTGACGTCATCTGTGCAAGGAGTGAGTGCCATAAACGTCAGATCCGGGGATAAGAGGCGGAGGCAGGAAAGGCCACTAGAGAATGAGTCATCCCTCATGTCAAGTGTTTACGTGGTGACACTACCAGATATCGATATTACTGCCAACAGAATCCGATGATCACTGGTGGTAATTCTAAGGGTGACAGTTTCATGCAAATATAAACACATCTGTTTGGGCTTGAATGAGCGCGCAGCTTATTAGACGATTAATCATCGCTGTTGTATATTTCTAGGATCTCGGGAGTTAGAAATGATACCGATTCTGCTGCATTTAAGTGCTGCTGGGTTTCAAAAAGTTCTTTTTATTTTTAAGGGGGAAGGGGGTAATGTGTACTTCTCGGGTTCAAGTTCCGCCTGTATTAACGTTTAGATTTTATTTTTATAGGGGGAAGGGGGTAATGTGTACTTCTCGGGTTCAAGTTCCGCCTGTATTAACGTTTAGATTTATCTCCGCTAAACCTCATGGCCGAGTGGTTATCGCGCTTGGCTATTGATCTAAGGAACCTGGATTCGAGCCCCTGGTATAGGCATGGATGTAGGTGTCATTTTTCTGCTGTGGTCCTGCCATCCTCTCCGACCTTCTACTCTGGCATATAAACTGACAGGCTCCTGTCAGACCTCTGTGGCAAGCAATTGCTTGAGGGGGTATTTATTTATTTTTATTTTTTTAAAACCTCCACTCTGCCAGAAAGGTGACACCGATGGGCTTCGATGCTGATTGGCCTTGACAGGTGACTTACATTTGTCTCCTTATTGCTACCAAGTGAGTTTCTTGGTAGTTACTCCAAGTTTCTCTGAACTCTTGGCGCCTAGCCGTTTAGCCCATTGTGTGCAAAAAAGTGCCGCTCTGAGATAAAGCAACTCAACTTTTACGTACAGTGTTAAATTAAATACTCTGGTCACTCACATTCGGTGAAAGATGCTAAATTACAGTTAATCAGCGTTGAAATAGTTCTCAAATATTTAAAGAATATTAATAATAATAATAGGATGTTTGCACTGGTGAAAACAAAAAGCCTAAGTTCTAAAATGAAAATAATCAAAACTCAACATTCTCAATAGTGTTCCGAAAATGAAGGCATTAACTGGGCATTAACTGCCTTAAATGCAGTTAAGGCACTTAATGCCTTAACTGGCATAGTGGTTAGGCAGCTAGCGATTGTTCCAGCAAGGCAAACTTTGTGTGTTGTGTTAGCTCTAACTAAGGCAGTGGTCAGCAGTGATTTCGGTCTTAGTAGGGCATGTCCTTGTATGAGAAAGCCTGTATTAAGCTAGGAGTAGCTTCTAGGATTCTTCTCTGTCCTATATGTCGCAAATCAAAAAAAAAATTACCGCGAAACAGTGGAAACCAGTAATCAGATGTAAAAGTCGTATAGAAGTTCATATATTTTAGAGAATACTTCAAGAAGGCCGATAAAAATTCATTTAACAATAAGTAAAAAAATATAAGATATTAGATACAAAAATTTGTTATTTCACGTGCTATATTTGTTCCGATAATTCGTACGCAAAATATAAGATATTAGATACAAAAATTTATGTTATTTCACGTATATATTTGTTCCGATAATTCGCGTTTTGAATATTTTTTTGTTTTTTTTTTATCAATGAATGCATCCTTTAGTTTTTCCCTTTCTTTTCTTCAGAACTTTTGACGCTTGTAAGCCCACTTATATTACTCGGAAATGCAGGATTTACACTTGTGACCTGGGGGCGGGGTTGGCTCAGTCGGTAGCGCGCCAGGCTCGTAATCTGTAGTTCCCAGGTTCGAGTCCCAGCTGGGTGAGCGTTGAGATTTATCTCCGCAAAATTTCCCCGCCCTGCCCACGGTCAGCAGGAGACACCGATGGGCTTGAAAAGGCCGCCGTCCGTCGAATGGGACGTTAAGCCGTGGTTCCGTGTTGGAAGAGTCATATCCTGTGCACGTTAAAGAACACGCTGGATGGCCTTGACGGGAGGCTACCATCTGTCTCCCAACAGCTGTTCCAGTGGGTCCCCTTCCCCAACCTTCTCTGAGCCTCCGGGGTCCATGTGACCTGGCCATTTAGACCATGGTGTGCAAAAAAGTGCCGGTCAGAAGCAAAACAACCCAACACTTGTGACAACAAGTGAGAGTGTGCCAAAATAACATTCAGTAGTCTTTACCTATCATATTATTAAACGTATACATAGTGATCGAAAAGTCAAAGACCGATATTAAAATATGGTTGTAACTGAACACAGTTCAACCGGATTCATAAACACATACATCACTGTGACTATACCAGCTCAGAAGAACCCGCTCGGGTAAATTAATTCTGTAAATATCTCGCGCCAGTCATCTTTCAACAGTCGAAGTGCACACGTATTTTTCCCAAGTGTTCGATCTCTACCTGGCACCTGAGAGGAAAGCGGTTTAGAATTGCCAGAATAGTTTAGCCAAAGAAATCGACAGTATCTCTTTTGGTGAAAGGTTTCCAATTCAAATATCGCTGAGGAAACTCTTCACCGCGTTATGTCAAACATGAGAAAAAGAGAGAATTCATTCTCCACTGAGGGTGGTGGGCATCTCCAACACTTAATATAATATTGTGTAATGCTTTGTGGTTTTAATGTACTTATTTTTGACCAGAAGAACGTTTCAGGAAATGGGTTAAGTGACTTTCCGATAACCCTGCAGGTTTTAAGCTTGGCACACTTATATCTGAGTGAAGGATGCATGATTAGGTAGTTTATGCATAGCGCTGTTTTCATTAAAAACTCAAATCCACCCAGAAAGATCCTGTTTCTATCCTGAATGAATTTCAAATGATCCTTAGCACACGTCACTGCTTTGCAGCTTCTTACCGAGAAGATATGAAAATAAACAAAATGTCTTGTAAACTGTTAATTATTTAGCTTTTTTCATAACGTTCTACTAAAAACACTTTTTTAGAGATCTAAGTTCATTAAATATATTACCTTATTTTGTCTCGAAGAGATTTTGTTCAATTCTATACCTTAGCAGACAAGTTTTATTTCTGTAATCCGAGTGAAAAATATTCCACCATACTGATATTTAAGAAGAGGGAAATGCAAGATAGATGACACATTGTAGCTATTCTCTTTTTATCTGCTTCTAGTTAAAAGAGGAGGTGGACGGAAACTTCTCATCTTTCCCTCACTACCTATTTATCGATCGGCGATATAATCCGTCAAGTTAACTAGCCTTGAAAAAACCCATAAAATAGAAAAGTCCTTTCTTCGGTCTTGCATTCTGTTATACATACGAAAGCAACGTGCCTCGTATCAGTTTTAAGCAGAACTTTATCATCACCTCGCAGCACAAACTACATAGATCAATGGCCATCTTCTCCATGGCTGTCCATTTCATTGCAGTTGAGCTAGAATTACAACAACTGCCATTTCGAAAATCCTCTCTCCTCGTTTCGAATATATTTTATTACCCCTGACGCTTAAAACTGTTCTTACTCTCTCATCATCTGCATCTATTTCATTTCTTTTCTGCTCCTTTATGCTTTTCGCTCTTACATTATTGTTTTTCTTTTCAACATGACTTTTTCTTTTCCTTTCACCCTTCAAATTACGAAGATTTTTCTCACAAAGCACTTCTTTGTTGTGTAGCTGTCTCAGAGTTAACAAATTATCTTTCCATTCTTTCTTGTAATCCAGAAGCATTGTTTTTTTGCGACTGTCTTTCTCTTTTTAAATATGCGTGATTTTCTCTGTTAAATCTGTGACATATTCCTTCCGTTTCGTTTTTCCTTAACAAAACATACTTTGCTTTAATGTTCTCAGACTGCCAACCAATGAATAATCTTGCTTTCCGAATCGTCTTTAGTCTGAGTGCCTGACAGGTTTCTGTTTTGTCTGCTAGCTTTATTTATTTAGTTTGAAAAGATTCACAACTAAATTAAATTATTTGGGTTGCAACGAGCTACGTAACTTAAGTTCGGGATGAGGAGAAAGATAACATGACAACAATTTCGTAGCGTTTCAGTCTTTCAATACAATCGATGAAAAAATAAATTTCCAGATACCTACAGTTGCTGTGATTTCACATCGTAATATTCAACTGTGTTTCACTTAATTAATGATACGTAATTTGAACGACTAAAATTTTCTATCTGATATCATATATTGAGGGAAAAAATATTCGTATTTAGTCTTGACTGAAGAAATCACGAAATACAGGAATAGTAAAGTCGCTAAGATTAAGAATTGCATAAAGAAATGGAAAACTCGAAATTATTTCTGAAATCTCATTCCAGACTTTTAACCTCGTTTAAAACAAAGAAGAATCATTATGTAAAAAATATTATAAGAGGGAGAAAACGACAAATCAAATGGTGGCAATGCTAATCATCTCAAATATATGCCTCAGGAGAACACGCATAGTCTTCGTCACATAAAACAAATGTTGAAGTCTGATATAGTTTGACGACATTACGCAGCTCGTATAAATATGCTGCGCTGAATAATTTTCGCACTTGAAAGGAGTCTGAGAATACAACCAGACTTTTAGAAATGCCATCAGAAAATTTCCCTAATGTCTTGTTTAATCTTGGATCTTCTACTCCAGCATCACTCTTTACTTTTCTGAAGAATATTCCAACATCAAATGGCACTTTAACAAATTTTACTTCATTCATTCAGCAAATCTCCTTTTTATCTGCATATATTACATTCGGAACAAAAAAACTCCATCAGTGATCGTCAAATTATCTTGTCTAGTCTCTTCTTCAATTATCCATGAACAAAGCAAATATTTCTTGATCACCACGATCGATTCTGTTCTCGGAATTATGAGAACATTTTGCAGAAATGAATTGAAAATGTTCTACTGTCTAACGTTTGAAAGATCAAATGCAGAGATATCACTTAGATATTATAAATTAATATACATGAAAATTGTCACGATGATATCATTCTATCTTTAGCAGAGAGTGTGTGGAAAAATGTTGCGTATTCAGGCGAAATGTTTTCACACTTTTCTGCTGAATAATCTAGCATTTCTTGTGTCTGTTACTAAATGTGAGTTGATTGCTATATCTCTTAATTCAAATGCTTAAATTAACCGAAGAAAATTAATTGGTTTTTCTTTTACATATTGAGAAGGAGGTCAGTACAATCATTTTTATATTTGCGATATCAATTCAAACATGAGAAAAAGAGGTGCTGGGTGCTTTTAATATTTATTTTCCTCTGTTTTAAATAATTTCCATTCGCCGAAAAAAGTAAAAAAAAAAACTCTTAGTATTGTTCTCTAAAGAAAGAGAACTTACGTTTATTGTTGTAGCAAACGATGCTCAGAGTATTAAAGGTGTGAAAACACCTTCCGCTTATAAATTCTCCATTGCTAAGTGATAATCCTGAAACGAATTGATTCTCCATAAGGAAGTGAGAAACAAGGCACCTGTCTCCCACAACACCTATCTCTTTCTTCTCCATCAATCCAACAAATCTTGCCGATGAATCCGTCAGCCCATCACGACCAACGATTTGATTGGGGCCACCAACCCAGACTGCAGGGGGAAGGGTGAGATCCCCTCTGCTTCTAGGGCAATCAGAATCTGTCTCACTGAGACGGAGACTGCCTCCATCCAGCTTTCTCTTATCTCGTCCATTAAGCTCCCACTAAAGTGACGGTTCAGAGACAGCGTCGTTGGCAGAAGCACTGAAATATAGATGAACTGCATCGGCCCCGGGCTGTAGCTTCTCGGCCGAGCACCAGCGACAAGATGTCTTATTCGCCCACCATGCCAACTGTCACTTTTCTCCTTGTCTCCTTCCTCCTCGTCTTGCTTCGCGTGTTTTGCAACGGCGAGGGAAAGAATACACTTATTGATGACAGCGCGAAGCAATCTGGAAATTGTCTCCGGCGTTATTTATATTCGAGTGTTTATGTGTGTTTAGTATTCCACCGTTTCCCGTTGAACTATCAGCTGCGGATAATCCGAATTCTTCGCTGAATCGGTTTCGCTTAGTGGCAAATTATCTCTTTTTTCGCCGCTTGTTTTATGAAGTGCAATAGAGTGAATCAGAAGTACCAAAGAGACATTATATTAGCGTATCGTGTGCTCTTACAGGTCATTGAAATATGAAAAGCTATACTGAGAGTCAAATTTGGAAACTCCTTTACAACTTAATTAAGTACTTTGCGTAAATGAGACAAAATTATACAAAACAGATCTCACACAAATCAATTAAATCTTAATTTTTAATAACATTAACCAATTTCTAATACGCTATCGAAGCTAAAACCTTACAATGTCTTTTTTTTTTCCGACAATATTCACGAAAATAATAATTTAAATATACTAAACTTCAATTTTGTCTGTGTATTAATGTATCTGTAATTTAGAGTTTTTCATATTTCAGATGCCTTTGAATGCAATTTTTGTTTACATGAATAGAGAAAAATTAATTGTTATGTTGCGAATTTTCAGTTTAGTTTTCTTTGCAATTTGTATGATTGATGAATTTGGTTATTCTCTTTACTTGATTTTACAAGATAAAAATACCAATTGGAAACATATTTTGACATTCATTTTTGCATATTTGACTTCTCACATTGATTTTTATCTTGGTTTTGCCTACTGTGGGATGGAGTTACAGCTTGTTACTTACTGAGCAAAAATTATCAGATTTTAGTTTTTTTCAGATTTAAAGAAAATTTGAATGTGTTTTACAGAGATTTAATAAAAATAATAAATAACTAAATAAATAACAGCGATATTTGAGCATCATCACAAATATTCTTTTTAGCATTTCTTTTTGTCTCGATATGCCGTTTGCAATGAACCTGCACGGTATTAGAAACAAGAAATGTTATTCCTAGGGATGTCTCTATCTCCCCTTAGCATTAGCCACGGACGAGGTTTATTAGTTTGGCAAGATGATATTGCCATGTGCTCAGAGAGGGATGCTAAGAGGGGAATTGGAGGGATGCACGATGAAAAGAAGGATGATGCGTGGGCGGGAACCGAAACGACGAGACATAGAATGATGACCGTGACCTATCGACACATTTGTCATTCTCCCCTTGTATCGCTTTGTCAAGGCTGAGAAGAATATTGGCCTGGCTTGTTGTGTCCGCAGGGGACGGGGAAGTGGGGTGGGGTGAAGATCTGGCGAATCCCCTAATGAAGTCCATAATAGCAGTGTGGGGTGGGGGTGTGAATGGTTTAGGGTAGAGGTGGGATAATCATTCGGGTGTATTGTTAACGTCGGAGATCGTTACTGAGGAGAGGGAGATCGATTAGTTTCTATCGTAACGATATAGGAGCTGCGTTTTTAGATCAGTCTTACTAGTTGTTGAGGCCATTGCTTTAGAAGCGGACTATTTAATGGACTGAATCATAAGCACTTCGGTGTGAGGAAGCATTTACTGCTGCATCGTCAAGTAAGGAGTGCTTTTCACTGGAACACAGGTGCAAAAAATCTGCGAAAAACTGTGCGGTTTGTAAACAAAAGATGTTTCAACTACAGTTCATAGTTGATGAGGATACTTTCGTAATAATTTATCAAGCAATTTTCAAATCAATAATGAGTTGCGTTCTGACAATGTATGGCTTACTTAAGAATTCTCAAAAGGTGATAATAAATTCAATCCTCTACAGCCAAAAACATTTTTCCTTTTTTGTAAAATACGCTTTCTCAAATCAATCAGATTCATTAATGTAAATATTTGTTCCGTTCAAAATCTCAGCAATTTTTTCTTTTGAATTTTTTTTTAATTACACGCGGAAACTAAAAATCTCACATTGTAAAAAAGTTCAATCACACAAAAATAATTAATATATTATATTTTAACAAGCATATGATATATGCTTAATTTCATGTAAAATTCCAATCAATTTTATTTAAGCATGTATCTTGGAATATTCTGTTAGTAAATACATATGAAGGTATAGAAAGAAGTTAGAAAATACTTTCTAATCATTTGAAGGTCGAATATTTTGTAAAAAGATGTAATGCACATATTTCATGCTATTTAAGTAATTGATAGCATTCAGTTATAGAAATAGAAAGTCTAAGTATTGCATCCATAGCTCCTGCAGATAAGTTTATAGGTTTGCGAGCCATATGTAAAATTCTATGATATGGATTTAAAAAAAAAATCTATTTTTGTAAATATGCTGATCCTTGATTTTTACATTTTTCGTTTAAACATTTCACCTTATATTTTTTTCATTTACTCCTTGTTTTGTTAGTATAAGAATTTTCAGAACTAGCATTATTAAAAGATCGATGCACCGTGGCTGTTTGAATAAAACAATGATAGAACAGGTTGCTAGGGAAAGAATAAACAAGTCTGTGATTTGAGAAGCTTAAGAATAAAAGCTTTTAGCTTTAATTGCTTCTCCGCTGGAGACAACACCTCCTGTTTTGATCAATGACTCTGAGATGCAATATACTTTTTTTTGATAAGCATATCAGATGTTGACTGTTGAGCATTACTGAATTTCACGGAACTCTTTAAGATGCAAATTTTTAATTCATAATTATTTATCTAAATGAACAAGTTGAGTCAATAAATCGGATTATTAGTTTTTATACATTCGACGAACTGATAGCGAGGAAATCTAGAATCTCAGAGAGAAGAAGCATTTTTTCTACTTTCAGTGTTTAATTTTGCAAGAAGAGTCGGGTTTGGGCTGTTTTACCTCTGAGAGGCACTATTTTGCATACAGTAAAATAGCCAGGTCAAAAGACCCCAAAGGCTCAGAGAAGGTTGAGGGCAGGGGACCCACTTGACAGCCGTTAGGAGACAGATGGTAGACTCCCGTCAAGGCTATCCAACATGTTCTTGAACATGCACATGGTATGGCTCTCCCACACACGGTTCAAGGCTTAACGCCTTACCAGATGGACGGCGGCATTTCCAAGCCCATCGGTATCCCCTAAAGACGGAGGGAAGGGTTGGGGTTTTGCAGAGATAAATGTCAACGCTGGCCCCCTAAAGACGGAGGGAAGGGTTGGGGTTTTGCAGAGATAAATGTCAACGCTGGCCCAGCTGGGACTCGAACCTGGGAACTGCAGATTACGAGCCTGCCACGCTATGACTGAGTCATCCCCGCCCCTTTGCAAGAATAGTCTCATTCACATGCTAAGAATGAATAGGTATCCCCTAAAGACGGAGGGAAGGGTTGGGGTTTTGCAGAGATAAATGTCAACGCTGGCCCCCTAAAGACGGAGGGAAGGGTTGGGGTTTTGCAGAGATAAATGTCAACGCTGGCCCAGCTGGGACTCGAACCTGGGAACTGCAGATTACGAGCCTGCCACGCTATGACTGAGTCATCCCCGCCCCTTTGCAAGAATAGTCTCATTCACATGCTAAGAATGAATAGTTCCATTTTGAAGCTTACGATAGATTAAATTAAACAAGGATATATTCAGAAGATATCTAATTTGATTATTCAAATAACGTAATATTTCGCAATAACTGAAGCTTAAGTGCTATTTGTGTGGTTCAATAGCACGATTTTAAACGTAAAATCCGTGTTTCAACCTTTTACGACGTCGGTGATCACAAAAAAAGTAGAGTTAAAAAAGATCTCAATGATTTCATTTTCCCATCTTTACAATCAACTAAATCTTTAAATCAAAGTTTCCAGTAGATACAAAGCAATATTAAAAATACTAAAATATTTTGCCTGAATAATCTTACATTCACATGACGTAAATAATTAATCTTCTCCTTCATATTTATTATCGCAAAATTAACTTTCGCAAATGATATAGGTATGATTCGATTTGCGTTGATAATAAACATAGTTATTAAAATTATAGAGGATTTTAGATTATTTACATCAATTAATGAAACTAAGTCAGTAACGCTTTGGTTTGTGACTTATTAGTCTAGTGGCTTCGAAACTGTTAAGTCCCCCCCCTCCATCTTTAGCTTGAGGATTTTCCCTCGCGTCATTCCTGATGTTCTTCACATTTCTCTTCAGAAAAAAAGACGTTTAAGAAAAATGAGTCAAACGATTTTTATTAGTCAAGGTAATTATTTTCAGATAAACATTCGAAAGATATTATTAAATTTCTTATCCCAAACCTGCTCAATTTTACAAAAAATGAGATCATGCACTTTTGTTTCTCTCCTCCCTCGAGCTAACGGATAACTCCAAGATGTACTCACAATATCGAAACTACTACATTAGTAATTAACATTAATAATTACTACATTAGTAAATAATCTAAACATAATTTGAAATTCTCGGCGTATGCTATAGTCTCACTAAACATTTTTTAAAAGTTCCATCTAAAATTTTATGCGAAGTCATCGACAGGTATAATCGCAGACTTAATTTTTTTAAATTATTGCTTTCTCGCTGCCTATCTGGCCAACTCTTGTCGGTCATTATTCTCGGCTTAAGAAGAGGATCTAGTTCTCCTTTGAACATGAGTCAGTTTTACTGAAACATTCTATTCTCTTGTTATTAAAAATAATTGAGTTAATGTGGATGAAACAAACATGACAACATGAGCAAACGGCGAACCACAAACAACAGGATCAAAACATCGTTTTGTTGTTTCAGTTATTGCAATAGACTGCTCCTATCCTGCCAAGTAGTTGTGCACAGTTATGAAAATTTGCTCTTCCTCGTGTATGCAGTTTCTGTTAAAAATAATTTTCTCTCTTAATTTTACGCATTTTCCATTCGTCAATTGTTAGCACTTTAAACCTTTCAGTGGAGATAACAACAAGATGTTATAAAGTATCTTAACGTATTAGGTCATCTCTAGCAATATGCTTTCATTTTGAAATTTTAGCTGCATTTACATAATGAGAGCTTGAACATTGTTGATTGTCTGGTTTCTTAAGCCAGAAATTAAGTAACTCGAGAGAAAAGTTCTAGTGTGTTGCCGAAGAGGAAGATGGACTTTTGCTGTAGTATATTATTTCCATACACAAAATGATAAACCTACCCTTCACATTTACCACCACAAAATATTGAAGTTGGCAAAATCTTCCAGAGATCAGGCAAACGCGCAAATACACAGTTGCAGAGAAAATGTTTTTAGGGATTCTCGAAAACAAATTTGTCGACGCATCTGCTTCAATACGATGTTCTCTGTCGGTCCAGGGCATCAATCTTCCTGGAGTTGTGAGTAGGGAAATGGGAAAATATAGGGATAGAAATGAATAAAGAGAAGAAATGGATGGTAGGCTTAAAGAAGGAACAAAAACTCGAGGGAAATATATGACTATATTGAATGTAGGAGCTCTAAAAATGTGGTAAAATAAAAACTCGATCATTTCTTTAAACGAATTCTACTCTCTTACTCTAAATTCTACTCTCTTACTCTAATACAAGAATTCCATGGAAATTTATTGGATATTTTGTTATGTACGTTTTACATTTTTTTTAAACCTTTTTGCTAGAGAATAAAAAATAGTAACACTTAGCCATTTTTCTTTTAAGTCAGTGTAATATAAATGTCGTTTCATATTTTAGTTATTATTCGCATTTTTTTTAACTATTGAAATATTTCTTTCTTAGTACTCGATATATAGAGTATCTTATAGGTTGTCAACATAGTCTGCACTGGTTATTGCCAGTCGGTGTTAATAATTCTGGTAACATTCAAGCTACCAAAAATTTGAATTTTTCTATTTTACAATTAGTAAAAGGACGTCGCAGTTGAACTCAGTGACCAATGGGAAACTGCGTTCTGCTATTGGCTGTAAAACGTTTGATATATCAAACGTTTATTAAATATTAGTTTCTAAAACTAATATTTTAATACAATACTTTCTTCTAAAAATTGTACATTATAAATAATTTTGCAATCAGTAGAGTTAAAAAATATAAACCATCAAATTCGTCAAAAAATATCAATGAAATATCCAAAATGCCAATAAACGAAATATATAATGCATTTTAAGAATTGACTGACTCACAATACAAATGCATCGCAGATTACAAATTTATACTAATGCATGATTTAATTTATACAATATATCTATAACATACTCTGTTAGATGAAGGTAAATTAACTAATACAACTGATAAAAATATATAGAAATATTGAATTTTGTCGTTATTGAAAATTGTAAGTTCAAAATTTTAATTCACTATATTTATCTTTAGCACCAGTGATCTAAAACTTTAAAATGAAAAATTTGTCAGAAAACTTTAACTTACTGAACTAAAATACGATATCCAAAATGCGAATCCTTTTGCAGCAATGCGAAAATACAAAGATGATATTCTGCAATGAAAATGAAAAAAAAATATCATCAAGCAATAAAAAGCAAATAATGAACAACATTAGAAATATCGAAGGAATTGTAAACTACTTAGTGTTCATATCCTCTCACCAATGATTTTTAAAGTTTTCATAGTTAAAAGAAACACCTATTTCCCTAGGGCAGAGGTTCCCAATCTTTTGGATCTTGGCGCCCCTTTCACTCATTCTAACGCCCCATTCAGGAATGCAAAATATTTTTTCCTGTCTAGATTTAGGTGAAATAATATTTAGAGTGAATACAAATTTACTGTATTCGTGAATTTCTAAGGTTTTTCTATCTGAACAAAACATACATATATATTCAGTAATAAATTACCACAGGAAAACATCCTGTGGACAAGAAACACTTGTAATAATTAGTTGAAAAAAAAAACATTGGTTGCCCTGACTGGGATTCAAACCCAGGTTTCCCAGAAGCATGCAGGGCGTCTTATCAGCTGGACCATCAAGGGCTAACCAGTTTTTCTTATCTAAAGGACGTTTTTACGTGATATTTTATTACTGAATTATGCTTATAACGCTGTGACCGTGAATGACAAATATTACTACGATCAAATGTGGCTGCTCAGCTACCCGGTTTCTGATAACAGATGGCGTCACTGGCGAATCAACAAAAGAATTTCAGGAATGCTTATATGTTATTTGTTGGGAAAATGATTAGCACTCAATGGCGCAACGTTTAAGACGCCCGGCATAGCTGTGGGAGACCTCGATTTGAATCCCAGTTAGGACAACAATTTCTTTTTCCACTAGTTATTTCAAATGCATATCTATGTTAATCTAAAAGTTACTCGATATTTTATCTAATTCGACTGAAAAATTGTTGAAAATGTCGCTCAAAATTTCTAAAACGATCTTTACAATTTCTAAAACATCCCCAAGTGGTGGGTGGCGCTCTCGTTGGGAAACATTGTATTATTAGAAGGATGTTTTTGACTATATAGTTGTATTCTTTAAGAATATGCCATGCATGTTCACTAAACGCACTGCGATTAGAATGATGAATAGTGAATAAATGTAGCAGACCTTCATTGTAACTAATTTGCTTCTTATCTCATGAAGGAAAAGAAAGAAACATACCTATAGAAAAATTACCATTTACGATGAAACGATTTTCCAGAGTACCCCAGTCCAGAATAATATTGCTAAAATATATTCACAAACACTTGATGTGTTCTTTTAATATTCACAGTTGACTAATATTCATTTTGAAAAGATCGCTTTTTTAATTTTTACAATTTTTTTTATCTTGTGCAGTACTTTGCAAATGACATATAATTTCATTGTGCTTTTAGCATTAATCAAACGTTTTGATATTTTCTTAATTGATTAAGTGGCAGAAAACTGGTAAGAATGAATTCAGATTAATATTTGTGAGGTTTGACATTTGTTATTCACCCATTTGGTCAAAAATTGTAGCACAATCTGTCCAAATGAGTGCGCAAACCAAAGTATTAGACATACTTTTTATCTATTGCCGAAGTATTATTTCTTCTAAGTTCACATAAAAGCTTTAATTTTCTAACTGTAGAAAGAATATTGTTGAGCAGTGAAACTTTTTCATTCCTCGCAAAGGAAAAATATGTCTTTTTTTATAAGTTGCAAATATCACCATCCAAAACGATTATTAAAGCTACATTTCTTTGAAAGATTTTGTCGTTTTCTTGGTACTTGATTCATTTGTTTAAACCAATTCTCAAACGAATTCAATCAGATGTATGATAAGTGTTATTTAATTCAACGAGGTGACTGACTTTACTGTGATTAAACAAACGATGAGTTGATGAATCAATAAATGAAATGCATACAGTCTCT
The DNA here is from genome assembly GCA_038380435.1 of Ryuthela nishihirai. Taxonomy (NCBI): domain Eukaryota; kingdom Metazoa; phylum Arthropoda; class Arachnida; order Araneae; family Heptathelidae; genus Ryuthela; species Ryuthela nishihirai. Next base: position 82,590,689 of record JAWZYU010000009.1, on the reverse strand, counting down.
CGCTAATTAAATGCAATATTTCTGAAAAATCTTTCCATTGTTTCATCTCGTATTGGCAGAATCAGCAATTCTAAAAATTCGTTTCGCCATCTTCACTAATTAGAAGATTTATTTTTCTGTTTACTGACATTTCGTGTTGCCTAATCCCACTGAAATGTTACGATGCTCTCTTTTATTCGTTGACTGTGTTTTTTTCTCTTTATGTTCACGACAAAAAAGGAACTGGAAGCTGATTTAGTCGAGCATGTGCATATCTACATCGGATGCATTCAATTAGTGCGCTCAGAGAAACGATTTCCACGACGGAAGTCGAAGGAAGCAGTATGAGCTCGTTATATATAGCCAAGATAAGATTTCCTTATTTAGTACTAGCAGTAGGGGAAATAATGAAACCATCAGATGCGTAAAAGAGGCATCACAAATGGAGGGCGGAAGGCGAGTTGTAAACAAGGGTTATTTCTAACGTGTGAAGAGTTATACAAAGTACATGTTAATGACACCTGAAAACATTTTTTTTTGCTATATATTTCAAAACTAAAAATAACATTTCGAAGATATATAAACATATAACACTATTACATTGTAAAGTCCTTTTAGCAATTGTTGCTGTTCTTGCAATTAAAAATTCCACTGTTCAATTTTCACCGGAGTCATCAACATTAAAAGAATAAGGCAAATTAATAGTCATACTATTACTCTGCAGTGTGATACTTATGACTATTAGTTAGCCTTATTCTTTTGATATTGATGACTCCGGTGAAAATTGAACTGTGGAACTTGTGTTCAATTGAACGGACAGACACAATTGCTAAAAACAAGACAGTGTAATAATATTATACGTTTATATATCTTCGAATTGTTTAGCACTGAGTTATATATTTGTTTTCTAGTAAAATTAACATCTTTTCATAAAACTTTAAACTACTTGTACGAGGCCGAAAAGATTTGTTTTTTGCTTGATTATGAAGTCAAGGGGAGAATTTTATAATTTTAGAAAGAATAACATCAACAAGGCAAAACTTGAAATGAAAAGGCTAAACAGGATGTATAAAACGCTAAATTAAAAAAAATAATTTTTACATAGTTTCTCCCTTTATATTATTATATGTGTTTTATTAACTCATATAGTAAGGATATCTGTTTAAAAATGCTTTGATATTTGTTTATCATTATACAATTATATAATTATTTGCACAAAAGACTGATATCTAAAAACACGTTATTTTATATTTTTTTACATATACATTAAAGGTAGATATTTGAAAACACATTGTATTTTCGATACATTATATAATAATAATTAATGATAATAAAATTGCTCTGAATACAACTAGGTAATTATAGTACGTAGGTAACAGTTATAAACATTATCACTAGCGTTTTCTTGTCAGAGAATCCAATATCTAACCATAAAATATTCGTTGGAATTTAGATAACTTCTAAGTTTGGCCATTTATCTTCACTAAAGTGTTATATTATTGTAATAAAATAAGTTATATGAATATATTATTTCGAATTTAAATATGGTTAGGCACTGAGCGTGAGTTTCAAAAGTGTATTTTCAAACAAATTACAATGGTATGGATGAAATAACTTATAAACAAACTAACTACTATTATACATAAATCACTAACACTTTTTCTACAGAGCATACAAGACCAGTCTGTCTGTTCTACTAAATTACTACTTCTTCACTGTCTGTCGTATCTCTTGAATTCCTCCACTTCCGGGGTAAACAATCCTTCATCTTGTGATAGATCACTAAGTTTATCTCACTAACAAAACAAAATAATCACCCGCGCACACACCATAATAAAAATACTTCTTCTTGTTTTCACTTAACGCGCACTGACTCAAACTATCTGAATGTCCTTTTCAGATCTCCAACTCTTAACACACTTAACGCGTAAATACTCAGATGAACTTCATATATCACAATACCACGCACTACTGCATTACATTTCTCCCATTTTCATTCTTCCGAACTGTTCTAAGTTCCAATTCGTTGGGTAAATTGCATCTCACGTAGAAGCACACACGAGGGTTCAAGTCACGTTAAATCATGAAGTCACTGTTGGTCGTTCATCTGTCGTAACACTTCCCCTCCTTAGGTCTTGTTCGTCCCGAACAATTCTGGATTCCGAAGCTTCTTCAGTTCTTCGATGAAACGGGGCCAAACGGTCCCCGTGAACCACGTTGCACTTTGTAGTTGGACGTCGACGAATGCGATACATCACGTCGTTAATCCTGTTAACTACTGTCCCATGGTTTCTGTAGTCTTGGTGAAAGTCCTCTCTCTATGTGGAGCAGTTGGACGTCGACGAATGCGATACATCACGTCGTTAATCCTATTAACTATTGTATAAGGACCTCTCCAAGATCTCTGAAATTTTGGAGAAAGCTTCTTCTTCCTATGTGGATTTGTTTTCTCTACAGCAGTAGGTGAACACCTATTCTGTTTCACTGTATCCAAAATACGGACGGTTGTCTTCTTTAGGAAGGTGACGAGTTTATTGCTTTTGTTTTGCTTCTGGCGATAAAAAGAACATTTCATTCTTACGTGTTTCCTCAGTTTATCTTACGTATCTGTGTCAAAATGGAAGCGAATCACATTATGACGTAGATTTCTCTTCTCACTGAAGCCTCGTCCACAAACAGAACACGTGTAAGGCTTATAGCCCGTGTGAACACGTTTATGTCTCTGCAGGGAGAAGAATCGACTAAGAGTTTTCGTGCAAAACCTGTACTCGAAAATTTTCTTCTTTGGATCTTTACTTATGGCTCGTCTTGCCTTTGGTTCTGATTTCATGTCTCCTACCATCTTGCTAGGCTGTTCATAGTGAGGAATATCAGAAGCTGATTCATTTGACGATGCAATAGGACACGCAGCTTTACGAAGAAGAGTCTTTGGTAATTGGAACTGCTCCGAGCTCAGGATTGTAGCTGTACCGTCAAGAGGATGAGGAAACGAAGCAATTTCCATTAGGACGTCCATGTTATTCGACTTAGTTTTAGAATTCTGCCAAGTCAATTTTGTTTCTATGGATACTGTTTCTGTACTCTGTCCGTTCACTGAATCGATATTTTTTGGACACTGAAACTCTGATAAAGACAATTTTTCCTTATTCTTCTTCTTACCAAGTTTAAGGGATATGGGATCATTTCTCATTTGAGCCATTTTCCACCCTATGCTGTAGGCTTCTTCATGGACTTTTTTTTCTAACAGCTGTGTCTTCCTCCGAATTCGCATTTTTGGAACTCTCATTGTAATTTGCCAGGGAAATATCAGTCATGATTGCCAAATTGTTCATTCTGGAGATCAGCGACGAGCTTTGTAACATGATATTGTCCAGTTTAGAGCTCTTGTAGTCGTGATAAAACTTTTCTATATCCTTATAATCTAAATGATTATAATGTAGAGCTCTTGTAGTCGTGATAAAACTTTTCTATATCCTTATAATCTAAATGATTATAATGTCCAAATCTGCGCATTGACTGTTCAGAAAAGAAATTCAGCATGGCTACGTTGAGGAGATTATCTGAGGGCTTCACTTCTCTCTGATCGTAACTCTGAGGCTTAGTTTCATCCAGAAAGTTACTGTTATCTGAGCACAATTTATTACTCATGGAAAAAGAAATATCTAAGTCACTGTTAGAAATATCTAAGTCACTACTTGAAGCTCCTTTACCAGCATCACCTGTTATGCTTTTACGCCATTCTTCGGAATTCCTCTTTCTTACATCCCTATTTTCTACAAACGATTCGAGTGTGGCTATATGCTTCGGAAAAATCTCTCCGACTTCCCCGGTAACGTCGAATGGCACTTCGTTTCTACGATGAATGGACGCCTCTTCTTTTTCATTGTCGACGATACGATCTGACGACTCTTCTCTACTCGAACCACTCTGCGAAACGTAAACTCTGTTTCGTTCCTCCTCACTACCACTCATTACTCTACCTTTGTGAGAATTGTCTATGACGCATTTTGCTGACGGCGAGGAATAGAATACCTTTCGTGTGGATCTCTCTTCAGATCGTGCTAGATTTGTATACTTAGGTATTTGGAAGTGCAAACCGCATTGAGTAGTCTCACATCTCTTTGATCTGTGCGATTGTTCCTCACAGTTCCTCGACAGGTCACTAGCGACATAGACACTCTGCCATGCATCACCAGTAGTTGCGTGGTCAAAGGCATTATCTGCGCTATCTCTACGTTTCTTGATTTCCCGTATCAGATCTCATTTCGAGATTCTCCTTTCTTGCAAAGATCCGATTCTTCTGTAGTCTCCCTCTCGCACCTTCTCCAACTCTCTCGAGTTCTCTTCAATCCATATGAAGGCTTCATCAGAACGCCGCTGCTCCAGCGAGCTTCTCCTGTCCGTCGAATTTTGTAAAAACGAATTGAATTTAAATTTGCTTCTTTTTCAGATAGCGAAGAATCTTGGAATGTTTTCTGGTTCCGCATCGTTTCTTTCCTGCATCAGCCCTATGTTCATCTGTACTATAGCTCCCACTGCTGGAGATATATTCACCTTCAACGAATTTCGTTGTCTTAACTGTAACTGTAACAACATCTTCTACCAGCTCTCACTTCTTGCATAATTTTGTTCCTATAATTTTTATACTGCTCAACAATATTCTTATGGTTAGCATCTTTAAAATATTGGTCATCTGTAATGTTACCTCCAGTGCTGTTAGTTTCGTAAATTTCACCTATTGGTTTGGGATTCATATTTTTATATGCGTTGCCTTTTTTCTTTTTCATGTTTACAATCTAACTTAACACTATCAAGATCATCTTTTTCACTGACAATTTCAACCTTTAAACCATTACATTGTCTATTAAGTTCGGTTTTAATATCCTTGAACTGATCAATAATCTTACCAAATTGAGAAGCCACTTCAGCTCTCCAGTATTTTGTGCGGCCATTTCGGCTTTCAAGTCATCTTTTTGAGAAACTATCTCAGTTCTCAACTCATTATTTTGAGTAGTCATATCAGTTTTGAAGCTATCACTTTGTCTAGCAAGGTCACCAATTTCACCATTTATATCAGTCATCTGTGTAGCCATTTCGACTTTCAAGTTGCCACTTTGTCTAATAAGTTCACCTTTAAGGTCAGTTATTAATTTTACTAATTCATCCATACTTCTAGTAAAAGGCAATCAATTAATTATCTACACTCCTAGACACCAAATGTTGCGAATTTAAATATGGATAAGCACTGAGCATGAGTTTCAAAAAGTGTATTTTCAAACAAATTACAATGGTATGGATGAAATAACTTATAAACAAACTAACTACTATTATACATAAATCAATAACACTTTTCTACAGAGCATACAAGACCAGTCTGTCTGTTCTACTAAATTACTACTTCTTCACTGTCTGTCGTATCTCTTGAATTCCTCCACTTCCGGCGTAAACAATCCTTCATCTTGTGATAGATCACTAAGTTTATCTTACTAACAACACAAAATAATCACCCGCGCACACACCATAATAAAAATACTTCTTCTTGTTTTCACTTAGCGCGCACTGACTCAAACTATCTGAATGTCCTTTTCGGATCTCCAACTTTTAATACACTTAACGCATAAATACTCAGATGAACTTCTTCATCTTTCACAATACCACGCAATACTGCATTACATTTCTCCCATTTTCATTCTTTCTTTTTTCAAACTGTTCTAAGTTCTAATTCGTTGGCTAAATTGAATCTCACGTAGAAGCACACACGAGGGTTCAAGTCACGTTAAGTCATGAAGTCACTGTTGCTCGTTCGTCAGTCGTAACTATTTTTTTGTAGAATATATATACATAGTTTCATGACATTTGCACAAATAGAACTTTAAATAATTACTTATATAAATCGTTATACAATGTAAAAATTCTCTTTTACAGGGTAGGATACCGATTTTATCAGGTGGTCGATTCGTATTCCACTCGATTGAATAAAATGGTTTCCTCTAAATTTCATAGCGATATCTATGAGTGACTATTTAAAGTTGAAAATACGTTGATATCGACAATTTTATTTCTCCGAATACACACTACCAGCGAATGAACAGTTTCTGAAGTGACCCTAACAAAACTGGAGTCTGAACTGACCCACGGATCCAACAGAAGGGTTATGGGATCAGTCTCCGCAACGGACTCCATTAAATCCTTAATAAACAATAACTACTTATTTCCCCGAACAACGTTTCTGGACTTTGTATATTGCGGATAGTCTAAGAAGAGTGACTGCAAATCGCTCTGTTCGATCAAGAAGTGCCCTATCGTATGTGGATGGAAGATCTTGCTCACATTTCTTATTAGCTGAGTGTTTCGACTCAAGGTTGAAGTCAATGACAGAAACGTTTCATTTGAAATGATGGCTGAAAACGAACCATCGTGTGCCATGTATTATTTACTTAGTCACTGAATTATAACCACGATTTCTTGTATAGTAGCAAATCGGATTATTCATTTCACATCTCCCAGACGTTCGGTGGGATTGTGATCTAAGAATTTAGCTGATGACATAGGGAGTGTAGAGCCGACAAAAACGTTCTGCGATGATATGTGGTATATATGCCCGATGATATGTCGATATGCGATGATATGCCCGATGACATGGGGTATTATCTTGTTGAAAGACTTCATGAATATTGAAGGTCGTATTTGATATGCAATAGTATTTTAATAGTCTGTGCACTTTATATATTGCGCACCTGTGTCATAGGACCAAACAAACGGATCCTAATAAAACATCCGCCAGAATACACGGTACCATCTTCCTTCACTATTAGTTTAAGTTACATGAGATTCATTGCCTAATTCTGTTTTCCCCATACACATAGCCATCCATCCACGTGTTGTAAAAGGTAACTCTGTTAATCGAAGTAGTAGACCTTTTTCCAATCGACTACGGTCCATGCCAGGTTGCAGGTTTTCTCTGCTGTGGGATTAGGTCGGATGTAATTATGGTCGTCTACTCTGATATCCTAAACGATGGATAATTCGAAGCATTTTCCTGATGGATATCTGTTGTGAGTCCTAATGTTTATTCGCAGGTGAGTGTCTCGACTGTTGCTTGCCTGTTGGCCTGTTGACAGCACTGAACTCGTCTCCCACCTTGTCTTTCCTAATACAATTCTTATTCTTACTAATCGTTTTGACTTCAGCTTTCTGGTTCCTGTACCTTTGCAGAAATAATTCTGGAACAGTCAACGAGACTTGTTACTTTTCAGATAAAGGTAATTTCACGTTTTCCGATAAAACCTAGTATCAACGAACATGCCTTTTCAAATTCTGGTAAATTCCGTCGTCATTTCTGTTATTTTTAAAACAAATTCACGTATTTCACAAACTTCACCATGAACTGAGTGGTACCATTGTTGGCGTTCACCAGCATTTTATTATTCGTCACAATTCATTCTTCAGCTTAGGTGATCGTAATTTCTTTTCCGCTGAGTACAATCCAAACCCAACCTAATATGCAAGAAATTTTGTGAATAAAGTCCTTAAGATTATGTAATCATTTTTCTGCGCAATGTTTAATTAGTATTTGAATAAACACATGGTTGATTGTATTTCACATGTATATTATATGTTCAACGAGTATAACACACGTGTGAAAAGTTAAAATATGTTAACGAAAATTTAGGGTTACCGTTTCTTGAAAAAATTAATACCCCCTCAAGCAGCTGCTGGTCACAGAGTTCTGACAGGAGCATGTCAGTTTATATGCCATAGTAGAAGGTCTGTGAAGATGACAGGACCTCAGCAGAAAAACAACACACACAGCCATGCCTTGATCCGGGGCTCGAAGCCAGGTGCCTTTGATCAGTAGCCAAGTGTGCTAACCACTCGACCATGGGGCTTCTTGAAATCGTTGGTTTATTCATTTTATCTTTCTTCTTCAATATTATTTTTTTGCAAAATTACTTAGGAAAGCAACTTTTCTATCGCCTTCAACTGTCATTGAAATATGACAATTGATGCATTAGCCTATCGATTTTTGCAATTCGATGTGTTAAAGAGCCTACCTGGTGTTCTGGTTAGTGTACCTGATTACAAGACAGCGGGCATTTCCCTGTGTATGTTTTTGTATGCGAAACCAGGAAAAGCACAACAGAGCTTCTGGTTATATCCGTCCTTTGTGTGGGGATGTGCCTTCTTCTCTTTAAAAGAATTATTTATTAATCAGTAATGGAGAGAACTGAAAATTCCACACAGCGTACATTTCGAATTTCAGATGCAGCATTTTTACCTAAAAGGAACCAATTTCACTTTACTAATTTCTTTGCAAGTGTTTTTTCCCAGTATAACGCATTTTTTATTTTGCTTTACAAGTTGTTGTCCTTTACGTGTATGCACAAACATTTGTCACATTCAGAAACTTTGGGAAAAGAAGCAGAATTCTCAGCGTGCGCTATCTATAATCCAGATTTGGACTTTTGCCTAGAGGAAGTCGCAAGAATTGCATATCGTTAAACTGGAAATCCTTCGCCGTTTGCCGTTTACTCCCCTGATTGGCAAATCCATTTGACTAATTCTACAAAAGGGAAATGGACATGTCTCAGGAGTCAAACGAAGAACACATAGCAGCCAATAAGCCAGATTGCAGTTGCATTTTGATGCTTAGATCTGATTAAACTAACATAGCTTGGTTAAGCAAAGTTCAGTCTATCAAAATAATGAAATGATGAAGCAAGTGTGACAAAACCTTATTGTAATGAAGAACTAGAAGAGTAACATATCACCTCTCCTGAGAATACGAGATGTTCATTTTCATAGAGAATGAAATTATATTATGCATTTAGACTCTCTAACAACGGAAAGTTGAACAAATGTATGATTCGTAAAATATAAATAATATAGGATTATTTTATTAGTACCTATACAATCCATTTCACAAATTCTACAAAATAAATTAAACACTAAGAAAAATTTTCATTTAAAATAAAAAATGCTGCTTCTTCCACCATTGCTTTTTTTCAGTAAGGGTTGGGATGTTTTATCTCTGAGCGGCACATTTTCACACACCATGGGATCAGTTCACAAGGACCCAAAAGACTCAGAAAAGGTTTGGGGAGAGAACACACTGGAGCTGTTGGGAGACAAATGGTAGCCTCCCGTTAAAGCTACCCAGCATGTCTTGTACAGTGGAGAGGGTATGGCTATTCCGCACACGGGGCCACAGATTAAAGTCCCACCCGACTGACAGCGGACTTTCCAAGCCCATCGGTGTCCCCTACTGACTGTGACTACTGACTCTGCTCCCCTTCTGTGGAGATAAATCTCAACGCTTACCCAGCTGTGACTCGAATTGGGCATTGCAGATTACGAGTTTGACTTGCTACCAACGGAGCCACCCCCGCCCCTCAGCGAGTAAGGAGACAAATCATTGATTACCAATGTGAACCTCTTGGCAGCCATACTCTACCATTCAAAATTCTAGGAAAAACAGATCATTTGCAATATTCAATTATAGTTTTGGTATTTTCCACTTTTTTTGCACCGTTAGTGGGTATTATCAAAGCTGTCGGGATTTGGGATATGCGAATTGTAATCAATGGTAAATACACAGTTACCTGTCGGCACAGAAGTCAATATATCAATAACTAGTCTTGTGATAAAAATTGGTTTTCGTCGATGCATGCCACTAGAACCCAAGTCTCCTCAGATTCATGCCAGAAACTTGCACCGGCTCTGTCATTTATCCACTAATGTGACTTATAAATCTACCGGAACTTGTCACTCCTTGGCTCTCGTGGGTTGCACAAACCTATTTATTGATTTAGTGAATTACAGCAAAATTTCAGACAAGCATTAAAGACTTGAATATTATCTGCTGTTATGCCCCCACTGAAGATGCCGATGAGGATGAGAAGGATAAGTTTTATGGACAACATCAGGATATTTTGAATTCTGTCAAGAAAGGAGATATTACCCTTGTTCTTGGTGATTTCAACTTCTGACCTTTGGGGAGGAGTAATAGGCCCTTTTGGTATTGGTATCTGCAATGGCAATGGGCAACGTCTCCTACAGGTAAGTAAACTCAATTTATTCAGAATAACTAACACTTATTACAAAGACCGTGACATACATAAGTACACATGGATTTCACCCTGTGGACTGCTTAAGAATATGATTGATTATATATTAATTTACAGTAAATGGGCTAGTTTTATTAGGAATACCAGGGGATATAGGGAGCTGAAATTGAATCTGACCATTACCTTGTTAAAAGTGTCTTGCAACTTAAACTTAAAAAGTGTTGTGTTAAGGTTAAAAAATTTACCTTTAATACTGTAGCTCTGAAAAACCCAGTTATATCTAAAGCTTACCATGATAGGTTACTTAGTCATTACGACAGTCATTGTTTGCTTACTACTGAAGTTGAGGAAGAATGGGGCCATTTTAAACAGGGTTTTTTGGAAACTTACACTACTCTTTTAGGAAAAAAGGAGCAGAGGAGACAGAATTATTTGAGTGATAAGGCACTTGAGCTTATTTCAGAAAGTGTTTTAGAAAAAGTTTTGTTGTTGTAGAAAATTCACAGGTAAGCAGGGATTGAAGGATAAACAAGGTAAGGTTACAGAAGGTGAGGATTCTGTCATGACTAAGTGGGTTGAGCCTTTCAGTGATGTTCTAAATAATGTGGTTAGTTCTATTCCCATTGTTTGTAATGATGATAGATCCATTACTGGCTTTAAGACATATCTTTAAGACATAGCTCTATAACACAGTCTGAAGTTAGTTTGACTATTTCTAAACCTAAACTACACAAATCCCCAAGGATAGATGGAATTACTGCGGAAATGTTTAGAGCTGGGAATGCTTCGGTTACCACATGGATGACTGAAATTTAGAATATCTTTTATGATAAAGGCATGGTTCCTAAGAATTTTACGAGAGGAGTTATTATCCCTATTTTCAAAAAACGTGATCGCAGTTCTTGTAATAACTATAGGGGCATCAGCCTACTCTCTATTCCAGGTAAGGTTCTTTCCATGATTGTGCTTAATAGCATTAAGAATCTGGTTGACAGGAAATTGCGTGATGAGCAATTTAGATTAAGAAGTAGTAGGCGATGTGTAGATATTTTCACTCAGGCAAATTCTTGAGAAATGTTTAGAGTTTCAGAAACCTTTGTTGATAGCTTTGTTGATTTCAAAAAGGCTTTTGACTTTATTGATCGCCATGATTTGTGGTTGATTGTGAGATCGTATGGAATACCAAATAATTTAGTTAACATAATGAAAGCTCCCTATAATAAAACTGCGTTGTGTGTGAAAGTTGGTAAGTCTTGTAGCAATTGATTTAGCATTGTTTCTGGTATTCGACAAGGGTGCATTTTTATCTCCTTTTTTTATTTAGTTTGGTTATTGATTATGTTATGCGAAATTCACTTTAAGGGAAAGATTTTGGCCATAAATGGTCTGGAGATCTGAAAATTACTGATTTAGATTATGCTGATGATTTAGCCTTTTTGGGAAATGATATTGATGCGATGAACTCTTTCATTCAAGCTGCTGATGAGACTGGTAGTAGAGTAGGTTTGGTTATAAACAGAGAGAAAACTAAAGTGATGAAAATTGGTCAGGCAGGTTGTGATTCAGTTCATCTGAATGGTTGCAGTCTTGAGCAGGTGTCACAGTTTAATTATCTTGGGAGCTATGTAACAGATAATGGTGATGTGCGGCATGAGATTAACAGACGAATAGGGATTGCTGCCGGGACTTTTAAGAACCTATGGAGAGTATGGAGAAATAGGCGTATACACCTAAAGACTAAAATTAGACTGTATAATAGTTTGGTTCTTTCTAGGGTTAGTTATGGTAGTGAAACTTGGACACTTTGTAAACAAGATAACAGGAAACTAGATGCTTTTGATTCCAGATGCTTACGCAGTATCTTGGGCATTAGGTAGTTCAACTTTGTAACTAATGATGAGATTAGGCAAAGGAGTTTGCAACCTCCTTTAAGCAGCATATTGTGCAGAGAGAGACTCCGTTGGTTTGGCCATGTTGCCGGTATGGATAATTATAGATTAGCGAATAGGGTTATGAACAGTATGGCTAATGGCCTCAGAAAGAGGGGGAGACCTAGGATGCGGTGGGCATCACAGGTAAACAGGACCTTGTAAACAAGATCTTGTTAGATTTGGTATGTAGTGGCCAGATGCAGCAGATGTAGCTTAGGACGGATATGCTTGGAGATCTAAATTGCACAATCTGGATGGATCTCCGTAGCTCATGGCTGCTTGAAGATGATTATAACTTTAGTAACGCTTTGAGCGTGAGTGACATTACTACACTGCTCACAAAAATTGGGGGATATTTCAAAATGAATATGAAGCGATAAAATATCCCCTAATTTTTGTGAGCAGTATATTTACATCTTATTCAGAGTAACATTGAAAAAAGAGGAGTTACCTTCCTCTGTTTTTTGTAGCACAGTGGGTGACATGTTCGGGTAGATTTATAAGTCACATTAGTGGATAAATTCATTCATTAGTTAGTATCCCACTTATTTTGTAACGTGATGACGTTACAAAATAAGTGGGAGGTCCTTGCTCAGGTTTTCCCAATGGAAGTTTTGAACAAAAGTGAGCATAATCTCTCAATAAAACAAGATAATAGATCCTTATATTATCAATTTTTTTCTTTTTTTTTCAATTTTTCAATTTTTTTATTTCTTTTTTAAGTCTCGTCTTTTTTAAAAAAATTTATTCCACAATGAAGTGGAAAAGAGGAAGTTGAGAATTAATTTATAGATTGTAACTTTAGTAGCAAAAATACGATAGTTTAAAAGGTTTTGAATATTAAAGTCCAAAATTCCTAATTTGTTTAATTCTGTGAATAAAATTTCTCTTTGTTTAGTATATAAATTGCAGTTTAGAAGTATGTGATTGGTATTTTCAGGAAGATTGCATTTTAGACAGTGTGGAGTATTTATAAGCCTCATTTGAAATTTTTGTTTATTTAAATTTATTGTGTCTGTTTTTAATCTATATATTATTCTGTTTTCTTTGCGTGAGAAAGGTAATTTTTCAATGTAATTAATTTTATTGGATAAATGAAATCTAAAGTTGTTTTTACATATTGCTTGTGCTTGAAAATATTTTTCTGTGAGGGAAAATTCTAGTTTAGTAAGTTCTTGTTTGAAGGTGTAAAAGAAATTATATGTTGGGGTGTTGACCTCTAAGTTATGAGCAATTTTAGTTAGGGTGTCAACCAATTCATTTTCTTGGATCCCAATATGACTTGGGATCTATTGTAAGCTGATTTTATTATTTTTGAGAATGATATTTGACAAGTTTAATTGATAAATTTTGCAAATAAAGTAATTATAATTTGTGAAATATATTTCTTGTTGAAGAACTTGGAGAGCACCCTTAGAATCAAAAAATAATACTATATTCTGATTGTCTGAATTATTTAATATCAATTTAAAAGATTCACAAATAGCTATTAATTCAGCTTGAATGATTGTTGTACTCTTTGGGAACTTAAAGATTTTTGAAACATTATACAAAGGGATACGAAATGCAGCAGCAGCAGAGGATCCTGTTTCTTTTAAGGCAGAGCCATCTGTATATATGTTAAGTGTTTTTTCAGAATTTCCAGCAAAATAAGATTTAAATAGAATTAATGCTGCTTCCGCAGAAATATCTTTTTTGAGGACAGTAAAGGGATTTCAGTAATTATTAATGGTGAAGGATAGCACCAATCAGCAATGATGTCAGGAATGTTCCCTTTGAGCGTTCTGCTAAAATATTCATCATAGAGATTGGAGAGGAATTCATTATTGTAGATTACTTTAATGTATGGTAGTCGATGAAAATGTTTATAAAAGGGGTGTGACGGAAGTTTATAATGTAATTTAAAGAAATATTTAATTAGTAAAATATTATGTCGAATTTCAAATGTGGTATGGCTGTCTCTGCTATTACAGAAATTGTAGGGCAACATTTCACAAGCCCGAGGGCAATTTTCAGACATTGGTTTTGTAAAGAATTACTTTTTGTAAAAACAAAATTAAGTTTTCTAAATGTAGTAAAAGGTGCACCAAAAATAAATTCAAGGCCAAAATCTAATTTAGGTCTAATGAGATTTTTATAAACAGTAATTAATTGCTGTTGTTGTGTGCCTTCATTTTTGAAAGCGAAGCGTTTGATACAATTTAGTAACTGTAGACCAGAATTACATTTGTTATTAAGATGATGTTGCCAATTTAGTTTTGTGTCCAAATACATTCCTAAAATTTTACATTTATTAACCTGAAGTAGAGTTTCTGAATTAATGGATAATTTAAATTTAGGATTATAATTTCTTCTTTTGTGAAAAGGAATAATAAACGTTTTTTTTAATATTAATCTCTAAGTTCCATGTGGAACAATATTTGCAAAGATTGTTTAACTGTTTTTGTAGATTTTCTTATAATTTATAATCATTTTTCTCAGATGACCATAAGATGATATCATCTGCATATCTAGTAAATGTGATTTAGTTATCAAATATATTTTTGATATCGTGAATATAGAAGTTAAATAAAAGGGGGGATAAAGTTGACACCTGAGAGGGTCCTTGGGTCATATTGTGAATTTCTGAGTAAAAGTCTCCAATTTTAACCTGAATAATTCTATTATTTAAAAGGTTAGATAAAAAAATTGGTATATTTAGCACTAAGGTTAGATTTTAATAATTTTGTAAGTAAATCATTAATTGAGACAGAGTCGAATGCTTGAGTTAAGTCCAGGGAAATGGCTAGAAGAATTTTTTTTGTTTAATAGCTCGAAAAATGTCGCGTAAAAGTAAGGAGATATTTTCTTTGGCCGAGCGATGTTTTCTAAAACCAAAAAAAAAAAATTGGGAAAAAATTTCCTGTTTCAAAATACCAGGAAAATCTTTTGAATAGTAACCTCTCAAAAAGTTTGAGGGAATTAGAAATTAAAGATATTGGACAGTATGAATTAAGAAAAGTTGACGGCTTGCCAGTTTTTAAAATAAAAATTACGATAATTTTCCTCCATTCAGGAGGTATGAAGTTGTGTCCCCAGATGTTATTAAAAACATCTAATAGTTTTAACTTTCAATTGTAAGGTAAATGGGAAAAAAATTGTGTGAAATTGAATCCGCTCCTGGGGCAGATTTGAGATTAATTTTCTTGATTGCAGAATTAAGTTCCACAATAGTGAAAGGTCTATCCATTTTAGAATGAATGATTTTATTATTCATTAATTTAATGTGAATGGACGGCACCTGTGATAGTTTGATGCTTAGAACACTGGCATGACTCT
Organism: Ryuthela nishihirai; assembly: GCA_038380435.1. Lineage (NCBI taxonomy): Eukaryota > Metazoa > Arthropoda > Arachnida > Araneae > Heptathelidae > Ryuthela > Ryuthela nishihirai. The sequence goes on along the minus strand of JAWZYU010000009.1, from coordinate 82,575,394 downwards.
GGTGAGACGTGGTTCTAGTCTCATGCGTCGACAAAAACTTATTTTTCTCCCACCAAACTATTTAGTTAATCGTAGTATCTATATAATCCAAGTCGATTTTTATTTATTTATATAAATTAAAAAAGGCGAATGTCTACAGGCAGCCAGATGGATGACAAAGTGAACTCACTAGCTCTCGTTTTTTAACACGATCTAAAAATTCGTAACGAGTTTGAATCCACAGAAAAACGCAATAAAACTGAAACTTTCACACAAACTTTTCGAATTTTGGAAAGTTAGTAAGGGGAAAATGAGATCACTAAGTAAGTCTGTCAATTAAGTAAAATTTATTTTATTTTAGTGTTGATAACTGATGCTGTATACTATTTATTAAATGAGCTAAATAATGTCTCTTCAACTGTTATCTTCAAATTTTTGTTTTTGCTGTGAAAATAAAGAGTTAAGTAAATATAGTTGGCCACAGAATAACGTTCATTAGAAGAAGTCATCTGTTTAATATTAGTAACACCAAAAATGGAATACTTATTGCTAAAATAAAGAATTTTAAGCATGATAACTTTTCATGAAACACCATGATGTAATCGAGAAGGGAAAATATGGTTGAATATGGACAGACTGTAATTTCTGACTGGATTAAATGAATATAAACCGGACCAGAGAAGGTTTTGCATTAATAAGATTTAAAATCGTACAATTTTCATTTATGTTCATTTCACTGAAATATGAAAGAACGCATTTAACGATATATATTGCAGTGCTCTTGTAAACTCAGGAATTATAAGATGTTCGATATCAGTAAGAATTAAAGACAGAACCCTCTTTACACGTACAGAAAATATGGCTGCTGAGCAACAACAGCAATGTAATCAGAAAATAAAAATAACAGGAAATCTCAAAAAGTTTAAAAGCTTAGACTTCAGTTGTAACACTTATCTAAAGTTATGAACTTTTCGTCTTGAGAGTATTTGGCTCTGTATTTAAACGGTTAAAGTTAAGATTTTCTCTAGAGACATTTTCTAATCTACATCTCTCATAGATTTTTCGTTCTGAAATATTTGGCCCGGTTTTTTATAGTTTTAATTCGTTTACTCCCTTTTCAGTCTTGGAAGAGGTCCAGTGATCGTTCTTCTTCTTTCAAAAGCAAATGGAGGTTAAGAGAGAGAAAAAACAAAAACAGAATACGTAAACTTTGTTCAGGAAACTACAGACGAAACAGAGACAAAGAGCTCACGTCACGCTAATGCATCGTATGCGTAAACAGACCTTAGATAAAGAGTGGTCCTGTTTTAGTTATTTACTAGAACTTCTGGCATGTTAAAATGAAGAAAAGAACCGACAGAACAATCACACGGAACTTTCTTATTTAGCTATAATTTCCATACCACTAAAAGTCTTGGTCTCACAGAGCAAGGAATTGCAGGGAAATTTCATTTGAATAAGAAACGTGACGTTTTAATAATTCAACCTTTCACATTTTTTTTTCTGTGGGAGGAAATAATTGAAAATTCCGACCAGCCCATTTTAATGTTTAAGAATAATTTCCCTTGGCATTACTAAAGTTAATACACCATCGACCCCGTTTCTATGCTTGTTTTAATAACCTCATTTTTTCTGACCCTTTCCATCGTTTTTGCAATGCAATTGCTTTATTTCACCATGCTCTCTGTTTAGATTTCTGTTTTGAATCTGTTTTGAAAGAACTATGCTAGTATAACACTATCATTTTCAATGGTGTAGGCATACACTTTATCAAAGCGATGCATGACAAATATTTAGGTGACCGAGTTATCTGAAGAAATTTTTATATTTTGATTAGATATTATTTGATAAAAAAATCATCTAATCGAAAATGAGAATTTTTAAAGTTCATCGTGTTTACCACATTTTACATACATTGAAATTTAATGCTCATAGAGCAATATCAATTAAAGAACACAACTTAAATGGTTTTAAAAGACTGTAACAAAAGGTGGCTATCTAGGGTCTACTTCATTATTCGTATAAGATATGCCCCACATGTATATTGTGTAAATTTTGGGTGGAGTACATTTATTTTAGCGAAGAATGTTCGTTGGAAAATCCATTGTTTTTTTTCATCATTGTAAGTAATTAATAGCCATGAGGATATTTAGAAATATTTTTGTTAAGACGAAATAATTAATACGGATTTTTTTAATAAATTTTTATTAGTCTGACGATGTCTTGCTAGTTAGGAAAAGGAATATATACGTTTCCTTGAACTGAAGAAAGTAATTTCAAAAGGAGCTTATTAATTAAAAATATTATACTTTTGTTAGATAATAGATCATGTACACAGATGATTTAAACAATTCTCGAAGATTCTTAATCACAGCATTGCGCACAAATTTGACTGCAAATTCATACTACCAAGTGTTAGAAAGTAATATGTTTTTCGAACGCATGCAAATATTGGTTTTACTAAGGAAATAAATTTCTGTGAATGCTGTAAATTGGTAACTCTGAACTAGCTACTAACCATAAATTCTTTGAATTATTTTTCTCTCAGTTGCGTATTAAGAGTATTAATTGTAATAGAAATGTTTAAAAAAGGTGATGCACATAAAAAAAAAGTTAATTAACGTAAATCAGTATGACTGAGCAAATTTATTAATATTAATTTATTTAGCTGGTCCTCAGAATTGCTTGATGTGGCCTGATCCTTACACTCATTGTCCATCCACTTCATTCTATTTCCCTTATAACTTCCGGAAAGCTGATTGTTCTTTATTTTCTAATCTGTAGTTCGGACTGTGTGCAGTATAATCGAACCAGTGAAATTTCTCTCCTCAAGGAGATCCATTTAAAGACGTTAATGACTGTTTTGTTTAACCTCCTTCATAATTTGCATAATCAAATCATCTAATAGTGCAAAAGGATTAAGATTTAAAAGCATCAAACTGCTCATTTTCTTACTTATAAAGCCTTAATTGGGATGGTGATTATTTCTGTTCTAACGGCCATATTGTGTGCGATGGGTTACTCTAACTGAGGTAGTGATCATAAACCTGACTTTTATCCTGTTGGAGCACGTCCGTTTATGAGAAGGAATGTGCAAGCAAGGAGAAGCTTCAAGATCTTCTCTGTTCTTCGTGTAACAAAAAACATTCAAGTTTTGCTAAGGTGACAGACATTAGAAAGAGTACATGAGCATCTGGAATTAAAACTATCAAATTTTCTGTTATCTTGCTTACAAAAGTTTTATTACTGTAGTAACTTTAGGAAAGATAACATTATTGTTTTACAAGTGTAAGTCTTTGAGTTTATTTGCCTATTTTTTTTTCCAATTTCACATAGATTCTTAAAAGCTCATGCAATATTGTCTATTGTCTGTTTATTTTATGTCATAATTTCATCTATCCCACTACACTCAAGGTAACTTAACTGTGTAACTTATACAAACTACTATTAAAAAGACTGAATCGAAAGCACACTGAATCGAAAGCACATTAAATATACTATTTTCTCATTCCTTAAGAGACGAAGGTAAACAATCAAACCTAATATTTGGTAGCTCGCAACAGTTAGAGTTTTGGGCAAGAATCTTGAGAGCTCTATAAAGTTGCATCAGCCACCAGAAAGGTGCAAAAGTTTTGGAAAGTTTCTTCTAATGAAATCCTGACGACAACAGACCGGGCAGTTCAAGAAGTCCATCACCTGCCAGTGCCACATAAACGCCTTGACATACCAGGAACCTGTTGTCATCGACTCATAAAACTTCTCCACACAGTCATTGCATGTCACATGATCCACACCTCATCCACAGATACCGTAAACTCTCCTCAGCATTGTATTTCGCCCTCACCCTTTTTTATCCACCTAGCTTCCCCCCCCCACCTCTTTCGTCTGTTGGTGGCTCCGCATCCTTTGAATGTCCAACGCTAAGTACATACCGCTTGAGGCCATTACAGACGAGCAACGTAGTTACTCGCTATTACTCGAGGTTCAGTAACCGGCTCAGCGAGACTGTAAAGTGGAAGGAGATCTGTACTACTGCTATCGACAAAGGGAGAGGATCTGTCATAAACCCAGGGATGGCAAGAAGCTGAGACGTCGAGAGAAAATGCTGCCAACTTTTGTTCACTCGATATATTCTCTCTCTTTTTCTTCATTTTTGCTTTTCCTTTCCACAAGAGAATATAGTGATAGTGGCATCGTCAGAAGTTGCAACGACAATCGACAAAATGAATAGCAGATGCGAATAAAAACACATCAATAAAGTCGTCCGTGTGGCGATTAGAGTAGTTATTTACTCAGTAAAAAGATCCGTTTTCGACTCTCCCGTAATGCATGTATGTTTGAGTTGTGGGTTCTACTGAGGTCTCTCACCCCTCAAAAGACTTCGATTCAGTCCTGTATGCTGTCAGATCTTCGTGGTAAGGGATTGGATAGCGTTATTCTTTTTTTTAAATGAAATATGTGAAGAGTGATGTTTCCAGGTTTAAGAGATGGCATATGTACATGACATCTATCAACAGTTAAAAATAATCAACATTTCAACAGATATGGTTAGAATCCATCAGATTTTCATTTGCTACATATGTAAGTTGATAGAAATATTTAACGTGAGTAAAATATTTAATGCTTTTTGGACGTTAAAACGATAATTTTCTCATATATTCATACACGACTAAACGGTGTTTCACTGAAAATGATGCAAAAATAAAAGCTCTAAATATATAATATTCTTTAAGATTTCTATCACTTTATAAATGCTTTATAACGGTATTAAGCAACTGATGTTATAAAAGAAATAATTTTATCCAGTTTAAAGAAATATTTCTTTATTATGTTAAAATCAATTGTATTGAAACTATCCAGTCTACTATTAATTGTTACTTAAATCAAGAATGCCTGTCTAATAAAAAAAAAATATTGCTCTGCATTTATCAAAGGAAATAAATATTGGAAATACATCTGTTCTCGAATACTTATTCTCAGCAATCACAGATTCATATCATCTCAAATGCAGTGCGAAATGCAATGGAAAGTATATCATTTATTCAGAGATTCTCAGTAATTCTCACAGATAACCGTACTTTAATTTGAAAATGAAACACAGTTTTACAAAAAATAATAAATAAATTTAAATTTTACATTAGACTATGAATTATTGGTCTGTAAATGGTAGCTATTTAGTCACTGGAAGGAGAGCTATTCACCAGTACCCTGTGATGATGCATAGAACCGGCCAGGCCTAGCACCTAATGTCCGACCCCGCCTTCTCGTGGTGCAGACCGTTAGTACCTTTCAAAAGAGATACTCTCTTGTGGAAGTGAATGGAGGGAAGGGCTGCCAGATTAGTGTGGCCTACTGATCTGGACATCTGTGGCTACTTTTCTTTTTTTTCTACCCTGCTGAGGAGTGGTCAACCACACAGGGTCCTGGTGCTGACCATATAAACCCACTGGACTGGACAGATATATGGCTCTGAGCTTGATTATGGATCATGATTTTGCTGCACTGGTGGGCTTCTGTGGAGGGAAAATCTTCCGCTGTGTTTTCTCTTTGTTTGTGGGTTGACAGCCCCAAGTGAATAGATTCACAGGATATGTTTATCAGCTGGTGGATAATCCTGAGCAGAGGTCATCGCAGGCATCTGAACTCTTTGCTTCCACTGGCATCGTCAAATTCTAGATTGAAGGAAGTCTTCCAGTGTAGATGGCTTCAGCCTTTAGTGGTGGGGGAACAGGTCTTTGCCCATGTCTGCGATAAGGGGGCTGTTTGATATTGTTGCCATTTCCTCTCTCAATAAACATAGTTTCTTTAAACATACCAGTACCCATTTTCTCTCCATAGGCAGTTGGAATGTGAGGACTCTGCACAGAGCTTTTTCTCTTGATTCCTCACACATGAATTCCACCGTTATAATTTAGATGTTCTCGGCTTGCAAGAGACCAGATGGACAGATAAAGGTCAGATTCTTAAAAATAATATTAAATTTCTCTTTTGAGGGAGGGAACACAATAAGCATCACCAAGGTGTGCGTCTGCTTCTCAGCAGACACGCTAGTGATGCTCTTCTAGGATATGAGTGCATTAATGAAAGGTTTCTTACAGCAAAATTTCAGACAAGCGTTAAACACTTGAATGTCATCTGCTGTTATGCCCCCACTGAGAATGCTGATGAGGATGAGAAGGAGAGGTTTTACGGACAACTTCAGGATATTTTGAATTCTGTCAAGAAAAGAGATATTACCCTTGTTATTGGTGACTTTAATGCCAAAGTTGGTACCATGAGTCTCGTAACAGCTGTCCAGCGTCCCATAACCTTTTCTGAGGTCTTGTGATCTGCCATATTAAGCTCATAGTGTGTAAAAAATTGCCTCTCAGAAGTAAAACAACAATCGAGGCTTTACTGCTAATACAAGGGGCTTTAATTTATAAGGGAGAAATCTATAATAATTATACTTAATAAGGTAACAGTTAGTCTGATATTAAATTCTTTAACAGGTCAGATGCGAAACTAACGCTGGTTGAGTAATACGCATGGAAGTAAATAAAAATAAGATTTTTTTTATCTTTCTTACACCATATCACGAAGTTAAAAAAACATAATCTTACCGCGAACGAACCCACGCACAATCACGTCTCTTTATAAGGATGGTCAATGCGTAGCACAGAAACATGCGTAATGACCTGCCCAGTCGTCATTCCCGGAGGCCCTTTCTTTACATTTCCGCGTAGCAAACAGATAGAGAGGGAGACATACATAAGAAGAGGAGGGGAAAAAAAGAGCGCCAATCGATACGTTTCATCACGGATCTGGGTCACTGTGATCACTCTATGTTTCGGCCCAGGCTTTCTCTCTCCTCCGGCATCGCTGTTTCTTCTCTCCGCATCCCGATTTTTGCAGCCTTTTGTGTTCCGTCGATAATATTCACAAGCGGTTGGAAGCTCCGCGAAGCGCCCGGTTGGCATCCATTGAGGATGACCGATGCCTCCTCCTTTTGAGAATGAGGGGGTGGGGGGAGAGAAAACGAAATGTTCTGTTTCAGGTGCACTAGGGAGAGCAAACGATTCACAAACTCTGTCCCTGCAAGCAGACGATGGATTCTTAATTGTGTTTTTGTGTGTGGGTATTTACATTGTTGATTTAAATATGTCCAAGAGGAAAAAAATGCAACCTGGAATAAATGAACGAGTCAAGTAAGGTTTCTGAATCTGTTGTCCCTTTCGCTTTGGTGGGTGCATTTGTTGCACAAAAAATCTCGACATTTCTCTTTTCTAATAAATAAATTCCTCATGAGAAAATGTATGTCCCAAGTTTAAAGGTCAAATAGATCAATCTCTGGAAATGAAAATGACAACGACTATTGTTCGTATGACGACATACAAAGACCAACAAATCATTCATAAAACGAATTACGTTAAAGTATTTTTTTCCTTACAGCAGTCGGTTTTACCTCCATACGTAAAGGAAGGAAATTGCAAGGGTCTGAAAATTACATTATGAGATTATTACGTAGCAAATAAATCAAATTGAGAATGTCAGGTGGTCCACAAATGCTTTAGTTATAATTACAATAATGTTTAATGATTAATTTGTGGAGTCAGTTCTGTTGGATTGCCGTGCAACCAGCAGCGCTGTTTTTGCTGTTCCAAGGACTAAGTTTCTGAATTAAATGGACACTTTAGCGCTCAGTATAAGATGGAAAGAAGATCTGTCAATAGCTCTAAAGGGGAGCTGCGATATTTTCCGTTAAACACTTTCACCTTCAAGGCATCCTTTTCATAATATGTACAAACTATGAGTAATTTCTGTGATCTTTCTCCGTCCTATTTGTTGCAAGAAAAAAAATCTCTTTTCTCAACTAGAACATTGGCTCAATGAAATGAATATAGAACTAAATTCATCGAACATAGAACCTAAGTCTACGACTACTTTATGCTACAGGCTTTGCTGTTGCAAAGTTAAACATTTCAAATTGAAGCAAATATGTATCGAATCTTGGATCTCCTTGAAGAATTCTCAAATATAAATATGGTGTTAAATTTCAATCGACAACCTCTTTGTTAAAGTTTAAGTTCTTTAAGTTATGGGAAACACAAAGCATGCTTATGTCCTCAGCAGATTTACAAAAGTTTCGCTGTATCCTGAACTCGAATGGATAGTAAAAGTTATTATTGCCCACACAATATATGCGAACTTCGGCCACATTCAAAGACACCCACATTTTGATAAATTATCTCGAACCTAGGGACTATTGCTGTGTCTTTACATCTGTCAGTGAATACATACATCGAGAAAATTTACCAGGTTGGTTGATGCTTTATCCGAACGATTCCATCTAAAAATCAATAGCATAAAGTTCTTTTTATTAAAATTTATGAAAATAATGTTATAATTCTAATTTCTAAATTCGGAGGTGAAATTTAATTTTAAAAAATGTAGGTTAATTAAAATTATTTTAAGTCAAAGTTCCTGATTAGAATTAGATACCCTATTGAGCTTGAAACGTTAGGGCTGTTTCTAATTCTGTTTTCTGACTTTAAAGAAAACTTACCTACAAAGTCGCAGTCTTTATAATGAAGATTTAAGTTGTGGTTGAATCAGTACAAGACAGGTTCACCCAACCCAAACTTAGTGAAGAACTACTAGGAAAAACTATATTTCTAAAGAGCCGCAGGAAATAATTTCTACTTAGAAACGAAAACACACATTTCTAATGAGTAATGAACTAAAAATGAAACCAAGAAAATATGTTGTTTAAGCAATAAAGAAAGGCATCTTGATTAAAATACAAGAATATACATTTTTAATGGTACTATGAATTGGCAAAATCGTTTAGTAATACAACTAAAAATATTTGGGCAAAAAATTGGAAAGAAATGATCCAGAATCAGCATATTAATTATTAGTTTTATGAGCTTCAAGTTCATTCACAATGAAGAGCGGATTGGGCGGGCTTGGTGTAGGGCATATTGTAAACGAAAAAAAAAGGTCAGTTTTGAAATTGACCTTTTCTTATGAAACGTGTTAGATTTCTAATGAAATATTTGTTATCTGAAAGCATATAAATCATATTGTCTATTTTAAGCAGGTCTCTAATACATTAAACTACTAAGTTATTTATATATCGAACGATAATCGCAAGAGTCGAAAAATTGTTTTAATATATCTATAAAGAGATTAAAAAAAAGCTTAAGAAGTAGCAAAAGAAAATTTAAAAAAAATCACAGTCTTTAAATATGAAGTCTTCTCCTTGCATAAGTAACAACTTTTTTGACTGTCTTTGATATTCATAAGCATTTTACCCAAACTCTTCTTAATTTGTCATAAATCGTGTCGCTAGCTATGCATCCATGTTTTCTTTTCAAAGAGTGCTTAGTCTGGTTTCCCTTTCATTTTTTGTTTTATCCTCGATAAATTTTTAAATTAATGATTTATTTCTTCCTAGCTAGTCACCTTTCAATATTTATTTTCGCAACACATTCATAAACAACCTCACTGATTTTGATGCGCCTGATATTGCAGAAGTTGGGATTTCACTGTCAATAATAAACCAATGATTTCGTTTCGCTTTTCCCCGTTACCGTACGTCGAATTATAGCGGGGGAAGCGACACTCATAAGCAGCAGGTCTTTTTAATTTGAGATGCAAATGCCTCTCCGAGATAAACCCGAGGAAGTGACAACGCCTGCATACCTTGCTTCTCATCCTCCTTCATTCTAGACTCACCCACGGTTTGTATCAATTTTTAATTTTAAAAGCCAGCGCAAGTCACGCACAGCCTATTAAATGCAGTTCTTGTCTCGGTCCATTGATCTCCCGATGGCTGCCTATTATGAGCAATGTAAATAAGATTATTTCTCCATGAATTTTTTAGGAGGCTGCGCTAGCTCTTCCGCCAGTAAAGCAACAACTTTTGAGCAGATGTCACGCGGCGAGTAACCGATCATTCATACTGAAGTAGGGCATCGCAAAGAAGAAATGACGTGCGGTACACTTCGTTCCGAAGAATTTCATAAAACGTCAGAAAGTGGAAGTGACCGAGGATTCCACTCAACTTCCATTGCTCTGTACGTGTGTGCATTTAAGAGTTTGATTTAATTTTTTAAAGAAAAGGTTTTAGCTGTTTCGCAGCATATTTAAAGGAATTAGCCATAACGCTTCCATTAGTATACGAAATCTGATTTGAGATTATTTTGGAACATCGTTCAGTATTGCAATTATTGAAACGGTAATAAATGAATTGTTTTTAATCTTGAATTCATGCAGTGTACGCATGATTTAGTTTCCATATTGAGTCACAACTGTGCGAGCTTTGAGATTTATCTTTGGTAACCCACACTCCGTCCTTGATAAGAAAAGAGCTACAGAGTGAGCTTGGAAAGGAAATTCTGAGCTGTGGTTCCGTATTCAGGAGAATCATACCCTGTGCATGCTAAAGAACATACTGGATGGATTTGATGGAGGTTCATATCTTTCTCCTAACAGCTGTCCAATGGTTCTCCTATGCCCACTTTCTCTGAGCCCTTGGGGTCTTTATGACCTGGGTTGGGTTGTTTTATCTGTGAGCGGCACGTTTTTGCACACCATGGGCTAAATGGCCAAGACACAAGGACCCCGAAGGCTCAGAGAAGGTTGGGGAAGGGGACCCACTGGAACAGTTGTTAGGAGACAGATTGTAGCCTCCCGTCAAGGATATCCAGTGTGCCCTTTAATGTGCACAGGGTATGGCTCTCCCGCACAAGGGACCAAGGCTTAACTTCCCATCCGACGGGCGACGGCATTTCCAATCCCATTGGTGTCCCCTACTGACCGTGGGCAGGGCGGGGAATTTTGCGGCTTTATGACCTGGCCATTTAGCGTATTTGTGTAAAAAAGCATTCGCTCAGAGGTAAAAACAATTCAACCCAAATATCATCGGTATTTAGCATTGTTTTCGGTGAATATTTGTAGAATGTATTTTGAAGAGGAAAATGACTATTTTTGTGATTAACTTCAACACGTGAGGTCCCCATGGTAGTACGACCATTAAATAAATAAATTCGAAACAGAATCAAAGTGAATTTGCAATTAGGATATTCTTGGTAGTAAAACATTAATGTTAAAAGTAATTGCCGAAGGAAACATGGAGCATTTCTCAGTGAGGTCAATGGAGGCTTTGAAGAAAAAACCGAATCGAAGCAAATTAATGATCGATTGTTCCAGCCAATCTTGGTGGCGCCATCTCCCGATGGCAGGAAGTCAGAGCGCCGTCATCGGCCGTTCCTCATCAGAAACATGCAGCACGCGACTCAGAAGAGAATCGGATGCACAGAGAAATGAATTGAGGTGATGTTCACCGCGGACGAGCAACAAGGTGTTCAAATGTCGAGTGCCACACGCATAGAGAATATTTTTTACTTTGGATTCAGAATTTCCACTGGGATATATTATTTGAGATTTATCCACTCCTTCTCGCCGTCGTATTAGGACTCCGTGGAAAAGTTTTTTCTTTCTTTATCATTGTAGAAACGTACCCGCATTAAATCTGTTTCCAATACGTCACTATTGATCACGTGATTCCGTCTTTTATTGTTATCGGACAAGACGATACGTTGTTAATGCTTCGTTGCCATGACAACTGCACAGGAAGTGAGTAAACAAATTTATTTTTTGCAGCTGCGACAGCAAACTGTTTTTCAATATGTGTTGCAAGGGGAAAATATCGTTTGAATGATGGTAAAAGGTTACGTTTCGGAATGTAAAATGATGTTTTTTGTTAAAAGACCAATAGTCGAATGAACGACGTAACGTAATTTGACGTCCTCTTTCTGCATGTATGATTTAAGAATTAAGTATCATCAGCTCTTACTTTGTACCGTGAAAAAATTATGAGGACTCCTGCAAAGAAATTATTCTGATCTAAACTGTGATTCTGTCATTAACATTTAAGTTACATCTGTTTTGCACTATCAGTTTTCTTGTATTGAATTCACTGATTTGTCTTACAGCACTATAAAAAAATGATCAGGGTTGTTTTACCTCTGAACGATCCCAAGGGTCCAAAAAAAAAGTTTGGGGGAAGAGGACCCACTGGACAGATGCTAGGAGACTGATAGAAGCCTCCTGTTAAGGCGATCTGTTATATTCTAAATAGTCAGGAGAGAACAAACTAATGGCTAAGCATCTGCCCTACACTCTACAGTGGTACATTGGGTACTTCTAAGGGGTAAAAAGAGTTTCCTATGCCGTGTAGAATGCTCTAAAATAGGGGTTCTCAACGTAGAGTACGCGGTAAAATATTTTGGGGTACGCCGTGAGAGCTCAAAAGTCGCTAGATGTAAGCTAAGTACAAAATGTAATGTGTGTGTATATATATATGTGTTTTACTTTATTCCCATTGTTATACTATAACTACATCTAACTATACAAGGAGTACGCCAGTTACATACATATTTCCAGGGGGTACGTGAAGCATAAAAGTTTGAGAACCACTGCTCTAAACCATTCATGGTGTCCACTAGTATCGGAGGCTGGGCTTCGCAACTCTATTTGATATACGCTTTTCAACAAGGTCTAGGTGAAATTTACCACTTCTCCTCTCCGCGTAACTCTTTTATTTACGTTTTCGTTAGTGAACCAATAACATGATGGCAAATAATGAATTCGCCCTTAATCCGTACTTCTTCAAAGCATTTCAAAGTCGTCAAAACCTCACCTCTGACTGAATCTGAACGTTCTATTTCTGAATGGCTCAGTTAACATTCCGCTCTCCAACCGTATCATTTCAAATCTCTTCACAAGAATCTCTTCACACTATTGAGAGTTTGGATGTCCTACGTTAACTCGAAACATTATTTCCGCATCAGATATCTAATACAAATCCCAAATGCTTCTCATCAGGAAGCCATTATATGCTACACTGGTGGACAAAAGTAAAGTTATAACCCAATTTCATGTGCTCTATAACCTGTAAAATATTTTAGTCTTTTTTTTTTGAAACACCTGATAGAAGAGAAAGCTCTCAATCAAATATATCAATATCTCGATTTTCAACAATATCCGTTAACTATTTAATAAGTTATGTAAGTTTGAATATTTTACACTAACAATGCCAGTCCTAAGAATTTATCTCAGACCTAAGACTTAAATCATTTGAAATAATAATACTTATTTTTTTAAATAACTGTATATTTTAGAAATTTGTGTAAATTCATATTTTGGTATTCGTCAGTTTTGTATAATTTCTTGGTATTTTATTGTTAAATGTTCAAACTTTCATAACTCTTTAAATACTGAACGAATATTGTTAGAAATCGAGAAATTGATATATTTTATTGAGATCTTTATCTACTTTTTACTTTTGTCCACTACTGCACAACGGATCTTATGTCTCTTCAATACAAATTCCCATGTTCATCATTTTCAATTCCTTATGCAAAGGGTAATTCTCTTTTTGCTACACGCACAGCTTCACGTATATAATTTTATTTCTATAATTAATTTTCAAAGAAAATAGAGTAGTTAATATTCCTCTTCCTGGATCAACTCACTCTTCTTCTTCTGTCATAACTCTTTCCCTACTTATATTATCAGCACACGCTCTTTCCATTCCTACTTCTCATCATCCAGCTCCTTTGCTCTTTCTGCATCCCACTCTCGCCTCTCCCAAACGTCCTTCGAGAACGGAGGGGTCGCAGCATCCGTGACCACGAGAGGATTGGACGTTTTGATTGCGGAGCATCGAAGTGGAAGACAAGGTTCCTGTTGTTGATGAACATCGGCGTTGCCGCATCTCCTCCCTCTCACACCAGCAGGCTTTTTTATTGGTTCAGACTTCGGGTTCGAGGACGACAGAAGAGAGCTCCATTTGGGAACCCTCTGCAGAAGTGAGTGGAGAGAGGAGTAAAGGAAGAGTGGGGGGAGGGGTTGAAGGAAGAAAGAGGAAAACAAACACAACGATTTGGAGGTGAACTATTTGACGTCCGTTCCACAGAGGTGACGAATTCATCCTTTTAATGGGAAGAATCGAAGGCTTCACAAACACATGGCTTATCTTCCCTTTACGCCACCATATATAAAGGCATCTTGTTGCCTTGCCTACAGCTTCCTTTTTTACTTTTTTCTAACAGAACAGTGAAAGGGATCGAGACAGGTATATCTAGGAAATAACATTGATCTCTGATAATCCCATTTGTTTCAAATGAAAATGAAGAACAAAAGAGAAAGACAATTTTGAGCTTCTTCCTTTCCTGGCTTTTTCGTTAGCAATTTCTATTTTCTTTCATTGCTATTATTTTCTTCGCTTTGTTTTCCATTTTTACTTTTATTTCGTCAGCTTTGTTCCGTTTCTATCGTTTTAAAGATGTTAAGTAAAACTGAAAGTAGAGGAAGTAAAAGCTACAGATTAAACATTAAATTCTAATGAAGTGTTTTTATTTAAAGACAGACAGTTATTACTAACCGTTTGTATTCAGATCCAATTTTTTGAGTGTTTCAAAATGTAAGTTATCTTATTTCTAAATCATTTACGTTAGTCTCATTTTCATCTCTAGAGGAAGATTAAATTACAAAATGAAGTTTCGCGAAAATCTGGTAATTTTTTTTCTAATTCTGTTTTTCCTGAGATTTTGAAAAGTATTGAGGTAAATATGTATGTAACGTTAACAATTTGCAATTATTATTTCATGTCCAGTGACAATTAACGGAAGTATTTGGTGTATCGTGGATTAAAAAGCAAATTGTGAAAGGAATTAATCAATTTAACCCTACCTGGTCTAGTGGTTAGGGTACCTGACTACTAAAACCAGCAGGCATGCCCATGTGTAAGTGTTTATATGCTGTATGAAATAACAAGTCTAATTAGCTTCTAGGTTATCTTCTTCCTTTGTGTAGGGAAGTACTGTCGCTCAAAAAAGTATCCGAACACTACGGTTGATTACAAAATTCAGAAAAAATATCTGGCAACGATTTTTTTAGAAATTAGTGAGCTGGCAACCTTCGTGTCACGTGACACGAAGGTTGCCAGCTCACTAATTTCTAAAAAAATCGTTGCCAGATATTTTTTCTGAATTTTGTAATCAACCGTAGTGTTCGGATACTTTTTTGAGCGACAGTACCTTTCTAACAAAATATTAATTGAAAAAGTTTAAAAAAATTTATATTTTAATGATTTATAACGTAAATTTGATGCATCAGGACTGACATATCATCACCCGTTATATGAGAGTAAATAAGGTTTGCGGTAAAGCTTAGCCATCTCAGATGCCGATATCGCGTTATACATTATCAGTGATAAAATCTGTTTCTCCTTTAAAATACTAAAAATAATTTCATTATCAGAACAGACCTTTACTGTGTGTTAACTAATGTTTCTTCTAATAAGTACGAGCACTAAGTTGAACAATAAATAAGACCGTGTGCTAACTGCTGTGAACACTTTATTTTTAATATCAGTAAATGGTAACGTTACGAGAAAAGATATAATAGCGGAAAGCTTGCCTGTGGATCTTAAAATCTTTTTAACATCGCAATTTTCTTAATCTTTGTTGGCTATAAACTTCTTCAACCGGGTTGGTTACGTAAATCCAATAAACAAAGTGGAAGTTCGTGCTTGCGATCCGATACTGGAGTTAACATTGCCAAAATTGAATGTTAAAAATAATAACATGAATGATTCCTTAAAAGTGAAATTCAGCCTTAAACTTCAGTTCGACTGATTTCAATTCCTAGGTAAAAAGGTCAGTTGGATTCCTTGGTTATTTGTAATCTGTCAAAAGGAAATAAGTAAAATATGCTGCTATGCTTTATGCATGCTGATTATATCAGTCGCAACGTGGAGGTAGATGAATTGATCAGAGTAGAAAGAGCTCTTAAAATCCGCATATGCTTGTTCAATGGAATAATTATTAAAAATTTTAAATTTTTTCAAAAAGACAAAGAATCATCGAAATATTAGTGTCTTATCAAAGAGTAACTCACATATAATACCTTGTAACTGAAGAGTCAATTACAAAACTGAGTTTTGGTGGTTTTGGGAACCGAACCCAAGACTCCCTGAAAACATATCAGGTGCTCTTCTAAGAAATTGAACTAGGCACGTAGCATATTTTCATGAAATTGTGGTTCGATTCCCACATCTGAATTAATTCTCCTATTTTTCAGTTAACTCTTCTGTTTTTCGCCAAATTTTTTTTTTCATCCTCAAATTAAATCTAAATCCAAAATTTCACCCGAAATTCCATTTTTGATTTGTAACATAGAGGAAACCAATCCTAATTTGTACAGGCCTTCTCATATAAAGACGGAGAAGAGTTCTTGAAACTACTCCTAGTTTGTACACGTTTCTCATACAAGGTCATAACCCCCATTAAGACAGAAGACTTAATTAGAGCTAACAGCAAACAAATTATCATGCCATCGCGGTCGTCGGGTTGCAGTGTAACTGAGAACCAATGTGATACAACTGCGGCGCACAAGTGGCAAAATAATTCGAAAATCTCTTCTGATGCAAATATTTAGTAAAAAATTGTATTTGATAAACATTCGCAAGATAAATGTTGAGAAACAATTCCACTTTTTATGAAGACAATTTCTTATTTTTGTATGCAATCTTATTTATGCACAGGCTTCTCAGAAGTTTTCTTTTTATGAATCTCAATAAATAATAAATGGAGAAAAGGAAAGAATTTTCTGCCATTTTAATATCATGATTAGAAATACAAAGTCACTTTTAGAGAATGCAGTGTAAACGATACCAATGACTTGTATTTGTGAAGATTGTCTTTAAAGAAGGCAGGGGAAATTATCTCAGTATTTTGTCTAAAAAAAGATTCGTGAAAAGTTAACAATAGAATCATCAAACCATATATTAATAGCCATAACTAAAAATACCAGCATTTTTGCAATGAATAATCATTAAACAATATGCATTAGCTTTTTTTTTTAATTATATTTTTTCTTCCATAAAAAATTTAATAGCTTCGGAATTTGAATTTTTTTAAACAATAAATCCACGTTATTTTCATGGTACACCTAACGACACATTGTAGAGATTATTTAAGCTGAAATAATCACAAAATACTTAGGCTGTGTTTTGGGAAATCCAACTTCGAAAAAAATTATATTTGCTTCACTTTGTAATACAAATAATATAAGTGTAACGAAGTCTTTATCACAATTTTTTCAATTAAGGATTAAAAAAGAGACATTTTCACCAATGAAGCACAAGATGGTACCGTTTACATCTTACTTTTTTCAGCAGAAACATAAATAAGCCATAGTCAGTCAATTATATATCAGATTTTAAAGTTATAACTTTTTTTCCTTTGCTGATTAATTAGGATTCGGTTTGAGTTTTTTATTTTTGTTGGATGAAAATGGTTTCGAAGTAAAAACCAAGACATTATCGAGGTTAATTTAATTATGAGATAGTGTTTGCTTTTCATTCTCATAACATAGTAACTTTTAAAGCAAAAAAAATTGATTGTGAACTTAAGCTACATTAAAATAATCTATGCAGTGGTTCTGAATTCTCCGGAGGCAAAGAGAAATATATGAGTATGTTCAAAAGACTGATTCATTACGAAAGCAGAGAGAGAAATATTTTAATTTTTGAATTCAAACCGAAACTTTAAATTGCTTCACTGACTTAATCTTTGTGACATAATTATATCGAAGTTGAAAAAGAAAATTGATTGTGAAAGAACCTTGGGAGTTTCAGAGTGCTTTAAATAATTAAAACTAATTACGTTAAAAGAAAGTAAAGCGAAGAAATAGTTATCGAAAAATAAGTTCAAGTACACGTAAAATCAGAGATGTTCTTTGAATGAAAAATATTGCATATAAGTATTGGTAATCAGAATATAAAATCTTCCATTTCAAAACAAAATAATTACATTTAAGCTATGGTATCGAACTGTGTTGCAATATTTGATTTGGGTTGTTTAATCTCTCATTAGCACTTTTTTGCACACAATGGGCTAAATGGTCTGGTCATAAGGACTCCGACAGCTCAGACAAGGTTAGGGGAAGATGACACATTCGACAGCTGTTAGTAGACAGATGATAGCCTCCCGTCAAAGCCATCCAGCGAGTTCTTTAACGTTTTTAACCCTTCCACACACGGGGCCACGGAGTAGCGTCACATCAGACGGGTGAAGGTCTTTTCAAGCCCATCGGTGTCCCCAACTGACCGAGAGCAGGATGGGAAGTTTTGCGGAGATAAATCTCAACGCTGGGACTCGAACTTGGAAACTGCAGATTATGAGCCTGGAGCGCTGTCGACTGAGCAACCCCCCCTGCAATATTTGAAGCACATTGATGAAGTATCAAATACATAAGTACTTTAAGACAGGTTATGGAGGAATTGGATTTTTCTGTCACCATTGATTCTTCCACTCTCTTCCATTGATATCGATATACAGCAAACACCTTACTACTCATCATTTGTGAATAAAATCACTCCTCTGGTTGCCCAATTATGAAACAGACTGTATTCAAGCTATTTTGTTTTGAAATGGAAAATTTTATATTATGATTACCAATACTTATATGCAATATTTTTTATTCAAAGGACATCTCTGATTTTACGTGTACTTGAACTTATTTTTGGTTTATATTAACCTATTTCCAGTTTTCATTTTAGAACTTTATTTTTCACAAATATTACGACTGAATAATTTTTGACGATTGAGTGAACAAACCTAATACGTCCTTTTCACATGGCGTCTTCTTAATGTAGGCACATGCCCGAGCATGAAAGAAGAGTGAAAAGATTAAGTGGATAATTGGGTAGCTGCTGAATAAATAGGAGGAGATTTATTCACTGGAATGGATCGAGGATAATAGAATGCATAATAATTCAGCTGGCACTGAATTGAGGATAATGGAACGCTAGCTCAGTTGGCAGTGGATTGACGGTAATGGAATACTGGCTCATCAGACAGTGAATTAAGAATAGTGTATGCAGTTGAGTAAAATATATTAAATAAACGCAAAACAATTCAATATTGCCTATTTCATATCATTTCATAGTTTAATATTTTGTATAAATGGTTTATGTCTATATAATTGTCGTAAAAATTGCACATGATAAATGGTTGATTATAGTCGAATATTGTTACGTAAAAATGTTCACAACTAGTTTAAAATATGCAACTTCTCCGTGATCGGAGTAGTAGTCTGAAATTATTTCGATAGTGCTTTCATAAGCACAGACGCAGAAAGAGGTCTCCATATAATGCAGAAAGAGAGTTCCATATAATCTTTCTCCACTCATTTGAGAGAGAGAGAAAACGAGAACCACGGTTAATCCAGGTCCCCGCTGCACACAGTGCTTGGCAGAGTTTGTATGGGTTAGTTTTCATGGTCACTTTCCATCATTAATGAAATGTGCTAGCAACGACATTAAGTCAACATGCGCCAGTTGTATGACCACCGCTCGTTAGGGAGCTCGCCGGAGACTCGAGATGATGACGTGTACCCAATCAGTCTACTTCGATTCGGATGGTGATTAGATGAAGGCCTGGGTGGTCTGCTGGAGACAGAATGCCTAAAAGGGTAAACATTCATCGCTATGGTTATTCCACTTATATGGCAGCATATGTTACTTAACATATACTGAGAGTTACGTTTCAAAATATCACGTGCACTAGATATTAGTGAGAGGCAAGCCTATTTTATGAGATTCTGCATTTTCTTGATAATTACCAGCGATCCCACATAATTTTAAATAGGGAGAGGGAAGCAAAAGAAAATGTATTTTGTCGAAGGATAAGTAAAAATGCATTATATCTTTGGTTTCCTAACAATCAGTTATAATAAAAAACCTGTGAGACAGCCAACCTAAAGGTTTGAAAAGATCCTGTCAGTATAGCAGATTTTAAAGGAAATGTGTAAGGACGGCGATACCACAGCCGAAAACCAATATAAATCAGGAAGAATTCAAACCATTGTCCTTTTTTATTCTGCAGTCAAATATCCAAATCACTTGGAACACTGGGAGAGTTCCTCATCAGTTTCCCTATGTAGATATCACTCTAAGTTTTAATTCAAATAATTACCTATCAGTTATCCCATTTCCATCCTGTAAAATTTGCGAGATTTAAGGAACTTTTTATCATCGTCAATATAGATGAGATCAATGCAAAAATCTAAATAACTTATACCATTACAAATCGTAGAATTCTTTGTAGTGAAAATTTTCACAAATAATATGCACATGGAAAAAAAAAACTCAAAATAATCTCTAAATTAATTCGTTTTTTTGTTTCCCAAATTTTCTGTTATTGAATTTTATCACAAGGGAAGAACTAAATATGATATTTATGTAGATGTTTGGTTGATCGAGGAAACTGTTTAAAGGAAATGCACTAAAAGATGACTTCATACATAAATATCCATATGCTAATATTAATCCTACGCTTAAGGTGTTTTTAACACATTACCATGACTCATTATGTACAGTAACAAGAATATGATTTTATTGGAGAAAAGAACATGCATATGAGTATGAAAATTTAAAAAGAAATAAAGCTGAATAATAATAAAGCGACAGCTTGTTTCTCTAGATTATCTGAATGAAATAGATTATTCGCATTACTTGGGGATCTGATGATTAGCGTATCTGATTTAGGGTCAGATGGTGAAGAGTAATAATCTCACTTAAGGGCAGAATGTTAATGAGGCATTTCTTCTCAAGACTGTCATTTTTTATGCATAGTGTGTATGTATCTGGAATTTCCGCTGCTTTGTCCATCTGATCTTTCTATGACACATGAATGCTGAAAAAAAATTTCTTCTTGTTAAGCATTTCTGTCGATCATGTAAAAAAAATATTAGATTCATTGGAAAAGGAAAGGGATAATCATAATCTTTTTTGCATGAGTTTAGAAATTAGTTAATCTGGTTTCATATTATGACAAAAAATATTCACGAAAGAAATAAACAATTCCCAATTCAATATATATATATATTCATATTTTTAATGCATTTTTTCACTTATATATTCATTCCTATATTCAAAACAAAAGGCAGGTAGATTTTGTAGCAGAAATAGAAACCATGTAGACTTCTAAAATTTCTAGAGACATAATCTGTAACGAAATGAAATTTTCGTCTCTCGATTCCCTCTCTGCTTTGGATGGAACATGTAAACAAACTATTACTGTCAATAAAAGACGCACAGGGAAGACAGGAATTCTTTCTAAACATTTCGTCTCTGTGGAAATGCCAATTTGTGAGGTGTCCATACCACTGACAGCAACGACTGGGTAACTGTTTTTCTGTTGATAAAACGTTGTTTCTATTATTTATATTTTCTTGTTCCTCTGTTGGTGTATGATTTCTTATTTTGTAAATTTTCAATTTGAAAAAGATGTCTGTAAAGAACGATACAGTAGATTTTCCTACAGCAAGGAGTAAGCGTCTGAGGAAAATAAAGTGTAACAGGAATCTTTGCAGAAATATTATCTTAAGATTAGATTGAAAAAAAAATAGAGCTGCATTCTCTAGAAATCCCGAAATTTTTTTCCCATAAAAAAAGCCTCAATGAACAAAATCTTTTTTTCCATAAATGATTAACACTATGGCAGAGGCAAAATATATTATATTTAGAAAAGGGAATTAGGAATTAGGATATTAGGAATGAATATGTAATTCTTGTTTTATAGCAGCGAGGTATTGAGAATTTAGGTAGTGATGGTGCGGGGGGATGTTAAGAGTTGGATGGTGAGAGTAAAACTGGAGAAATGCTCTTAACATCTTACTGTTCCTTGGCACTAGTACAGTGGCTCAAAAAAGTATCCGAACACTATGGTTGATTACAGAATTCAGAAAAAATATTTTCTGAATTATGTAATCAACCATAGTGTTCGGATACATTTTTGAGCGACTGTACTAGAAAATCGCGCTGTGATTTCTGTAAACAAGCAAGCTGGTAGGTGCAGTCTGATCTTAGAGAAATTTGAACAGTATATGAAGAGTATCAATTGGTCATATTTTAAACATATCACGAAAGAAAATCTGTGCTCTATGACCCTATAATTTTAGTGGAGTTACTTACGCCTGAGAGACAGCGAAATATCATATGAAATCAATTAAAATTAATGGAATAATATCTTAATAGTTTTCAAACATTAATTAACTATTAATATAGTATGATATATGATAAAATGATTAAGGAAGACAGTTACGATTAATTTTGTTGTTTCATATGTGAGCGAAGCCGTCTCGTGGCCGAGTGGTTAGCGCGCTTGGCTACTGATCTATGGGACCTGGGTTCGATCGCCGGGTAAGGCAAGGATGTTCGTATTGTTTTTCTGCTGAGGTCCTGCCATCCTCTCAGACCTTCTACTATGGCATATAAACTGACAGGCTCCTGTCAGACCTCTGAGGCAAGCAGCTGCTTGAGGGGGTATTTATTTATTTTTATTATATGTGAGCTACTTTATATTTATCGTTATTTTAAGACTGATATCGGTTGGAATACCTAGTAATACGCGATCTTTAAAATATTATTTAAATATTTTCATGGCTAGATTAAAGAAACTTCGGTTGTATTTTACGAAATCCCTAATTTTAAAAATGTTATTTTCGTTTAGAAATAGAAAAATTATTTCGGGAGGTTTCTTTAAGCAAAACTACGAGAGCACCGATTTCTTCATCAACGTATTTCAAAATATTTGAATGTTTGCCATGCGTGTTAGAAAAACATTTATAATTCTTCTGCACTATGTAATAAAACCTTATTAATTTATTGATTATTTTAGAATTCTTCATTAAACGAAGTAACATTTTTATACAACACGTGATGAAAACCTCTGTGCATTTTATATCTAGAATTATTCTAATATCTAGTTATACATTAAATAAAATGTTAAATAAATAAATTATTATTATTATTATTATTATTATTATTATTATTATTATTATTATTATTATTATTATTATTATTATTATTATTAAAGAGCAATCATGATCTGAAAATTCCATTAAAAATGTTAAAGTAAAAGATAAAATTAGATTTTACTCGCATTTTTGTTTCTTAAAGAGATAAAATTAAAAATAAGTAATGAGTATCTAATGAGTTTCAATGATTTCTTGTTGCTTAAGAAATTTATTTGTATCTATGTAAGTTTTAAAAAGGAAATACTTATAAGCGTCTTATATAATGTATCAGATGTTTATAAGTATAGTCAAATAAAAGCTTGTGTCATAAAGAAGTCCATTTAAAGTGTGAATTTACTAAAAGAATATCTCTTTCTGCTATTAACGTGTTAATGTAAACATGATTTGTATCTAAAATAAAACGGAAAACGAAAAGTCGCAAAACTTTCATTTCTGTATGATGCATGTTTAGGAAAAATCTTAAAATTTGCACTTGAGTGAAATTCGTACCGAAGAAATGTGCAATGGAATGAAAAAGATTTCCACGCACTTTGTTAAGAATATGGAAGTGAAAACTCTCGTCGCAATGCAGAGGGAAAAATAAATTGATGGCTGGTTCTTTTCAGAAATATGTTCAGCTGCCACTCAGAGAAGCATCTTTGATGATTTTAAATTTATTTTTCAACTAGATCTCGCCACATTAAGCATCCACTTTAATCTGGCAAAAATCGCCGAAATATTCAGTCAGTGCCACACAGGTGTCGTGAATGCGTTTCTATTTCCGCAAACCCATTTCCTTTAACACACCCAGCCAGAGAAGTCGATCAATTTCCTGTCTGACGCGATTTTCTGCGAGATTTCTCCATTCGCAGGTGTTAGTTTTGTGTTCGACACTTCATTTAAATAAGCGACCAACTTTGTCGTTTCTTGGCTTCGGCTGTCGCAGTTTAGCTTCAGAAGAACCAAAAGTGGAAAGCGAAGAGAGAGAGAAAGAAAAATCCGCCATTTTTAAGGTATGCCAGCTTCTCCGGTGCAGGCTGCTGTCAGAAGCACATGCAATTGAGAAGAAGCAATATGTGCTCTCTCCTGCCAACGTGACGAAGCGCCACTATCAAAGCTGCAATTATGCGCGAGCGAATATTACCTAACAATAACAGAAATTATGTAAAATGGAGAAATAATAGCATTTAGAGCTCATACCAAGGAGTGGATTTTACAATAAGTGGATAAGAGAATTAATATCTTTATTGCTAAAATATAAGTAATAAAAAACCCTATTAATATTTGTTTTAAAAATATATATTAATCTTTTCGCAAACTAAAAATACAGGCATGCATCAAGTATAAAACTTATGTTCTTTTACGTATATCTTCTTTCATTTGGTGAGTATTATGTGAGAACTTCACAAACTGAAATAATATTCATAACATGATTATTATAGTAAAATTTCCTGAAGTTATGAACCACACACATAAAATCAAAACTAGAAAAGGTTATTTAAAACATAAAAGAATAGCATTTTTCGGAATTCCTATTATTTATTTCAGAAATCAAAATTAAATCTTTTGTTGCTCTTGAGACAAAGAATGTTTAAGAACTGTTGGGTCCATTCGTAGTACCCAATGCGAAAAAAAAAATACACACAATGAAACGGAATTTAAAATCGCTATCGAGGCAAAAATAAAGACAATTTTTTTTTTTTTTTTTTTTTTTTTTAAAACGTATAATATTGTTAGCAGTTACTACAATCAAATAATTGAGGATTATGAGCTTTTTTTTTTCAACATCAATATTGTACTTTTATTATTAATGTTATATGATTTTTGATCTGGTTAAATGACACAAATACATATTTTGTGTTCAAATATTTATATCAGATACCACTATTTTACATAATTGCTTCTGAGTTACACACCTTATTGATCAATTAATCATATATAGCGCTACCAGTCAAAATAATTTTCGATCCTCATATTTCATTAAAATTTGGAGCACACAACGTTCTTTGGGATAGCAGGAAGCCCATTGTTGAAGGGTTTCTAACCTTCCCATCACATTTTAACACATCACACAACGTTCTGGTTAAAAATTCAAATATTTTCTTCAAATTAAAACCTCTCTCAGTTTCAACTCCTCAACGAAATCAATTGAAATTGATTACCCTTAAACATTAATATTGAATTCCTTAATATCGTAAAGTTTAAAGAATCAAAAGTCATATAGATTTCAAGAGTGACGTAACTTTTGCAACTCACTACTAGATTAGCCAATGTATATTGAAGCTTCAGATGTGATCTGTTAACTAAAATCAATATTTTATTCATTTTATTTTGTATTTCACTACATTTTTATGCAAATATTTTAACATCAATTTCATATTTATTATTCATTTAATACGTTTAGAATGAATGGAGGAATTGTATGATCTCTTTATTTTAAATGTAGAGACCAAAGTATGGAATTTTTTTATTATTATTATTTTTTTCTACAGGAGGCAATACTTAAAGTTCACCAACCCCAATACTTTTGCAGTGGAAATAATTTATCTGACAGCTTTCGGACTCACCATCAGATGGCGCTATTTTCATCAAAAGAGTCGGAAAAAATTCAGAATTCGGTAGTATGCAATGCTCAGGATATGAAACGCAATTGTAGAAATCTAATCACATTTGTGACAGTGATCACTAGTAGGGCTGCTATTGATATACAAAAGCGTTTTAATCATTCAAATTTCATAGCGGCACTCACGTAGCTCTCATATGCAAATGTGACGCGTTCGCCGGTATTACCGTATAAGCGCACGCTTTACTCTATCACTTCCATCAGTTGAGTCACGACATCAGATATGCAATGAATCTGTCATTAAGGGAAAGTGAATTACTCGTGAAACTGTTTTATCAGGAAGCAAGCTGTGCCCAGTTGCATTGAAAGAGTTTCGCATGTTGAAGGAGTTTCGAAAAGGTTTGAGAAAAACGATTCAGAAAATTGAAGAAATCGATATGTTAAACGTTAACGCTAAACGAAAACCTATCTGTAGACAAATGATGGAGGACATTGCAACAGCGATGGAGGTGGATGGGATGACGAATACTCAAGGAAGCAATCCAAGGTTTTGCATAATGTTTCAGCTTGCTTCTAACCACTGTACTGAAGGAAGTGCGAACGTTTGTACGCTATTATCCCTACAGGATTGCCCATGCTCAGACACTCCTCCTCTCTGATCTGCCATTTCGAGAGACATTTTCACTGCAGTTTCTTGCTGCAATGGAGTGGAAACGGATGAATGTGGAACATTTTGTGAACAGATGAAGCTCATTTTCATTTCCTGGTGCCGTTAATACCAGGATTGCAGAATTTGGGCAACCGAAAGTTCCCATGTGTTTCAGTAGATCCCAATTGCACAGTTCGAAAGCTACCGCTTGGTATCCATTTACTGCGGCTTTCATTTTTGTCATCTTCTGTTTTTAAGAGTTTCTCTCTTCAGGTCCCATTAAACGTGTTTTAAATAAAGATTTGGAATTGAAATTAAAAACGGGACGAAATAAAAATGATCCTGTAAAGGGTAAAAAAAGAGAAAAGAAAAGGAATTGGAATTAATATTAACACTTAAAAATAGGATGAAATAAAAATGGTACTGTAAGGGGGCGAAAAGAAGAAAGAAAAGAAGAATTATAATTAATATTAAAACTTAAAAATGATCCTGTAAGAGTGTGAAAAGAGGAAAGAAGTAATAGTAAGGGTTAGAAACTAAGAATAATAGAAGAGAAGCATGAAAAATAATAGAGTTAGAAAAAGAAATGGAGTTGAAAAGAGCAGCTTCCTCAAATTTTAGAATCGTTGAAAGGGAAAGTAGAATTCTTAGTGGAATAAAATCGGCTACGATACGTAATATAATGATATTGTTCCTTCGTCGAATGCTCAAGATCAGTCTCGATTCCAGCATCCTTGCTCTGAGTGTTGTACTTAAATGGAAATGCACGCTACTGCGAAGGCTTTATGAAACGACTTCGCTTTAAACTGGGGAAACGTGCTCTTCGTGATAAAGCCAGTATCGAGAGCGGCTGCTTACCTTTCGCCTCTTTCTTCACTTTCTTTTTTATGCACCAAGTGAAGAGCACAAAGAATACTTGACATAGCCAGACGATACTTACTGCCAGCACTTTTAGATCGTTATTTGCATTTGCTGTTTGTTATGCGTCCGTTATCAGTTTTTAAAATCTCTTGTTCCCGGGGAATAAAAACACGAATAACAAACACATGCAGGGAGAAAAAGGGTTCAGAAGGAAAAAATAAAACTATTCTTTTTAAGAATTCTAGGCAGCATATTTCCTATTCTGATGTTAATTTAATCTCACGGAATTCCTTTCCACTATTTGAAATATGGGAAAGAAAAGGTTTATATGTAGCATTTTCCCCCACCTCATTGCTATCTAAAATATTAATCCAAAAAAATTAAATAAACGATGAAATATATGATTCTAACCATTTAATATTGCTTATCATTCAGATTTGTAGATCAGACCAAATTTGAGGAAACTGTTATATACTGTATTTCATATTAAAAAGATGCAGAGATTTGCATGGACTAATTATTTCAGAAATAATAAATATATGCCTGAAGTATTAAGTAGTATTTATTTAGCACAATGACAATTTTACTTCTGAGGAAATATAAGCTCTTAGCGATTACGTACATTTTAGATTTCAACTGAAAACTTCAATTTAAGTAACTATTACTTCTAATGAGTCACCTTGTAGAGTAATATTCCCGGTTATTAATTGAAGAAATCTTGTTTTACAGTTAGTAGTTCAGAGGCAGAGCACTTGGCAGATTATTAGGAAGTCATGGGTCCATTTTCCGTGCAACTAAAGACAAGTTTAACTCTACACTTAGAAGCTTACCTACTTCTGTAGTAAGTATAATGATTATTTTCTCTTTATGTGCTGTTTATCACTTTCTCAGTTAGTACGACAGAGATATCTAACTTAAACAGTTTTATGAATCGGCTGGGAACCAGGAAAAAAGACATAACATCAAAAGATTGCTAGTTTTCATAAAATAGTAATTTTTCAATTTCATATTATTGATCATTATTGAATGAAATGTGAAAAACCGAAAATTTCCCACTTTTAATTAGATGCAATAACCATGTTAAGTACGCAAGAACCATTTCTATTTTCTTGACCAGCGGGGACGTCTTATTTTGAGTTGTTTAGAAATAGAGTTGGGCGGACTCGTTAGATCCCATGGCATAATTATTCCATGGTATCTTCGCTATTGGTCTGTAGATTATGCAGGCAATGCAACAGCGGTTGCATGCATCTTCTAATGCATTTAGGATATTATGATCAACGTCGTATGTTACAATATCTTGAATTCACTGGAAATGATTGCAACAGGCAGTAGAATGCTTGTGCACGGTGGTAGCTGCAGTGAGTAAAGTGAAATTAGTTTGCGAAATAATGACAAATCCACCTCCTTTGACACTTATCTATACCATGTCAAGTTCCCTTTGTAAAGTTCAGGCCAGCTGCTCATTGTAAAAGAACATGCGGCTCATAAAAACAAATAATCAATTAACTGATTATAGCCCATGTTGTCCATTTTTTTTTGATTAAACATTTTTAGGTGCATAATTAACAATTTTGCCAAATCATAGTATTCTTCCAAAAAAAGGATACTTATATACATACATATATTAATCAAGATATTGTCTTGATTCCTTAAAAATTTAGTTCTTTTTTCCAATTCATTACTCCTTAAAAATGTATGTTTTCACTTTAAGTAGATAATTTTTCCTGTGGCTCTTTCAGAATATAGTTTTTTTTTCTAGTGGCTCTTCTCTAAGTTTGGGTTGGACAAGCCTGGACTTCAGATGGACTACAGATGGACTTCTTGAGGTTCACTCGTCCAGGTGGATTTCATACAGGTGGCCATCTACTGATATGTGGGGATTAAAGATGAGACCAAACTGAGATATGTTGCTTAAATGTTTCAAACACAAATAATACAGTTAACATGATCAAGGGCCCTTTGGAGTGGAGCTGCCCATTTCCGGGAATGGGGCGCATCACGAGTGATCGGTGAGCACGGAGTCTTGCTTCTTGCGAACAGTTTCTGAGGTTCTGGGGATTCGAGTCAGATTAGAGACCTGCTGAAGAGTCGAGTGAAGCTATATAGCAGTATATTCAAGATTTCGTCTTTCTTCCAAAGTTATTTTAGGATCTTGCCTGCGTGGTATTATTCTTTGACTCTATGTATTTCGTTTTTCAACGACACCAATGGATCTGTGTATAGGACAAAGTCAACCGATTACAGTGGGGAGGGGCTTGACTCAGTCGGTAGCGCTCCAGTCTCGCAATCTGTAATTCCCAGGTCCCAGTACAAAATCTTTTCCTGAATTGCTAATTTTTCCGACAATTCCCATTCTGCGCTCGGTGGGAAATAGAACACCGTTGGGCTTGGAAAAGTAACCGTTAGTCGTATGGAACGTTACATGCCCATGTGCAAGAGAGCAACCTGTGCACGATAAAGTACACGCTAGATGACTTGATAAGAGGCCTCCATCTGTCTCCTAGCAACTGCAGTGAGTCCCCTTCCCCCAAAGTTAGCTGCGATAATTGAGGTTTTTGTGATCTGACCTTCATGACGATGTGTGCACAAAGGTGTCGCTCAGAGGTAAATCAAAACAAAACAACTAATTACAGTTTGCTGGATGTTGAGTGTACAAAAAACATTCATTTATCATGCACTCCTTCCAACCGCTCGAAACATTCTACATTAACCAAAAGTTTTCGAATCATATTGTGAATAATGCGAAACTATCCAAGCGGGTCAAATAACCATGTTACAGTCAATCGAATTTTGATTTCTGCAATTTAACTTGCCTTGTCTAACACAGTGAATAGTGTATAGAGCTCTCCGGAAGTGATGTTTCCCTGTCATGGAAATTTCTATAAAACGCACCTCTTCCTTTTGTGTAATTCGTTCCTATGGAAACATTTTCATGTTAATTTCGTTTCTCTGTATTTTATTTATTCCGATATCGCTACACGAGTTTGTTATGTGTAGTATTATTTTATATAGCCATTTTTGAAATCGAGATTACTTTCAATCGTTTGGAACGGAATAATATTGCTATTAATATTACTGAATGTTTCTGCTGAAACCATTTTTTTGCATTTGATACAAATGTAATTAAGCACATGGCTTCATATGCTAATGCCCAAGAATGATAACAGAAACATTAAAAACTGTTGTAATATAACTACCATACAAAGTTTAAACGCCAATTTATTTGCATATATTGAGATAGGTAAAGTAAAAGAGAAGCTAAATATTCTTTCATTGTACGATGCATTGCTGAGATTACACAGACAATGAGAGTATAGGCCATTATACGAGAGCTTTGTGACCTACGTGTCTCTGGCCTTTGGTTCGCTGTTGGAATTCTGGAGGAAAGAAAGAACAATAAGAGAAGGAGCGTTGAATAGAGAGGAGGAAAAGGCAAAAAAAGAAGAGGGAAAGCGGACAGGCGGAACTGGTCATTGTAAGAGGTTCTTTGTGTGTTCACAAACAGAGCCAAGTGAAACAGAAGTATACAAGAGAGAAGAGGAATCCTTTCAGTCTTGCTGGAGCTGAATCGGTCGTTACAAGACTTCGTGTGGTGCTATGGGAGATCTTAGTTGGATGGGGATCTCCATCTGCGGGAACAGAAAGAAGAGATGAAAATAAGGGAGAGGGAAGGAAGAAAGGTGAGAGGAGAGGAACGACTAGGAAGTGAAGGAGGAAAGAAAAAAGTGGCACATTGAAAAGAGAGAAAATAGAAAAGAAGTAAAAACGGTGAAGGAATAGAAAAGTAAAAAGATATATGTGGTGGCAGTAAAACAGGAAATAAAAGAAGTGATAATCTTCTCCAAATTGTTATTGAAAAGAATAAAATAAATGAAAGCAATAATCTGAAATTGAATAGATCAAAAAGATAAGTTATTAATCAAAGCAGAAAAATCTTCATGTTAAAGCAACAAAATTAATTATAAATTAATAGCATATTAATAATTAATGATGACAATCGAGGTTACTTTTTTCTTAAAACTAATAACTTTCTTAAGTATTCTGTTATGCATTATTGAAATTCGAAATCTCGACACATTTAAAAAATCACAAAAGTTTTTTGATAAAAATAATGACCAACTGCATTGTTTTAAGATTAGTCGACCCCAATCATTGTTTTAAATTTTAAGAAAAATAGATTTTTTCTCAGAATATAAAACGACCTCTTTAGGTAGCACATGAGATGATGCTACATAGCTGAAGCTTTCTTAGAAATGTTTTCCATTCATGTTTTATGTGTAGCCTTCTTTCATACTACAAATTTCCTACGTTTTATAAAGCTTATTTGTTGATTCAAGAAACCTGTACATATTTGTTATAAAATGAATTCAATTTTTTTAAATCTTTACTTAGCTGTATTTTTTTTTCTTTGGATTTTACCCATGCACCGAAAGATGTTGTAAAAATGTCCTATAGAAAATAAATTGACATATTTCTTCTACTTGGAAGAAAAGATTTAATTTTTCTCTTGTCTGGAGAAATATACTAGCTCAAAGAGCCTTCCTTTCGCAGTGCAGTTGTAAGTTGGTTTCAAATGCTCAAGCTGCTGCAATAAAGGCAACGAAACGTTAAGGCAACAAAAGGAGATTTGTAAAACAAAGGTCATTTTCACAGAATTTCTCCCATTTCTCATTTCTTTTGGGAATTTTAGGCTTTAATCCGAAACGATTGTTTACAACAACACGAACTTATTATTTTTTATAGGAATCGAATCTTGTGACTATACAAAAGGTGCTATAAAGTTTATGATATGTTCTATCCGTATTCCTAAAAAAAAATATTATCAGGAAATTATTGCAATGAATGAAGCAGGCAAAAATTCCGAAATGCATTAAACAAAATATTTCCACGAAATATAAGGTCGTATTCACGTTAGAGGTAAATTTTGTTTAACTAATGATCATTGCTATTTGCATTATCTCTGTGTGACTGAAGAGTAATTATAAGACTGAAGAAAACATTTTAAGTATATGAAGTAATCTCAACTCTCATTAGACGATTACATCCAGAGTTATAAACACCAGCATCAGAATTTAAAAATACGTATTGAGAAATAAAGTTTCTGAGTATGTGTTAACTGCGAAACATGCTTTTTGTGTACGTGATAACGTTCCTAACACATTAATGTCGGCAACGCTTATTGCCGTTAGTAGTTAGACATTCGTTACCATAATTATCCTAACTATAATCTCTTTGTAAAAGCTTTCAATCGTGCTCCAATAATTATTTTTTTATAATCTAAATATTGGTTATGATAACATATAAATAAAGGGAGAAATAAAAATCAGTAATTTTATTAACACAAGAGAAAAAAAAAACAGCGAAAATTCTTTAAAAATTTGATTCCTTCAATTACTGAAGAATGGTTCCAATGAATTCAGTACTTTATTTCTTTCGTTCATAATTTGAGTATTGATTTTTCTACTCTTTTCTGGTTCATCCTGTTTTTTTTTCTCTTTTGTGTTTCTTTCAAACCATATGTGATATGGAAATACTTTTATTATGAGTCGTTTCTGTGGTGAGGAGGATCGAATTCTTTCAATGAAGACATTTCTCCATAGAGAAGACATGTCAGAGAGATGAGATTTGAACAAAAAGAAAGCAATAACATCAGTGTGTTAGGAACTTGTACCCTTTTTCTCTCATGAAAGGGTCTGAATTTCCACCGTTTCACTCTAAAATCTAGCATTAATCTAAATATTTCTATCTTTGGAAGATAATTGTTTTATGCATTCAATTATAAATGTTTCCCAGCTTCATTTGATCGCTGCAAAACCTGCGCCAGTATCATCGAATTCTGCCTATAAAGCAGGAGTCTCCCAACCCACATCCTGCTTGTCTATGTCCTAAGAAAACGAAAATACACCATAGGAAATAAAAAATGCAACACTTGCAAGAAGTTATGCAAATGTGACGAAATTTAGGGAGGCGGTAGTATATGGAAATGTTTGGAATGATTAGGTTTGCAGGAAGATTGAAACGATTGGACAGGCGCGAGTTGACAGCACAGGTGCAGAGCAGTCAAACACAGATAAAGGCAACCAAACCTTCCTGGTTGAAAAATCGTTGTGGAAATTGTTCTAAACCGCTAAAGATGCCCTTACGCATACGTCGACAGCCATTCCAAGAGTTAACAGACTTTGTGCGTGGAAGAATCATCGGCCTTAGATAAACTGGTTTGTCTTACAGAGAAGTGGCCAACCTTGTTGGCCGCGATCCCAGCATCATCGTACACAAATGGCGCCAATGGGTTCAAGAAGGATCCAGCAGACGTCGACAAGGATCAGGAAGACGACATATGACCATGGAGCGACAGGGCCGCTATTTGAGACGTATAGCATTGCGTGACAGATTCGCGATTACAATGCAACTTCAAAGGGACTGGCAACAGGTAACACATCGAATACCTACCAGAAGGACGGTAAACAACAGGCTTTTACAGGTTTCATGCGAGCCTATCTTCAGGCACCGCGTTTTCCCCTCAGATCTCCCCACATGTAAGCACGTCTTCAGTGGTGTCACCTCAGACAGAACTGGAACGAACAAGAGTGGAGTACCGTGGTGTTTAGTGACGAATCTCGTTTTTGTCTTGGTCAGCATGACGGTAGACAACGTTCGCTGTCATCCACGGGAAAGGAACCCATCCAGTGCGTGCGATATCATCACACATCTCCAGCACCTGGTATCTTGGTGTGGGGTGCCATTAATCGTACATCTCGGTAAGAACTGGTCATCATAAGGGATCTCTAACTGCCCAACGATATGCATACACTGAGATGTGCGATTGATTATTTTATCAAAACAAAATATGGAAAATTACCACTTTACCTACCCGGTAAAGTGGTATAATTAGTATGATGACGTTGAATTGCCCCGCGCATTTTGAAGCCAGTGACTGTCCCATTTGCTCAGCGGAATGGAACCTTTTACCAGCATAACGCCTGTCCCCACACAGCTCGCATTAGTCTGCAATATCTACACGAGCAAAACGTTCAGGTACTACCAAGGTCAGCACTCTCGCCGGATCTTTCATCTATTGAACACGTCCGGGACATGATGGGCCGACAGCTCCAACAACATCCAAGAGGTGTGCCAACCACTGTCGCTGAAATGGAATAGCGACTTTGCGCTATTTGGCGTTCTATCTCTCAGGAGGACATTATAGAGCTGTACGATAGTCTTCCCCGCCATGTTCATGAATGCATTGCTGCGCGGGGAGATTCAACGTCATCATACTAATTATATCACTTTACCGGGTAGGTAAAGTGGTAATTTTCGATATATTTTTTTATAAAATAATCAATCGCACATCTCAGTGTATGCTAACAGCTGCCTGCGTTTCAATAAAATGACATTAATCCTTCGAGGTGTTATATTTTTTCCCCTCTAATGTATATTCCAATGTACTGGTGAAGCAGTGCTGTATTCAGTATCTAGTACAAAGGTTGTTTTGGTAACTGGTGATCAGTGAAGAAGCAGAATGAGAAATTAATGCTGGTGAATAGTGTGAATATCGATCCCTAAGGTATTTTAATAGCAGTCCTTGTTCTCAAATTTGAAGACCCCTGCTATAAATAGTGAGGAGATGTCATCAGGAAGGCATCAACACTAATCAGTGATTTGAACCCAGGTTTGTTTTTAGCATAAGGCATCATTGTGCAATTGGAGAAACTATACAACTCCATTTTCTCGTATGTCGGACTGGACAGGACATTACAGTTTCTGTCTATTTCAAAATGAAGTCATTTTCCTTACGAAGAATGGAGTCCATTGTTGTTGAAGAAGTAACTGCTAGACTGATTTTAAGAAATTAAATGTGATAGGAGTTTTCTTCTTAAGTAATTACTTGATGTCATTAGTTCCACTGTCCAATGAGAAAGAAAAAATCGAATGGAATTTTTGCAATTTTTTTTTTAAATGGTGGCGGTAAAAACCAAATTTTTTAAAAGAAGATAGACTTCAGAGAAGTTTTAGAATTTAACGATGCTGTTAGATACCTTGTTAATTTGTTAAACATCATTATTTTCGTTCATATGAAAAAAAGTACAAGAAACTTTCTAAACGAAGCATTCAGAACTGGTAAGAGTAAAAGTCAAGCGTTTGCCGAAGATTTCATGAACTGTAAGATAGTGGATATTAACCTATCAAGTAAATGCATTAAATAATCTCTTAGGCAGCTTTTCTCCCAATAGGTAGTGGTAGCGTTTAGATTTATTTCCCATAAAACTGGGAAATTTTCACTGCATCGGTTTTATGGGTATCTTATGATGGGAGGAGTTTTATTATCTTATATCGCCTCCTGGAAGTTGTTTTGGAGACGTTGGGATACAGATCCTCGAAGAAGATTAAGAAGTCGTATATCATTTGGATCCAAAAGAGATATATGTCATGTGCGTAATTTATTAATCTAATTATCGTCAAATATTGATAAATGTAAGTACGACTCATTCTTCAGGTTAGTATATTTTTTGTCAGAGAATTCATTACAATATGTTAAGTTCAAAGAGAAAACGTTTACTAAGAATAGCCAAGAAGGTTGAATGTGGCTCAAATGCGATTCCGTGATAAATTCGAAAAAATATTGTGAAAAGGCAATTTCTTACTTCTATTTATTGAAGCAGTAAAATGTTTTTTAGAACATAAATGAATAATTTTTCCATGTCTCGTATTCTTCTCGTTTCATATTGATTTCAAGATGAAAGATTGCTTTGAAAGATATAACTGGTATATACACTCAGTGTCTGTTGAATTATGACCACCAACCCACCAAATACCGTATTCGGACAACTCGGAGTCGATTACTTCCTGAACACGAACTAGCATGGATGCTACTATATCATGATACACCTCTGGATAAATTTTCAGCCATGCTAACTTAATGCACCCCACAGTTGAGTTAATCGCATTACCCGTTCTACATCTCAGATATTCATGGGGTTGAGAACTGAGAAGAATGGAGATAGGATCATACGGGGATGAAATCTGAGGAGTGAAGAGGCTGAAGTCGTCGGAATGTTCTATAAACCACTTCTGTATTATACGAGCTCGATGACATTATTTAGCAAAATGATGTCATCACCATTGAGGATCAAAGTTAACATTTGATGATCTACTTGATCTGAAGAAAAATTCAAGTAGTTCATATCCTACATACATTGTAGCATCTGTATCAGAAGATCCAACGCATACCAATAGCTTCCAGACCATGAAACCTTCGCCACCAGTCTGTATTAGGGTTTCTGAAAACTCGGGTTTTTAGGACTCGGCGAGTGCGAGTCCCAAATTTTGAAAACTCGTCGCGTCCGGATCTAAATCTAAACTCAAATCAATAAGCGAAAACGTTTAATATTTTGGAGTTCAATAATAATTCTCATAGATGAAGTATTTGTAACAAAATAAAATTACTAAAATTTGTTAAAATTAGAATTATTTATTATATTGCAAGATTTTCAACTGAGATTTGTGGTCGTGCCAAGAAATTATAAAGAAAATGTCCTCAAATTTATTTATTAATCAATTCATTTATTTTCAAAAATTAAATTTTAAAACTAGATATAACTATTTGAACATTTATTTATTTCAATTTAATTGCTTTTTTTGGTCTTCAGGTAGAAATATTTGAGAAATACTAACGAATTAAGAGACTTGTCAGCAAGTCTCTATATGATTGTAGTACAGAAGCTGCCACTTATTGAAAATGTTCTTTCATTAGAAGTTGAAGTTGGTTTTATGGAGGAAAGTGCGTTGTACAGGTCATCAAGATTACTTGTTCGTTTTCCAGTATTTCTGAAAAGCAAAAATTCTTGTTTAAGTTTGCTAATAAATCTCGGATTCTTTTGGAGTTGGAGGTTCAGCTGCGTTTTTCAAAATGAAATCAAGTTCTTCCTCCATTGTCAAATTTTTTTGATTTTCAACTATTATTAATTCTTGGTCTTGCGAAGCTTCCGTTGATTCATTATTATCTTCTTTTTGGTAAAGTCTTTTTAATAATTGTGTGGCTAAGTCTAAAGCCTGTTTAGTAGGTACAGATTTTGGATCTTTAAGCGCTTTGAACAAATTCATTAAATCTATATTTACTCGCTCATCAATTCTCTTCTCCATATTTTCTAATAATTCACACACTAGTTTACTTTTACAGTTCGAAATTTTTCTTTTCATGTACTCCAATGTAATGTCAGCTGAATGCAGAGTCGTATCGTTTCGGCTTAAAACTTCAATTGCCAATTTGGCAGGTTCAAGCGAATTCTGGAGATCTTTGAGCTCGTTAAAATCGATGTCATCAAGCATGTGTGAACAGTTGAGATCTACTAAAGCTTCCTCGATGAATTTTTGTAGTTTCACAAACATGATTATCATATAAGCAAGAGAACGAGTTTGACAATCTAAAACTAATTCAAGATTGTGGCCCAGTTTAGCTCTGATTTTTTCTTGTAATATTCCATTTTTAATGGAAGACAATCTAAAAAACTTAACCACTTTTCGAACGTTGTTAATTATTTGATGGATACTAACAACTTCTTCCATCCCCTCCTCTGTTGTTGTTCTTATTTCAATATCAGTTGTTGTTCTTAACCATCAGCAAAAACATCTCATTCTCATCTTCATTATCAATTAATTCCTCTTCTTTTTCGCGGTTTGATTTTTTCTTATATAAAGATCGCACACTCCAAGATGTACTCCATGATTGAGGCACAATTGATAAAATGTTGGACACTCCTTTCCAAATTTCACCATCAAAGAAGCGCCATCTCCTGTTGTGCCGACAATGTGTTGCTCATAACTTACTTCAAACGAAGCCAAATGGTGAGTAACCACTTCAAGTAATTGTGTTGCTGTACACGATCCGAATATACGAACTAGTCCAAGTTGTATAGTTCTTCATTTGGGGCGCCATGGAGAATTACATTGACATATTTCTTCGTTCGTGAGCTGGTCCATTCATCGAGAGTCAAGCGAAATCTTTGGTTATTTTTAATTTTCTCTGACAATTCGTCAATCATTTTATTTTTAATTTTCTCTGACAATTCGTCAATCATTTTATTTTTCATTGCTTTAAAATGGTCATGTATTAATTTCATTACATCGGTTTCATTTTTAGGCAACTTAAATCCACGTTTTTAGCAATAGATTCTCGTATAAATTCCGATCTAATAATGGCTCTTATTGAAATTCCATCTACTGCTGCCAATTTCGAAACAATTTCTTCCAAACTTGAACGTTTTACAAAATCCATCATTGTCTTTGGTTTCTTAATTGAACATCCAACTTCAGAATCAGTTTCCAGTTCACGTTTGTCCGAATTTGGATGAATATTATGAGTTTTAAGGTGCTTGAATAACGATGTTGTGCTTGAATCAACAATAGCTATATTCGTTTTACATATATTACACTCAGCTTTTTTGTTCTTCAGTTGAGTGAAATATTCCCAAACCTTTGATGATTTTTTTGTGACATCGTTTCTGAGCTGAGCAGAAAAGAAAAATAAATAAAAATTAATAATAAATTGATCACATTAATCACTAATTACCTTTTCGTACATAAAACAGCTTCGTCAATTATAATAATTTTCTATTCAAATTTTGAGTAAATTAACATTTAACACAGTTCAACCAAAACCGTAACAATACTAAGTGCTTGTAGACAGCCGAGATAGCGGCGAGACCACATAGATGGAGAGATATATCAAGCATGGACCGACTGCGCAACTCTACCGGTCATGCAATAAAAGGAGAGAGAATTTGCAGGTGTCGGATGTCTCTCTTGCTTGGTATTACGGTAGTTTATATGTATATGGACGAGACTCGGCTGTTTTGTGAACTCGTGGACTCGTCGAGTATTAGAGTCGAGTCCCGAATCCGAGTAACTACCCAAATACTCGACGAGTCCGAGTCGAGTCGAATCGAGTACAGAAACCCTAGTCTGCATCCTCCGTACATTGCATTTTGGATCCCTTGCCTCATGCAACTTTCGCCAAAATATTGCCGTTCATCTGCATGATGCAAGAATTAACGAGATTCATCAGACATGTAAACCTTTTTTCAATCGTCAAATGTCCATATCTTATGTTTCCGCACCATGCAAGTCACATTTTTCGGTGTTGTTCTGTTAGGAGCTCATACTGTATGGGTCTTGACTCAGATATCCTAAACAATGGAAGGTTCTATATAGAATTGAATTCTATTGAGAATCTGTTGCATTTTATTAGCAGGTGAGTGTATTAACTGTTGTTTATCTGTTGACCTATAGAAGACACTGGACCTAATTCTTACTTCGTATACTCATATTGTGGCTCCTACCACAATTCTTGGGCTTAGTGGTTGCTTAACATCGGTGTTCCTGTTCCCATTACATCTTTACAGCAGCCGCTCTGGAACAGCCAACGAGACCTGCTGTTTCTGAGATAGAGGCACATACACCAGACGCTAAAAGTCATACCTCTTTCAAATTCTGATGAACTTCGCCGTTTGCATTTCATTTTAGTCACTTTTTAATTCACCCATCTCACAAACTTCATCACGAACTAAGTGCTGCCACTGGTGACGTACATCAACTTTTAATCTGCTTCCATAGTTCAATCTTCGACATAGTATGCTTTTAGTTCATTGGCCACCAAGTGTAAGTTTCAATGCTTAACCTTAAAGACTTGGGAAAGCAAAGCAGTTACAATAGATTAGAGGTTCTCAACGTGGGGTAGGCGAACCATTTGGGGGTATGCGGCAAAAATTTTGGTGTACGCCGTGATAGCGCAAAAGTCGCCAGATATATGTTATATATATATATGTTTTATTTTATTACCTTTGTTATACTAAAACTATAGTTTTATCTATCTATACAAGGGGTACGCCAGTTACTTACACATTTCCAGGGGGTACGTGAAGCATAAAAGATTGAGAACCACTGAAATAGATACTAAAGCATCCAACATATCAGACAATTTCCCCACTATTATATATACTTAGAAATCTTATTAACACCATTACAAAATATTTGAGAGAAATACTTTCAGTTCTAGGGATTCAATGTAGGGTGTTAATCTGAGTACAGGTGATTAGTTAATTTCACATCGATTTACTGCACAGTTTGATAAATATTAAAAGGTGTTTAAAAATGTACTACTGTATCCACTGTGATCTCTGCCCAACTTCGCTGTTTTAAGCTATAATTTCTAGAAATGTAAAAAATGTATATATATTATAAATATATAAAAAATGAACGAATCCGAATGAAAGATCGTTCCATGAAATCAAAATAAATATTATTTGAGGCATTTTTAAAGCGTAGAAACTAAAATTAACCTTCCATAAGATAAATATTCTTTCCAAAAACTGAAATTAACCTCTTTGATAGAAACTTTAAAATACTTCACACAAATGTCTCGGTAGAATCTTAAATTCCATTTCCATTTCAGATAGTACCAGATACTTCTAGATTACTTATAGATTAGGCCAAAACATTTTGTTCAGAGCAGAACTGAGCATTTCTTTCTTTCGAAGTGAGCAGAAATTTATCAAATGTGACATCATTTATTCAAGGCAACAGGTGATTTAAACTTCTGCTAAGCTCTAGTACGAGAAAATAACATATCGCTGAGCTATCAACGCGCTGTTACTGATACGATGTTATGAAAGATCTGCTGAAAGGGAGTCAAATGAACATGTCAGAGATCATGATCGTTGCTCATAGCTGTTGGATCAGAGGTGAGATTGTTTCTCGAAATTTCATCGCACATTATGTAAATTTCAGTATTATTTGTTTATGCATGAGAATCTCTTCTTCCTGCAACCACCGCCAACACAAAGCTCTCTCATTTCACTTGATACCCCCATTCATATACCTAGCTAACCACTCACATCTCCATCCATTTAGCAGAAAACCACTTACAACGACCCATTTGCTTATCGACTCGGCACTCTTCGAGCTTTCGTCAAACCTTTTGCTTTCCACGTAAATCCATTCATCCACCTAAACAATCCTCTATCAATCTCTGTATCCATCCACTCTCCCATCATTATCCACTTTTATATCTATCACCTAATCGCCTCTCCTTTCATTAATTTTGAATACATTATTTTTACAACTTGACGAGATTCTTTACAGAATACTTTTTGAAACAATTCCACCTTTACTGGTTACGTTTCAAAATGATGGATCAATTGGTTTTTCAGCTTAATTTGTAAATATTCTAAAAGTTCTAATACATTACTGACCTTGGCAAAGGATAACATTCCTGATTCGTAGGGGTGGGGTGGTTTCAATCGATAGTGCGCCAGGCTCATAATCTGCAGCTCCATGATTCGAGTCATACCTGGCAAGCGTTGGGATTTATCTCTGCAAACTCTCCGCCCTTTTCTGGGTCAGTAAAGACACCTATGGACTTGAAAAGGTGACCGTTCGTCGGATGGGACTTTAAGTCGTTACACGTGTATGGGAGAGCCATGTCCTGTGCACGTTAAAGAATAGACTGGATGGCGTTGAAGAGAGACTACCATTTGTCTCCTAACAGCTGTTCATTGAGTCCTCTTCCTCCAACATTCTCTGAGCCCTCGGGATCCTTATGACTTGGCTATTTAGTTCATCGTGTGCAAAAAGTGCCGCTCAGAGGTAAAACAGCCCAACACATTCATAGAGTAATTTGCATTTTGTTCCTATTAAAACGCCAACAGTGATTGCATATTCGAAAACTGGCAAAATTTCGGGTGTGAATCAAACTGCTTCTTCGGTACGTGTGTTGACAGGGAGCATTGGAGCATTTCGCTTGCGACTCATTTTTACACCAAAAAAAACCTTATATTTTAATATCAAAATGAAAAGCGTATTTAATCGTTAAATGCGATACGAAATTTAAAAAGCATCTTCGAAATTTAAACCATTAAATGAGAGAGGCTAAGAAAAATAAAACACTATGTTGTAAACGCAAATTGTTTTGTTTTGTAGGCGTTCATTCTTTCGATTGCTTCAGTTTTGTTGTTTCATTTTTTCTTTTGTCTTCTAAACGAACTTCACTTGCAAGCATAGATTTGAGGCTGAGCTCAGCAACACTACTAATTACATCTTTTCTCAAGTAGGAATCCACACCGCGATCGATAATGCTCTTTCTCTATCTTACGATGCAGTTTACCTTTGGATTATCAGGGATCTCAAGAGAACAACACAGATACAGACTTTCCCATGTGTTGCAGACTTTTTTAACTGTTCGTTTCTTTCACTTTATCCTTTATGTTGAACAGTTCCTTCAGAAAAATTAGTTTCAAAAATTTTAATTGGATAATGGTAATGCCTCTTCAAAAATGAATTTCTTCTATTTTTTTTCTTAAAAGATTCCGCAGGGTTTAAAATAGCTAAGGGCATATTTCGGAGAGTCTTACCTTTGACATTTTTCTGTTCACTCTTTCATTTCTGCATTTCTTTCTCGAGGGTTTGGAGGCGATTTGTTTTAAACCTTTTAAGGTGAATCTCAAAGTGAGATTTTGGGCTTTGCGAAAGGGAAAGATGTCGTTTAGGGAAACTTCATTTACAAAAACTTGAAGATCAGAAATGAATTTAAATGGTGGCTCTTCGCAAACCTTTAATAGACTTTTAAATAACGTAGAGAAATTAAGAACATCCGCTTATTCTAAAATCCAATAAAACAGTGAGATAGGATATTTCTAATTTATTTTCAAAATATTCATTTGAAAGAAATTTGCACCTATCTGGCATTTTTACCTTTTTTCAAAACCTAGCTATCGTTTTTACTTTGTAATCCGTTTGCAAGTATTCAACGCTTATGTTTTTAGAGAAAAAAAAAAGTACTTTTTGGGTTGGATAAGTACTGTTATTAAAGAAATTGGAGGATTCGCATTTTACGAATCTCCTAATAGTTTTAATAGCGTGCATTAGCAGTAGAAAAAGTTGGAAAATGGCCAAATTTTATACTACTATTGTAGACGATCTA
Organism: Ryuthela nishihirai; assembly: GCA_038380435.1. Taxonomy (NCBI): domain Eukaryota; kingdom Metazoa; phylum Arthropoda; class Arachnida; order Araneae; family Heptathelidae; genus Ryuthela; species Ryuthela nishihirai. The sequence goes on along the minus strand of JAWZYU010000009.1, from coordinate 82,532,509 downwards.
GTAATGCTAAAAATCTGAAATTTGCTTGGTTTAATGTGTCAAGGGACGTATGATGAGAGCAGTGATTTGCCTTCTTTTCACCGGAGAGTGCTAAAAAAATAACTTTTTTTGTTTTAAAAGACAAATGAAAAGAAAAATCTGTTTAGATTGGACAGGTACTAATTAAATATTATTATTTACATCTTTCGAGTTCGTCCGGACTGTAACCATTAGAGAAAGCGAAAAATTCGGAAACGTCTAATTTCATTTTCTTTTAAAACGAGCTTTAGACAATCGCCAGTGCGACATGTATTCTTCTATGTAACTAATAATTAGTATCCGTCAATTTTAAAAGAACAGCTTTCATATTAGAAACTGGTTGTTTGCATGAAATTAAAGTCTTTGTTTAAAAAAAATATACAGATGTTTTCGTAAAAAAATAGGTACTACTTATTCCATGAATACATGCATCAACACTACAGCACTTTTACCTGACGATGCTAATGATGATTGATTTTTTAGGACATTCGTTGCGGATGATAACTAATTTCCAGCTCCTATTCGCGATTATTCGATGCAAATCCCTCTGATGAAAAATATTAGTAGTGTGTTCGAGTTTTGATCACAGCGCACTAAAATTCCCCGCCCTGCCCACGGTTATTAGGGGACACCGATGGGCTTGGAAGGGCCGCCGTCCGTCGGATGGGACGTTAAGCCGTGGCCCCGTGTGCGGGAGAGCCATACCCTGTGCACGTTAAAGAACACGCTGGATGGCCTTGACGGGAGGCTACCATCTGTCTCCCAACAGCTATTCCAGTGGGTCCCCTCCCCCAACCTTCTCTGAGCCTTCTGGGTCCATGTGACCTGGCCATTTAGCCCATGGTGTGCAAAAAAGTGCCGCTCAGAGGTAAAACAACCCAACCCACAGCGCACTTCTAGAGCTTGCAATAGTAGCAAGTACTCCTTTAGAATAATTCAGAAACACAATTCATCGTTTTATCCTGTTGATGTATGTATTTTTCTGGGTAAGTTTTTCGTGACTTTCTCTCTCACATTAATAATCACACGGTTATCGAAAGGTTTGACTGCATAAATCACGACTTTGCGGTTTGACTAAACAGACGATTGTTGGGTACGCGTACAGAAGCAGAAGAACATTAAAGACTTCTGAAAAAAATTAACGTTGATGCGGCGAGAATCGAACCCGCAACTCTCCAGATACATGCCAGAACGTTCTACCCTTAAACTACGCATCAGAAGTAAAGTCTTGCGGAATGAGACCTATGAATCTTTCACTGAGATGTGACGGACTATGCGCCACCTATACTTCAGGAGAGGCAACTTTTCCAATTGTTGCTAATGATTTAGAAGTTAATCAGGAGATCAATCACGCTTAACATTTATTATTAAAAATTCATTCATAGGCGCAAGATCCGACACATCTCAGTGAAAAATTCATAGTCTTATTCTGGAAGATTTTAGCGTCTGATGCGTGGTTTAAGGGTAGAGCGCTCTTGCATATAACTGGAGAGTTGCGGGTTCGATTCCTGCCGCGTAAGCGATTTTTTTTCAGAAATTTTTAACAATTGTTGCAGTCTATTTCTGCAGGTAATCTGAGTATTTACTATGGCAGGAGAAAATATCTCGGTGTTGTCTGTGATAGGGTTCGAAGCTAAAAAGAATATTGTTTTAGAAACGGCTGAATAAACGCAATAACTGTCAAGGTTTAAATTTTATTAACAGAAAGAGGCATATGTTGTCTCTCCCACGATTCACTAAAGCTAAATTCAGATACTCTAGCCCTAATGGCTTCCGAAACCAGTATGCATCACTTTGGAATTACCGGAACAATAATCTAGTTACCTGCGCATTTTATTGTTTGCCGCAGGAAATCATTCCACTCAGATTCTCCAGAAGCATACCAAGAAAATAATGAACATATTCTGTTAAGAATAAATCATACCTAGAGTTAGCAGCAGCAAAATAAAAAGATGAACAACTTTATGACAGTGGAAAAAGGTTTCGTCCAAAAAATATGTCTTTTGATCAATAAATTAGTAGAACATATAAAATTCAAGGACGTGATTCAATCTTGTTTTCGTCAAAACTTTATATTTGTTTGTACAATAAATATTTCACCCTCATGACCCATTTTTAGTGTTTTATTTACTTCGGTACATAAATATATGTATAATTTTTTTTATTATTTCTTAGAGTTATTTATTCACAACTCTCTCTTTTCATCCTCCAACCTTCTTTGAGCCTTTGGGGTCTTATGACCTGGCCATTTAGCCCATTGTGTGCAAAAAGTGCCGATCAGAGTTAAAACAACCCAACTTTTTTCTGATTCTTGTCCCTTTCTGGTACTTATTTATATATGTTACAGTTCATTTGTTCTTCTCCCTTTTTACTCTCCGCTAGGTATTTGTCTTCCTGGTCCTACACATTTCCATATATACCATAAAATCCCGATTATGTGACGTAAACTGGACCGAAAGATAATCGGATAATCGAAAATGTTGGATACTACAAATAATATTAAAGACATGGAATGCATAAACTGTTAAATAATATTGAAATGATAGCAATCTATTGAAGAGTCAATCAGTCGGCGAGTCTCGTGTGAACATAACCTAATTGTTACGTCAACGTAAATTTTTGTTCCCGGTTGAAAATAACGACTATTATTAAGAACTCGTTCGCTTGCCTTATCATTACATATTAATACGTGTTTTTGGAAGTGGAGTCTTAAATTTATGGGGTTCAAATCCTTATGTTGCACTAAGTTGCGATGAGATGAAGCTATATATCGAATTTGGTGATTCTAGCTCTTACCGTTTATGTGCAGTTCCTGAACAAACAGGGGAGCGGATGGCTCAGTCGGTAATCTGTAGGTGCCAGGTTCGAGTCCCAGCTGGGTCAGCGTTGAGATTTATCTCCGCAGAATTCCCCCGCTCTGTCCACGATCAGTAGGGGACACCTGTGGGCTTGGAAAGGCCGCCGTCTGTCGGATGGGACGTTAAGCCGTGGTCCTGTGTCGGGAGAGCCATACCCTGTGCACGTTAAAGAACACGCTTGATGGCCTTGACGGGAGGCTACCATCTCCTAACAGCTGTTCCAGTGGGTCCCCTCCCCCAACCTTCTCTGAGCGCCATCGAGGCCCTTGTGACCTGGCCATTTAGCCCATTGTGTGCAAAAAAGTGACGCTCAGAGGTAAAACAACCCAACCTGAACAAACAAATTGACAAACTCTGATCATTTTTCGCGGCGCTCAATTCGGATAGCACGGAATGTCGGATAATAGGGTTTCTGCTCTATGTATTAATTCTTCCATGTTGACTTCTATCTTTTTAATCTCTTGATGACAAAGTCCCCATTCTTCCACCCTTTTCAACCAATCAATTTAGTATTTTCAATAGTTAAAGTGCCCAGATAACTAATGATCTGGTTTGTATTCTTAGGTCAATTTAAAAAAAAATTATTCGCAATCTGTGGTATAATATTATCAAAAATGTAATTAATTTGAGCCTTCTGGTAGTAAATATTTCTTCCCAATTTTCGTAAGAAAACGCAGAATTTCGATGAATACATAAAAAATAAATTCCAAGGATTTGATTCCAAGGAAATGTTGATATTTTAAATTTCTATCACATATGAAAAATCACTTCAAACTCTCGTTATGCAGTGTTTCTAATAGAGGTATTCGCTATAGAATTCACTTACTTCTTATTAACAACACACAGGTTTCCTGAAAGAATAGTCAGTCGCATTCAACGAAAGATTACCCTATCGAAAACGTTATATTATAGCTATGTGGGAAAAAATTACATACCCGTATGAATGTGTCTTTTAGGATGATGATGACAGATAAGTTAAGCAATAGGAAGATGGAGAGAGAGAGATCAAGCAAGATATCAAAAGCGTTCCACGCTAATGTGCTTTGGTTGTTGGGTTGTAGTTGTGGCGTCCGAAGCGGTTGAAAAAGGATAGAACAATGACTTAATCTCTTTCGGAGTGCGGTCGGAATTGGCAGCTTCGGTTTCCATTGGGACTGCGTATACATCTATTCTTTCATGAACGAAACCGCTTCCGTTTTATTTTCGGATAATAATCCGGGGTTTTTTCTTGGATAACCGAACAATGCCAAGAAAACAAATCTTTTATCTTCTTTCACGAAACGTCAACAGAAGAAAGCGAGCAACGGGCACCCAGCCAAAAGAAGGAGAGGATTAAAGATCTCTTGGAACGAACAGCAAAGAGAGGCAAAATTCAAAAGGGAAATGAAAGCTGACATTTTGCTAAAATAATTTGTTATCTTTTGGGATTCTCTCGTTATCTTCTTCTCTTCTCACTACAGACCGAGGGAATTTTTGCAACATTTCGAAATATCACAACGTTAGGGGAAAAGCGTTAATACTTATTTTAAAATTTAGACCTTCGGCCCTCTTTTCGTAAAGGTGTAATATTTTTGTGTTACTTTTCAGCTGGATCATTCATTAAATATTACTTGGAACTGCTGGGAAAAAAAGTTTTTTGGATCGTTAGAGAAGCAATTTATTTTAATCTTTAGAATCTTGCTGGTTAGAAACGTCCAGAAAATCAACTTCTCCATAAATCTAAATGTTTGTATGAATTCATTTCGAATTCTGATAAAAATGCTTTGATTCCCCCCCCCCCCAACTATAACCAAGAATAAATAATATGATTTGCAACGTAGAGAACAAAACGTTCTTAGTCATTTTCAATCTGGAATTGATCTTCTATTTTTCTAGGTCAAGTATTATTTGATGAAAAAAAAAAACATTTCTATGAGAAACAAATCGTTGAAATTTAACATGGATCAGGTTGTTTTACCTCCTAATGGTTCTTTTTCTCTTGCATTATGGAATGGCTAGATCATAACGGCCTTCAAGAGAGAGGACAGAGAAGGGAAACACGCAGGACAACTACGGAGTAAAGATAGAAGCTTACTACCAAGGCCATCAAGATTCATATATAACAGAGAAATTCCAATTCCCAATGGCTGGTGGATAATCTCGTAGTTATTTTCAGGAGAAGTGATCGCCTTCATATATCTTTACTTGAACCAATTACGATCTACTGATTCTTTCACAATGCTATATTCTCCGAGATGTGACTAAACTGTCTCTATGCATAAGTTAACTGTAATATTTAATAATTCTCCGTTATCCTTATATATTCATTCAAGATACTTTTGAGATATGGGTTTGAGTCCAAATTGTGTTGGCCATTTGTTTAGTCATAATCTGTAGATAAGCTACTATCTTTGAGGATCTGATCGCAAACTGATTAAGAGCTACGATGGAAGAAAACTATACACCGAATTTAGGCATCCTAGCTTTTAACGTTTAGAAGGAGTTCTTGATCAAATAGGCAAACAGTAAAACAGCTTTTCGGCAGCACAAAATGTGATGACCCTTACAGATGAAAAGTATTACGTAATACAGAAGTTGGGGGGCGGGGCGGGGGCGGGGTTCGACCAAACATTGCGATGTGTTATGTTGAAGGGGCAGTTAAAATAAGCTAAAAAGCTTTAAGCATTATATGGATAATCCAGATCATAAATCTTTCCAATTTACCATCTAAACCCTAAGCACAATATTGTACAAAAATCAAATCTTGAAAATACAAATCTAATTACTATTTTAATCATTACCATTTTACCTGTTACGCAAAAGTATACAAATACTTTTTACGCATATTCTTTTCTTCGTTAGGACTCATTGCCTGTATTCTGAATTCTTGAATATGTCATCACTTCGCTACCTCCAACATCTCCAGAAAGTTCTAAAAAAATCCTGTCTGGTGCGCTTAAAAATTATTGTTTATTTGAGTTCATCCCCATAGTGCTACCAAGGTTAAAGCTTATATTATTGTTTTTCAAATATCCATGGTTGTAGCTGTAATTTTAATATGATTAAATATGAGCATTTTATTTCTGTTAGGAAATTTTAATATACTTTTGTACTGACAAAATTTCAATAAACTGCCTTCTTTTTTACAGTTGTGGTATATTATATATCGAAATATTTCTTTCTCTTTCATCCTAAACTTGAAGATAATGTGATGGGGGAAAATCGGAAATTGGGTTGGCTTGTTTTACGTCTAAACTGCAACTGTTTTGCACACAATAGGTTAAATGGTCAGATCACAAGGAGCCGAGGGCTCAGAGAAGGTTGGGCAAAGCGGACCGACTATACAGCTGTTAGTAGACAGATGGCAACCTCCCGTCAAAATCATCAACGTGTTCTTTAACAGGGTGTGGAAAATTGTAAGCCCAGAATACTTTCTTCTACCGTTGATATCTGTCCTTTTTCTCCCCATTTTTATTTATCTCCCTGTTTCCTGAGATGCCTTTTAAAAGCCTTTTTCTAAAATAACGATAATTTGCAATAAATGCTAGTTATTAATTAAGTTGCGAATAAAACAATTTTTTCTCAGCTACTTACGTTTAATTATTGTTAAGATGAAAGTGGTTCAGAAGCAAATAATTTCCCTTTTAAAACCATCCCAGTTTTTTATTTTTAAAATTTGGAAAATATTTCATGTTTTACTCTTATCAAGTTGATGAAATCTCTCTCTAAATAGTTGGATTAATTTTTTTTCCTTTAGAGTGCTTCTTGAAATAACTGTTTTAAAAATGATAGAAAAATATACCATGCTTTCCAAGTAACTGAATATCTGTGTGAAATCAGAATAATACTTTGAGATTTATTGAATCTGAATGCAAGGTTTTCTGATTGTGCAAAGCCGAAAAGCAGTTATTAGAGAATTGTGGACATAACATGCATTAGAAGATACCTCTAATTACAACATTTTTAAATAGGAAAATATTTTAATACAGCACTATTTCTCGAGATTCGTTTGTGCTAAACATGAACATCTGTTGTTGCGGCCCTTACCTTTGAGGGATTTCGACTGTGTTTGCAATATCAATTATTATGTCGACTATGCGAACCATTCTCTTGGAATAACCGTTTCGAATATCTCGCGTATTTACGTTTCGCCTGCTTATTGTGAAATAGAACGCAACGTAGACAGCTTTTCAAAATAACAGTAGTGTGGGTTCCTTTTGTGAATAATGAGTAAACAAGATAACGCGCTTGGAGCTTATCGCATTGACGCGATGTTTGCATCAGTTGTTGCGAAACAATAACAATTAGGACGTCTTACCAGCAACAATGGTGTTCTTAGCAATGATTCGTGAAGACCTTGTTTTCTGGGATGGAAATAAATGATTCCAGAAATTCTCGGCTAGGGAAAAAATATGTTGCGAATGTGTTCTATGGATCTTCAAATGTGTTCTATGGAATTCAAGTAAAGACTTAATTAACTAGCATTTATTGCCAATGTGTTCTATGGATCTTTGGAAATATTTTTAAAAAGGATTTTCTTAAGCATAGGATATGGATATTTGGCGAACTGTAAATAACAAAGTCTAACCATGTTTCCCGTAAATAACGAATATGATGTTGCGAGAGCTAAAACTTAATAAGTTGAAGAAAAATGGCAGGCTTTATTTGCGGGGGGCTTGCAAGAAGTCGGCTCCTAGGGGACTGCAGTTAATTAAGTCTCAGCATCGAATAATAATCGGCTTTGAAGGAATAAGAGTAGGAAAAACAAATATGAATGATAAGTTTTATTTGAAGTGAAAAACAAAAGCTACAAATAATGAATCATAAATATAAAAATTTTAAAGCTTATGAATTACGATGTTAAAATCACGGAATAGATACACTTATTACTTCTGCTTTTTGACGTATAAAACAGAGAAGAATTTTCAAAATTTATTTTTAATTTTTCCATAAGTATGTGGACAAGAGAGAACAAATCAAGCGGCATTTCGAAAGTAGTGCAATGCTAACTCTCTAAGGTTTCAATTACCTGTATAAAACTGAAAGTGTTTTGGAAATGAAAACCTTAATTTTGAAGCCTTTTTTTTTATTTTGAGTCGCTAAACGATTAGGAGATTAAAAATTGAGTGGTGGCTCTTGTTTTGAAAATACAGGAAGCTGCGTCCACATACAGTGGGCCTATTGACTTTGTCGGGGCTACCTTTTCTCAGTTATAGTTTGGCTCAGTCGGTAGCGCGCCAAGCTCGTAATCTGCAGTTACCAGGTTCGAGTCCCAGCTGAGTCAGCGATGAAATTTATCTCCTCCTCAAAACTCTCCGCTCTGCTCACGGTCAATAGGGGACACCGATGGGCTTAGAAAGGCCGCCGTGCATCGATTGAGATGTTAAGCCGTGGCCTCGCGTGCGGGAGAGCCATATTCTGTGCACGTTAAAGAACACACTGGATGGCCTTGACGGAAGGCTACCATCTGTCTCCCAACAGCTGTTCAGTTGGTCCCCTCCCCAACCTTCTCTGAACCTACGGAGTCCTTGTGACCTGGCCATTTTGCCCATGGTGTGAAAAAAAGTGCCGCTCAGCGGTAAAGCAACCCAAAGAAGCGACGAGGTGACACTATACTAAGAAGCTATTGCATCATTCAAGGCAACGCAATACCCGGGAACTATTGCATCATTTGGGAGTTACCTTTCCTAAGTTATCGTCCGTCAATGATTGTATGGGTGCTGTATGTTAGCTATATGCCTCGTTTTTGTGTGAACAATGCAGCCATTTTTGTTACATTTGTGGCGAGGTTACTTTTGCGTAACAGAAGTGTGAAATTACGCCTCATCAAAAAGGCCTACTACCTTTACTTCGGGTGAAAGATCGGAGATCAACAGAGGAGCTGGGCTCCGCATATAATGTGTAATATTTGTAGAACATATCTTCGCAGCTGATTAAATGGCAAGAGGCGATCGAAGCCATTTGCCATTTCTATGATATGACGGGAACTGTCCAACCACGTGAGTGGCTGTTACTTTTGTATGACACCTCCGCTGAGAAGTAGTATTAAATAATACAAAAATAATAAATATCCCCTCAAACAGCTGCTTGCCACAGAGGTCCGACAGGAGCTTGCCAGTTTAATATGCCATAGTAGAAGGTCTGTAAGGATGGCGGGAATTCAGCAGAAAGACAACACAAACATCCTTGCATTAACCGGAGCTCGAATAAAGGTCCCGTTGATCAGTAGTCAAGCGCGCTAACCACTCAGCCGCGGGACGGCGTAAATGATATTATTAAAAAGAAAAAGCAGACAATAAACTACTCCAACATACCGCCTGCCATCCGCCCAGTGCCACATGGGAAAATCTGCCCCACCTGGAGCCATCAGAACATTATGATGTTGACTCAGAGGAAGAAACAGTAACGCATGAAATAGTGTCTGTAAATCCCGACTTCACACCCACAACATCGGATTCACCACACAAGTTCACGCAAAACGAGTTGAATGATCTAGTTAGAGATCTGGAACTGTCAAAGAGCAAGGCGGAACTCCTAGGATCCAGACTCCAGCTGGGGAATCTCCTTGATAGAATCGTGAAAGTAATGCGTATCATAACCGTCAGAAAGATCTGGCATTATTCTTTACCATGGTAGGTAACCTGTTTGCTTTCAAAGATGCTGACGATTTATTCACATCCCACCACATGGCACATATTCCAGAAGAATGGAGGTTATTTATGGATTCCTCGAAATTAAGTACGAAAGCCGTTTTTCTACACAATGGGGACGTGTTGCCTTCTCTTCCAGTAGGCCATGCTGTCAATATGAAAGAAACTTGACAATATGAAACAATTACGTCAATACATAAACTAAGACAAATACGAATGGCATATTTGTACGGACTTAAAAGTCATTGCTCTTTTGCTTGGACTATAGTAAAATTACATAGCCTTGTTAGTAAAACTACAGTAAAATACTTACAGCTAGGATATATAAAGTTCTGTTGCTTCCTTTGCGAATGGAATAGTAGAGACACAGCATCTCATTACGTATCAAGGGATGTGGCCTTCTCGGCAATCACTGGAGGCGGGAAAGAAGAATATACCGCATCATCCGCTGGTATAATCCACGAAGATTTTATTGCTACCGTTTACACATAATGAGTAATGAAGAATTTTGTCAAGGCTATGGATCAGACGCAAACTGGCTTGTTACTTCGACAGAAATTTCCAAGACTTAGTGATGCAAAAATAAAAGGAGATGTTTTACTGGTCCAGATATTCGCTCACTGTTACATGATAAGGTATTTGATCGTATCATCACTGGTGATGAGAGGAGAGCATGGCATGCGTTCCGATAAAAGAGGGTGTTTTTTCTGGTCCAGATATTCGGTCACTGCTACATGATGAGGTATTTGACCGTATCATCATTGATGATGAACGGAGAGCATGGCATGCCTTCCGACAGATGGCGACGTTTTTCTTAGGGAATAAAAAAGCAGAAAATTACAAGGACCATGTGGAAGAACTTCTCTCATCATAGCACAAACTGGGATGTAGTATGTCTTTGAAGGTACATTTTTAAGCTCTCATTTGGATTTTTTTCCAGACAACTGTGGCGCTGTGAGTAATGAGCTTGGGGAATGTTTTCATCTGGAAATTGCTGCAATGGAAAACAGATATCGAGGAAGATGGAGCCTATTAATGTTGACAGAATACTGCTGGAATGTGATGCGAGATTCTCAAGATTTTGTATATAAGCGGCAGGTGAAGAGGCGGCGGTTGCTGTAGACTAATATGTAACCTTCAGCAAATGGCGTAATACAGGTAAGTGACTGACCAATCAAACATTTTTATTGTCATTTTCGTATTGTTCAGCACTTTGATTTACATTACTTTTGATTTACGTAAGAAAAGGCTGTTAGCATTTCAGAAACACCAAAGGTCAAAATTTATTGTACAGTGGTATTACTTTTTTGTTTTTTTTGGAAGTCTTTCGCACACGACTTCATGCAACAGAGGAGTGAATCCTATGATCCTGCAGATCAGAGGTATGAGCAGAATACCTATGATCTGCAGGTTAACTTTGTAGATAAAGGTCAGTTTTCGTTGGACAACACTCCCTTTCAAAAGAGAGAAAGGTCCTGTGTATGTCAAAGTAATTGCTGAGTGGTCCGGGAACTTTCTTTTCTGAGATTGAGATTTCAGAATTATTGATGACGGATGTTTTCTGTCTGATGTTCTCAGCAAAATATTAAAAGTTTAAATTCCTCTATGATGATGATGATGATCAAAATATGTAAACGAGTTACTAATGAACTGATATCTAAATAGATCACTTTAGGTTCATTAATTTTATCTCTTATAATATCAGTACTTCATAAGCGTAAGCCTTAACGAAATAAATTATAAATCCTTTTCCATAACACAATCGTAATTTTTCTGAAAAATTCTCAGTTTATTCATTGGTATTTCGAGCAGAACTCTAAAAAGCCGTTGTTATTAATAGTCTGATATTATCTTAATCAGCTCTTTTGTGCGGCTTCCGTTGCTTTCTTTTGGCGAAGGCTCATTTCGAAAGACATGAAGGCGAATTTTGTATGAGCAAACGAAACGGAGAAATGAGAAAAAAAATAGTTGTGTAACATCAAAGAGATCCAGAAAATCTGTGTAGACTGAAAAGTTTCAGATAAAAAGGAAGGGGAGAAGTACAGAGTGTGTGTGTGAGGGTGGACGGGGAGGAGAGAAGACTTAATAGTATATGTCATGTGACCGATCGAAGCCATGTAATAACCAAAGCTGTTTCCCAGATTGCTTTTTCTGCCGCAGGAGATGATCATTTGGTTTCGAATGTCACTAGGGAAGAGATCCCTCATTTCCGCCCATCCCACCCCACTCCTCTCACTCACTCTGCATCCTCTTTTACTTCTCCCATGCCGAAACGTTCGACTTCTTTCGCAATCTTGCATTCGCGCATAAGTTTTTCCACCCTCTTCATGGCATCGAGCACCCAGATATACATTGAGACTAAGCTCGGTAAGCATCAGGTTCCATTAAACAGGATGGGACTTTGCACTCAAATTACATATATTTCAAAAAACATCCTCTTCGTTTTCCCTTCCCTTCCTGCTCTTTTGCTGCATCATTTTCCCCCATCGCTTCATTTCCAAAGAGGTGGTTGCTCTGATCGAAATGAAGTCATTAAGCGACTGACATCGGCTCTGCCTTTTTAAATCTCCAGTACCCTCCCTCTTAACTCTTCCCTCCCCCGCTTTTTATTACACACGCAGGCACGGATGAACGCATGTACATAAAGCCTTCGCTTTTCTTTCTCTTCCTCGTCTTTTTATTTCTTAGACTTTACTTAAAACGTTAGAATAGGAAAGAAAAAAAAAGCAGGGGAGGGAAAAGTGGGGAAGATAGAGAGATTCGTCTTGTGCTTTCGCCATTCAGGGACAGAGAGGAAACCTAAGCACTTAATATTTTGCTGAAAAGCAGCGAAGATGGGAAAAAGAAATTCAGCTGCCCATACTTCACACGAGTTAGGATTAGAGGGATTAAGAGCAATTTATGATGAATTCCGGCGATGCATTACTGCATCAAAAATCATTCTTTCAGACGATCATTTTTTTACACTTTTTGTCACCCTCTTCCATCAGTTACTTTCTTTTTCCTTTACGCAACAGAAAAAAAAACAACTTCTTAAAATTGTTTGTGTTCTGCATGATTAAGAATCATCTGTTTTAAATAGAATTGTAAGAGAGTCCTGTTGTTTTTTTCGCCAAAATAAACTTCTTATTCATTAAATATGGCTTTTATTTCTTTTAATTTTATCGTTTCTTTAGCTGCAGCATTAGATTTATTTCTCTCACAGGTATTTTAGAAGCTGAGACAGAAAAATAAACATTTTTAAAATTGGTTTTCACAGAAAAGGTATTTAACTCATTCAGAAAGTAAGGTTTGATTTATTAATGACTGCGATTTTCTTATCTTTTTATTTTAATTAAGAAAAACAAACACGTTTCGTGCACAACAAAGAAGAATTCTTAAAGATGAGTTACTTATGTCACATCGAATTAAACATATCAATTACGCAACCTGACATGACGATCCTGAAGAGCAGATTCCGTTAATTGTTGATGGCGTATAACGATAATGGTGTTTTAGGACCTAAAGATACCTAAATTGAGTTATAAATAAATAAATAATAAATACCCCCTCAAGCAGCTGCTTGCCACAGAAGTCTGACAGGAACCTGTCAGTTTATATGCCATAGTAGAATATCTGAGAAGATGGCAGGACCTCAGCAGAAAAACGACACATACATCCATGCACTTACCCGGGGCTCGAACCCAGATCCCTTAGATCAGTAGCCAAGTGCGCTAACCACTCGGCCATGGGAAGTGCAAGTTGAGTTATGATTGCGAAAATGTACCGTTCGATTAGGCTATTATTTGGTACTTGGAAAACTATTGAAACATTATCGCTGTTTCGATACTCTGTGATTCAAACTGCACGAGCCCTTTTAACTTTTCTGAAAAGTCGTGGCAACTCCAACGAAGGAAAATTCACGCACCAAGTTTCTAGACATTTTTTCAGGACAAAAGTTTCTATTCTATTCAAAGACAAAAGTTTCTAGGATTCGTCCATTGTAAGAACGAATGAAAAGAAACGTTACAAGCATACCGAGTTAGTGTTTCGTGATTTATAGCAGTGGCGGTTAGCGGAAGTATGCATGAAATAAGTATTAGTTTTTGTGTTGGTTAAATCAGCGTTTAATACGATAAGCCTAATTTTAATAATCTGTACTACTTTGTGATTCTAAATTACTTGTGTAAATTAATTTCTCTCGTGCATGGAATTTGGTAAATTGTAAAATATTGTGTTGTAAATTAATGTTTCTTTTCAAGAGCAAGTAAACATCTTGTAAATTAATTTGTGTATAGGTTATTTCGACTTATTTGTTGCAAAAGTTGAAACAGTATATTAAACCCTTTCAGACTCAAATTTTTGTTTCCAGAAGAAACATTTTCCATTTGAATGTGCTTTATTTTTAATCAAAGGAACTACAATATACAAAACAATTTTTTACATCATTTCGGTGAAATTCAGCATGCATGCTTTAATGTACACACTGTTCCAAAGGTTGCAAAATTCTGAAATTTCAGGCAGCAATAAACAAAAACATGAAGGAAAAGAATAGTAATTTATATGCACTTTGTCATGATACAAATTAATGACATCTATGAAATGTAGAAAAACAGTCCTTGTTAAGTGTCAGGAAGAGTTATCGTCAATGTTAGAGTATTTAATTTCTATTATAACTGTAGATGACACAAATTCAGTTCATTACTGTATGCTAAGACTGGTGAACACTTAGCAAATATTGCAAGACCGTAGACGCATGTCATGTAGTTAACAAATTCTAAGACGCTATTTATATTCTAATGTACACAGGGTGAAAAGGGTTAATAGGTTCTGGGTCGGGTTGTTTTACTTCTGCACGGCACTTTTCCGCAAACAATGGGCTACATGGTCAGGTCAAAAGGACCACAGGAGCTCAGAGAAGGTGGAAAAACTGAACCCACTAGACAGCTGTTAGTATCTTGTCAAGGCCATCCAGCTATTTTTAACTTCCTCAGGGTATGGCTCTCGCTCACACGGACCACGGCGTAACGTCGCATCTGACGGATGGTGGCCTTTCCTAGCCCATCGGTATCCCTTTCTGAGCGACGGTAGGGTGGAGCTTTAGAGGAAATAAATCTTAATGCCCGAACAGGTGGGATTCGAATATGGGAATTACATATTACGAGCCTGGCACGTTCACGAGTGACCTAACCTCCTTCCCAGGGTTAATAGGGAAGAGTTATATAAATGAATATAGATATGGGGTGCATGGGTCCATCAGTATTCCTATTCAGAAGTCATTTTAACAATAGCTCATTTAAAACTATTACTTTGAATTTACAAAGCATGAAGTATGCCGAAGCGATTATTTGGAAATAACAAGAAATAAAGGCAATCATAGTGGATTATCAGGGATGGGGAACCCTCTCATGGGTTATAACACCCATGAGAGGGTTTTAACAACGTATGCTTTTTAAGAAGTTCTCCAAAAGTCAAAGACTCAAGGACGTCAACCACTCCTCCTCCTTATTGGAATCTTGTGGTTATATCACTGGGCAATGATATTCTGAAGGATATATTAATTTTCATATTTTCTTGACCCGTAGGATTGGCAATGGATTAATTGTGGTCTGAAAATGTGATAAGTGTCCGTTAGAACCTCTCGTCTTCTGCACCCCCGAACCAGACACTTATGTTTCTTTTAAGTTCAAATGATCTTTCTGCCGAGGTTCCTTCTCATTCTTGTGGCATATTATATCGACAGACTCTTTGTTAGATCTTCGTGGCTAGGTAGACTATTGAGGAGTAATTTATTTCTTGTCTTATTATTAATCTGTTCTAACTTCGGCCGATCAGTGTATCATTATAGGAAACGTTTTCACTTTTTATTTGCCTTCGATAAGTGACATGCTATTCAAAAGATCTTGAACTATATATGCAAAACTTTGTGAAATATACACATAAATTCGTCGCGCACTTATGAAGGAAGGTCAACATTGAGAATCATGAATGTTGCCAAGAAAAAATCAGGTAAGCGGGCTTTTTCCGTATGGGCTGGTGCAGAGAAGTAGACTGTTGGAACAAAGAATGCAGATTTGTACATTTTTAGAATTTGCATCTGGGAGGTATAATAACGAGGGCATTGTGGGTTGTTTT
Organism: Ryuthela nishihirai; assembly: GCA_038380435.1. Lineage (NCBI taxonomy): Eukaryota > Metazoa > Arthropoda > Arachnida > Araneae > Heptathelidae > Ryuthela > Ryuthela nishihirai. The sequence goes on along the minus strand of JAWZYU010000009.1, from coordinate 82,516,890 downwards.
CAACAAAGATGAATTTATTATAATAATTTTGCTCAACACGAAGATCTCCATCTTTTGAGCATACGTAGGAACTGCTTGTGAAATGAAGCTTCTCGTTTATAAATTGTAACAAAAGTTATTTTGTTTCACGCAATATGGCACCTATTAGTATGGAAACATACAATTTTAGGTTTAAGAAAAATGTAATTGTATTTAGAACTATGACCATTGTGGTAACAATGATTGATTGAATTAAAGTTGCAGCACAGAATGCCTTTTATATTGGGAAATGGCCAAAACTGAAGTTCGAATCAGGGATGATTTCTTTCATTGTATTTATAGATACAAGTATATTAGTTAAACTGTATTATTTTACACGTTGATATCATTCATAAAACGGGAAATTTATCTAAAAATTAAATTAAACGAATATCAAAAGAAAATTAACTTTTATTTGCGCAAATTAAATTTGTAAAGAAAGAAGTTAAAGTCAATGAACTCAACACCTGTTTATGCTACATTTGGTATTCTTTTACAGGTTCCTACAGCTTCAAAGAAATATTCCCGTTCCAGTTTTCTCATTATGGTCAATCTCCTTAATTTCTTTGTTAAATAATATAAATGTCACATTTCATGCCAACATTACATTCATCATATGTCAATGTCAAACAATATTAATGTCATATAAAATGAAAGAAGGCTAATCATACTGTGTAAAAAATTATAAATGTAATTATTCTATATCCTGCAGATAAGCTTTAAGCTTTGGGGGTCCCTTGTAATAATGAAATTTACTTGTGCTATAGTCAAAGAATAATAAACAAATTAAAAAATGTATTTTCGTTATATTGTGTTCACCTTAGAGTGTTAATTTTTTTATCAAGGTACAAACATATATCAAAGAAATAAATTTGTGTCTTACGCATGCCTATCACAAAAAAATTGTACTGCGAAAAATTATGAATAAAATACTGATGTCACAAATGATATTTCAGTTTAGTTATTAAAATAACTGTTGCTATAAAATTAATGTAGAAAGCCTTAAGTAGCACTTGAGTTTCTAGATTAAAACGACAAATGAAATATTTCGTCAAAATACAACTATTACAAGAATGTAGGGAAAAGCCGACAAAAAAAGCATTCTGTGAATAGAATGCAATTACGACTCTTTACGAAACGGTGGATGGAAAGTCTTCTTGCTCTTTCTTGAAAATGAAAAAAAATCACGAAATCACCATTTGGATCTTTATGTCTCAAAGCTTTCAAAGCGATGCTGATAAAGGATTACATTGCTATTGCTGCTTTTGCCAGTAACGCTCCGATTGAATTTTCCGCAGATCCAAGTTAATATTACATTCGACGTTGTCTGCGCGGTCTGCAGATTGATTATGGGTTTTGTTGCGTTCACTGTACGTATTATATGCATTACATATAGGCATTAAAATACTACATTGATGTAACAGACATAAATCTAGTTTTCGAATAGCCAAAGGAATAATGTGGGAAAATACGTAGCTTCCACTGATTAGATGACTGTTTCTTTTTTAGAATTAGAAGTTTAAAGTACGTTGGTGTCCAAATGTTAAGTTACAACTTCATAGTAGGGGCTCAGTGGGAAGCTAATTTTCAAGCTATATAATCTCTAAAATAAGGTTTCCATGGCAAAATGAGAGAAAAAGCTCTAAATTATGATTTTCAACGTTACTGATTCAATATTTAAAGAGTTGTGGAAGTTTGACTATTTCACAATAGCAATGCCAGTCAGAAGCATTAAAGATCAGACGTTAACTAAAACTTAAGTAGCAAGTATTACGTCTAATCAATTAATCAGATAAGTGTATGTTTTACAAATAAGTAGAAATAATTTCTTCAATATTTGTCAATTTTTCACTAACAGACACATTTTAGGTATCAAGAATTTTCATGCACTTCCTGGTTTTAAAAGGCATTAAACATGTAAAAGGTTTATTCAGTTTTGTTCAAATTTCGGACAATTATATCTGATCTTTAAAGACATCCTAAACAACTTCATAGCTAAAAATTATGGATTCCTAAGTGCTATAAGTCCTGCCATCCTCTCAGATCTTCTACTGTGGCATATAAACTGACAGGCTCCTGTCAGACCTCTGTGGCAAGCAGCTGCTTGAGGGGGTATTTATTTTATTTATTATAAAAAACAAAACATTTCGCCTTTTAAATTTATTTATCCTTTAAAAGGGATATTTTTCATTAAAGATTTAGGAAGTTAAATTTTTTTTTATTTTTTTTTCCAATTGATGCAAACGTTATCTAATTTTGAATTTTAAAATTAGTGAAGTTTAGTGAACAACAGTGTAGTGAAGTTCTGATAAAGTAACCAGCATGTAATTCAGATGCAAGGAGATGTCATTTTTCAATGGAACCGGGAATGGAGCAGGAGATAAAATTAAAAAGTAATAATCGTTTTAAATATATAAGCCTCGATGTCGTGAAAAAATGAGCTGCTCTTTTGTTAACGAAAATTCAGTTCATAATGCCATTTAGTTTATTAATTTATTTACAAAAGATATAAATGAGAATTAATCGATTAGAATGGTGGATACTAAAAGCAAATATCGGTGCGTACAAAAACAAAGTTATAAGAACATCAGTGGGTTAAAAGTATACAATAAGCATCAGAGGGTTGAAAGGATACTACAAATATTAATTTCCACTAAGGCAGGATTGGTGTGAGGATTGAGGCTATATTAGATGTTACTAGTAAAATATCGTAACTAATGGAAGATGCAACACGTGACTTCTCTGGGGTATTTCAGTGTCAATTTCGAGCGCCAGGTTGCCTAATTGTTTTACGCTAATATTCCCGAATTTCAAGAATGGGAAATATTGAATTTCGTGATTGATAATTTAACTTGCCCGATTAGAGCACACTCTTAAACTCCTATTACAAAACAACACACATCAGGTAGTTCGGAAAACTTCTGGATTCTGTGGTATGTTTTTGAGCATGTTTGCCTTTGTACATTTTGTGCATTTGCGATATGTTTTTTATTCCATAAAAAGCGCATTGCTTTTGAGTTTCAACTGTCATACGTATCACTTAGCAGCAAATTCAGAATCTATTCGAATACGTTTAGCTAGTGGCTTTGCTTTGTTGATAAAAAAAGAGTTCTGGAATTCTCTTATAAATCTACTAAAATCCAATTCGAAAAAATAGTCTTTGTCACTCTGATTCAGAAACAGCTGAGGAACGTATGTATAGCGCGTTCCGTCAGTGAAAAAAAAAAGGTTTCGCGATTGCATCCTGGGTCTAAATTTGTAGACTTAAAAGTCAGTATATTTCAGTCTGTTTGCTTTAAAAGCGGAACATTACAGTGGATTTGAATTCATTTTTCTCTTATGCATCTCTTTAACAATGTTAGCAATTGATTTCATTCTTTGTTCAAATGAAATTTAATGTTTTTGAATTGCAATTCAATTTGTCACATTAAAAGCAACTTTGCTCATTGGTTGTTCCTTCCTACGTTACGGGAAAGTATTCTTCTTATTAAGCCCTTACGTTTCTTTATTATCACGGTGATGTGTTAATGAAGTGCGTTAGTAACGTTCAACTTGCCTAAACAGTCACGTAAAAAGCTTTCAAAGAACATATATCTCCTCTTTCTCGAAGCTAAGTTCTTTAAGATAAACTGTTACAAAACATCAGAGGGAAGAGGGAAACAAAACCACAAATTAGAAGTCCGTGAGCACCCGAGGAAGTCAAGGTGCTCCTCCTAGACAGAAGGTCGCTAATGAGAAAAGTTGTAAATACATTTATGGCACGTTAAGAAGAGATTCAAATTACTTCGTGGCAAGAATAACAGTCGGATGCAGGCGCGAGCGGCGCACGTGCAGATCTGGAACGTCTGAGTTACGCAACGGTGATCTCCTTTCTTTCGCGAAGGGGAGCAACGACTACAGTTGATTTTCTCGATGGTGCCTTCGTAGCATTCTAATTAAAACACAAATATGGGAACTAATTTAAAAGAGTTCTTCAGGTGAATGGCTTGGCATGCAAGTCAACCTTCCGGCATTCGTTTCCCCTGCCCAGGCATTTTACGCTGTCTTGAGCAGCAGACATTCGCGCAATTTACTCAAATCGGGAAGGAACTGCTTCGAATTGCTCCGACCCATCCGAGTGAGCGATGTCGCATCAAGTTTAACAGAAACGACACAGTCAGTCTTCGGACGCAGCTTGATTAATTTTTAATACGTGTTTTACGATCGCAATTTCCTGTTTGTTTTTATATCTATATCCCGCGTCTTAGTGCGTTGCTTAAAAACGCAGCAGGGAAATGTCGGGTCGGTTTCTAGCTCGCTTGAAATGAAATCTGGGGTTTAGTGTTTTCTGAAGAACCATTAACTTTCGCTTTACTCTAGATTCACTACGGAAAGAGAAAGCGCCTTGCCTGTGAGTGAACATCTGGTGCACTGCGGTGCTTACTTATTTAAGAGCTATCGCTCGACATGCACAGTCTTCAGTTTGAGGAAGTTTTCTCTCTTTTATAATTGTGAAAGACGGAGCATTCAGAATGGTTGCAGTTCAAAAGCAATTTAGATGAATGTGGACATGTTTGACATGAGGATTAGATCTTAAATACTCTTCTCTTACCGGCTGATCCTAAATGTTTAAAATGCGTGCTCTTCAAAGTGATCAGCATGCATCCGTTACCGTAAAATCTCTCCCTCGTGAAAAATCGAATTCGGAGTCTTGAAGTGGCAATGGAATGGCGATGAAGAAAGTTCACGAACAGAGGTGATGATTCATAAATGCTATAGGGAGAGATCGATACCGTAATTATGCTTACATGCTGCTATAAAGAACAACTGGTTATTCTGTAGAATTTTTTATTTTGCATAATAGTAGAAATGTTTTAACGCTGCTGTCTCCAAACTGTTCGCATCAGAGTGAAAATCGGATGAAAAAGTCAGTGTCTTGAAATAGAAAAATGAATTTCCATAGTTCTATTTAACGTAATCGACAGATTAAGTACGAAAAATATTATTTATAAATGAAATAAATCTAAATCAGTTCGGCTTTTATAGAAATCACTGAGATTCCTTCATGAAACATTCATGAAGGTTAACATTTCGAAATCTTTATATTAACGAGACAAAGGACGATATTGGTTTGGGTTGTTTTGCCTCTGAGCTGCACTTTTTTGCACACAATGTGCTAAATGGCTTGGCCACAAGGACCTCAAGGGATCACAGATGACTGGGGGAGGGTACCCGCTAGGCAGCTGTTGAGAGACAGATGGTAGCCTCCCGTAAAGTCTGTCCAGCGTATACTTTAATGTGCAAGAGTCTCTCTCACAAGGGGCCACGACTTAACGTCTATTCTGACGGACGATGGACTTTGCAAGCCCATTGTTGTCCCCCGGAAACACCGATGAGCTAAAAAAAAACTACCGAGGGGGGACGGAAAGTTTTGCAGAGTAAAATCCCAATGCTGTCCCAGGAGGGACTGGAATCTGGAATTCGATTACGATCCTGTGGTGCTACCGCCTGAGTCCACCCCGATATTAGAGTAAACTTGATGAAAATGTAATAGCATAATACTTGATGTCTATTATTTTATTGTATAAGCTATTAATTAAAAAATGAACTAAGCATATCTGCTTTTCTGAGGTGGCTGCAGGTTGCAAGGAACGAGTTAGGGGGCTTCATGATTCCAGCGGTTTAATGATTTTAGCCCGAATACATATTTATAAAAGGAATGGAATGTAGGACTACTACAGAGCAGCACTAGTTTTATTGTTCAAATAATGAGAATATTGTTTACGTTAATTCAGATTCTGTAGGTGAATGGGATTTGCCAGATTCAAGCCAAATGAAACCAAGTACAAAGTAATTCATTCAAACTGTGAAACACGAATCCTATGAGTTTGCTGGTAGAAGCAAGAGAGTTAATTCTTTTAAATATATTGGATAAAACTAATAGTTATTTTACAGATTTCACATATGTTGCAATTACAAATAAGGTGTTTACAGCTATTTAATAATGTTATATTGTAAGAAATACGACCAATTAATGTACGAAATGCTAGATGTTTTCTAAGGCATGCGGAGATGAATAAAAAAATTAAATTACCCTCACACAACTGCTTGTAATAGAGGTCTGACACGAGTCTGTGAATACAATAAACAATAAAAAGGCTTGGGAGGATGGTAAGGGCCTTAGTAGAAAGATAGCACAGGGAAAAAAGTATTAATATGTTATCCAGGAGTTTTTGACCCATATTCAAGCATACTAATTACTATCACATATTATTGCATGGAGCAAAAAAAAAAACAAAATCATAAATTCGATTCTAAAACGGAGATAAAATATTGTAATCGAAATTAACAAATTTTAGACTCTGAAGATTTCTTTCTGCTGTCCTTATTTGAAAATGCTATGAAAGGAAGTGAAACTTCGACTTCAGTGGTTCTCAAACTACAGTATTTCAGATCGCAGAGCACTTTATGTCTTTGTGCTTTCTGCGAAAAACTATAAAAAAATAATTTTTTATGTCCACAGTGTGACAAGAAATTAATGACACTGGAATAAAATAAAAATATCTGGTACGAGTATCATCTTGGGATAGGCCGCTACAGACACAATGTACTGCGTTGCTGTTTCGTAATGGCATGCTTTTCTGCATTGTGTATTACTGTGCCGTTAGAAACCCATCAATCGAACAACGTGTCATCATATAATTTTGTGCAAAACTAGAGAAAAGCTCCATTGAAATACATGAAATATTACAAACAGCTTATGGGAATGAGCACAAACCTTTCGATGGTTTAAGCACTTTGAAGAGTGCAGAGGAGATGTGCAAGATGATCCACGCATGGATGACCCTCACCTCGAAAAACGACCTCAACACAAAATCAACCAGAAGAAAAGTGTGCAATTTACTTTCAGGAGACCGTCGATTGATATTCGAAATAATGTTAGGCGAATTAAATGGGGAGAAGGAATCTATAACGTTCATAATTAACACAGAATTTAGGTAAAATAAAAAATTTTGCTAAGTTTGTGGTACTCTTTGGCCGAAATAAAATATTGCAGTGGTCAAAACTTCCTCCTCATATTCTCCTGACCTGGCTCCAAAAGACGTTTTTTCGTTTACCAAGTTGAAATTGAGATTGAAAGGTCGCCGATTTGATACGGTCAAAAAGATTCGAAAGAACGTGACGGCAGAACTGAATACCCCAACAGCAAAACGAGTTTTCCAAGTCTTCCCAAAATTGATAAGAGAGCTATAATGAGTGAATTCGGTCCATCGATAATTCATTTTGTAGGAAACGATTAATCAACGCGTTGCCCTATACATCGTTGTTTTAATTTTCATTACTTTCTTGGGGCACTATCTATATAACATCTTTTATTTAAAAACTGTACTATGCCAGCAACAAGAAATCCAATATTGTATAAATAACACAATCAGCTTTCCCTATGGAATACCAGTTCCTGATAATTATCTACGAATGCATTAATTCACATAAGAAACACCTACAATGTATCATATACTAATATTAAAATAGAGAAGTTTATATCGCAACAGGGATCGTGGAATAATTACGCTTAGAAGCTTATTCTAGCAAAACGCATCTCAATAACTGACCTCAGGTAGCCCCGTTTATTACAAACAGAGTTTTCTAATAAAACATTATAAATTAATAAAACAATTAAAAGAAGTAAAATATACATATTTTACTTCTTTTAAAATAACTTAAAATGAAAGTGTGAACAATTATTTCTTGCTCACATTATCACTGAAGATGTACAACACGAAACTATTACTATAGATACAAACTACTATCGAAACGCGCACAAACGAAACCGACTTTTGTATCAATTAACATTTTTAACCACTTGTTCTTGGATATTCAAAACCTTCTCATTTATTTATTTATTTACACTTCACAAACTCTGGGACGCTTAGTGTTTCATTTTTGTATCACATCAATTCCGTTCTTCTTAACATAGAAGTTCCACAATTCATAACAAATGATACTCGCGCAATTGTAACCATAACGCCAACAAATAGTTTTTGGAAATTCAGCTGATTTGATTTCCTTAATGACCTGGTTGTAGCACAAAAGAATATGGTATGAACTCCCACTTAGCAAGAACAAGACACAAATAATTCATTCTTATAGCATTATATCAAATTCAATAATTAAAATGTTAATTAAAAAATTTAACTGGTTAATAATAAATTTATAAGCCGAGTGGTTAGCGTGCTTGGCTATTGTTCTAAAGGACCTGGGTTCGAGCCCCGGGTAAGGCATGGATGTTCGTGTTGTTTTTCTGCTGAGGTCCTGCCATCCTCACAGACCTTCTACTATGGCATATAAACTGACAGGCTCCTGTCAGACCTCTGTGGCAATCAGCTGCTTCAGGAGGAATTTATTTTTTATTATTTAAATTGTTATAACTCGCATTGTCTCTGTTCAAAATTTCATTGCTTTAAATATAATACTCTCAAAAATCGTAACTTATATATCTTTTACCTGAAATTTAATTAACAGTTAATATTTTATTAGAATTTGATTGAGATTTCTAATTCATCTCCCTCGTATTTAAATTCTATCCAGTATTTCCTCAATTGATTTATATCCTATATTTCTCCATAAAAGGCTTATTTATGAAGTTAAAAGTCTAGTAAGTACCCGTGTATCCTGTTATTTAATAGCAACAACTAATTTAGTTTTTTTTTTCAGTTGTTTTAAATCACTCCCATATTTCTCGCTAACACAGATAAAATTTTATATATGGGGAATCGAAATTATTTTCTCTCTTACTAAGAACATTTGGCGATTCTTGATTACTCCGTGTCTTAGCGTGGATTCTAGTTATTATCAATTCTGAAATCAATTTTTAATTTAGTTTAAAAGCATAATGACCACAAAACGATAATTGAAATGAACCACGATAATTATCTTTACTGGCCATTGCTTATGATGCCAGTTTGGGGAATTGATCGGATTTTAACAATCAATAACTCCTGACGATTTCATTAGTCCAAATGAGCAAATCGTTTGCCGAAGGTCGATTCGGAAGAAATTTCACGTGATGCAAATGTCTGTAATGAGCAGCCAGTTCGTTTAGTTCGATTTCAATTTATGAGGAGCAGTTAGGAGGTGTTTGGATGTGGTTACAGCTTTTTAACTTCAGTTTAATCAACAGGGAATTTGCAGCTTTTCTTTTATGAAATAAGTAGACCCGATTGAGTAGGGAAGGCCAATCTATAGAAATTTATTTCAATGCCTGACTTTGTACTGTAGTTCCCAGGTTCGAGTCCCAGCTGGGTCAGCGTTGAGATTTATCTCCGCAAAATTCCCCGCCCTGCCCACGGTCAGTAGGGGACATCGATGGGCTTGGAAAGGCCGCTGTCCGTCGGATGGGACGTTAAGCCGTGGCCCCGTGTGCGGGAGAGCCATACCCTATACACGTTAAAGAACACGCTGGATGACGTTGACGGGAGGCTACCACTGTCTCCCAACAGCTGTTCCAGTGGGTCCCCTCCCCCAACCTTCTCCGAGCCTTCGGGGTCCATGTGACCTGGCCATTTAGCCCATGGTGTGCATAAAAGTGCCGCTCAGAGGTAAAACAACCTGACGTTTTCAAGTCAATAGATTCAACTCTTCCTTCGTTCTGATATCTTTATGAAAAAAAAGATACTTCCCTATACAAAGGACAGAGATAACCTAGAAGTTATATTAGGCTTGTCGTCCTAGTTTCTCATACAATATACAAACGCTGGCCTGTAAATGGTAGCTAGGCGTAAACTGGAAGGAGAGCTGTGTAACAATCCCTAGTGATGATGCACAGAACCGGCCAGGTCTAGCACCTATGTCCGACCCCGCCTTCTCGTGGTGCAGGCCGTTAATACCTTTCAAAAGAGATATTCTCTTTTGGAAGGGAACGGAAGGGGAGGGCTGCCAGTTCAGTATGGCCTGCTGATCTGGTCATCTATGGCCACTTTTTTCTTTTTTTTCAACCCTGCTGAGGAGTGGTCAACTTCACAGGGTCCTGGTGCTGACCATTTATACCTACTAGACTGGACTTGTTTATGGATTTGAGCTTGATTATTGATACTGGACTTGCTGCACTGGTGGGCCTCTGTTGAGGGAGAGTCTGCTGCTGTGTTTTCTGTTTGCTTCTGGGTTGCCAGCTCTAAGTGAACAGAGGCATGGGATACCTTATATCAGCTGGTGGATAATCCTAATCAGAGGCCATCGCAGGTACCTGAACCTTACTTAGCTAGTTGGGCATCGTCAAGCCTAAACTGGAGTAATGCGTCTCAGGCAGGCCATATGGCTCTTGAAAAAGTCCACTTGAAAAGGTGGTGCCTGAAGTTCCTACCAGCATCGGTGACTTCAGCCTTTAGCGGAGGAGGAACGGGTCTTTGCCCCATGCCTGCGATCAGGGGGCTGTTTGATATTGTTGGCCCTAGCAATCTCAATAAACCTAATTTCTTTAAAAATCCTACTAATCATTTTCTCTCAGCAGGAACGTGGAACGTGAGGACATTACATAGAGATTATTCTCTTGATGTCCTCATGCAGGAATTCCAGCGCTATAACCTAGATATTCTAGGCTTGCAAGAGACCAGATGGACAGGTAAAGGTGAGATACTTAAAAATAACTTTAAATTTCTCTTTACAGGGAGGGAGGATGGAAAGCATCACCAAGGCGTGGGTCTGCTGCTCAGCAGACATGCTAGTGATGCTCTTCTAGGATATGAGTGCATTAATGAACGGTTTCTTACAGCAAAATTTCAGACAAGCATTAAAGACTTGAATGTTATCTGCTGTTATGACCCCACTGAGGATGCTGATGAGGATGAGAAGGATAGGTTTTACGGACAACTTCAGGATATTTTGAATTCTGTCAAGAAAGGAGATATTACCCTTGTTCTTGGTGACTTCAATGCCAAAGTTGGTACTGACTCTGATCTTTGGGGAGGGGTGATAGGCCCTTTTGGTATTGGTAGCTGCAATGGCAATGGGCAACGTCTCCTACAGGTAAGTAAACTTAATGGTTTCAGAATAACTAACACTTATTACAAACACCGCGACATACATAAATACACATGGGTCTCACCTGATGGGCTGCATAGGAATATGATTGATTATATATTAATTAACAGCAAATGGGCTAGTTCTGTTAGAAATACCAGGGCATATAGGGGAGCTGAAATTGGATCTGACCATTACCTTGTTAAAAGTGTCTTGCAACTTAAACTTAAAAAGTGTTGTGCTAGGGTTAAAAAATTTACCTTTAATACTGAAGCTCTGAAAGACCCAGTTATAGCTAAAGCTTACCATGATAGGTTACTTAGTCATTATGACAGTCATGGTTTGCTTACTACTGAAGTTGAGGAAGAATGGGATCATTTTAAACAGGCTTTTTTGGAAACTAACAGTACTCTTTTAGGAAAAAAGGAGCAGAGGAGACAGAATTATTTAAGTGATAAGGCACTTGAGCTTATTTCAGGAAGAAGGAACTGCAGGAATGTCCTTAATCAGTACCCTACTAGTCCTAATAGAAAAGATTACAGAGAGCTTAATAAACGTGTAAAGGATCAATTAGCTACTGATAAAAATCTTTGGCTTGATAGCTTGGCTGACAAAGCTGAGGAAGCAGTTAGACAGCACAACAGCAGAGAGCTGTACCAGATAGTTAATGTTTTATGTGGTAGAAAACGGACAGGCATACAGGGATTGAAGGATAAACAAGGTAAGGTTATAGAAGGTGAGGATTCTGTCATGGCTAGGTGGGCTGAGCATTTCAGTGATGTTCTAAACAATGTGGTTAGTTCTACTCCCATTGTTTGTAATGATGATAGATGCATTGGCAGCTTTAATGTTGGCCCTATAACACAATCTGAAGTTAGTTTGGCTATCTCTAAACTTAAACTTCATAAATCCCCAGGGGTAGATGAAATTACTACAGAAATGCTCAGAGCTGGGAATGTTTTGGTTACCACTTGGATGACTGAAATTTTGAATAACTGTTATGATAAAGGCATGGTTCCTAAAGATTTTACCAGAGCTATTATTATCCCTATCTTCAAAAAAGGTGATCGCAGTTCTTGTGATAACTATAGGGGTATCAGCCTACTCTCCGTTCCAGGTAAAGTTCTTTCCATGATTGTGCTTAATAGAATTAAGAATCTGGTTGACAGGCAATTGCGTGATGAGCAATGTGGATTCAGAAGTGGTAGGGGATGTGTAGATCAGATATTTTCACTTAGGCAGATTCTTGAGAAATGTTTAGAGTTTCAGAAACCTTTGGTTGCTAGCTTTGTTGATTTCAAAAAGGCTTTTGACTCTGTTGATCGTCATAATTTGTGGTTGATTGTGAGATCATATGGTATACCAGACAAGTTAGTTAACATAATGAAAGCTCTCTATAATAACACTGAGTCATGTGTGAGAGTTGGTAAGTCTTGTAGCAATTGGTTTAACATTACGTCTGGTGTTCGACAAGGGTGTATTTTGTCTCCTTTTCTCTTTAGTTTGGTTGTTGATTATGTTATGCGAAATTCACTTCAAGGGAAAGATTTTGGCCTTAAATGGGCTGGAGATACGAAAATTTCTGATTTAGATTATGCTGATGATTTAGCCCTTTTGGCAAATGATGTTGATGAGATGAACTCTTTCATTCGAGCTGTTGATGAGACTGGTAGTAGAGTAGGTTTGGTTATAAACAGAGAGAAAACTAAAGTGATGAAAATTGGTCAGGCAGGTTGTGATTCAGTTAATCTGAATGGTTTCAGTCTTGAACAGGTGTCACAGTTTAATTACCTTGGGAGCTATATAACTGATACTGGTGATGTGCGGCATGAGATTAACAGACGAATAGGTATTGCTGCCGGGACTTTTAAGAATCTATGGAGATTGTGGAGAAATAGGCGTATACACCTAAAGACTAAAATTAGACTGTATAATAGTTTGGTTCTTTCTAGGGTTAGTTATGGTAGTGAAACTTGGACGCTGTGTAAACAAGATAACAGGAAACTAGATGCTTTTGATTCTAGATGCTTACGCAGTATCTTGGGTATTAGGTGGTTTAACTTTGTAACTAATGATGAGGTTAGGCAAAGGAGTCTGCAACCTCCTTTAAGCAGCATATTGTGCAGAGAGAGACTCCGCTGGTTTGGCCATGTTGCCCGTATGGATAATTATAGATTGGCGAATAGGGTTATGAACAATGTGCCTAAAGGCCTCAGAAAGAGGGGGAGACCTAGGATGCGGTGGGCAGACAATGTCAAACAGGACCTTGTTAGAATTGGTGTACAGTGGCCAGATGCAGCAGATGTAGCTCAGGACAGATATGCTTGGAGAATTAAACTGCGTGGTCTGATTGGACCTCCGTAGCCCATGGCTGCTTGAGGATGATGATGATGATGATACAAACGCTTACACAAGGATATATCCCGCTGGTCGTAGTACTGAGTTATGCTAACCACTAGACCAGTTAGAAACGACAATTAGATTGCAAAAGCCGCCATCAGAAGGCGCTAAGTCGTGACCTCATGTGTATGTGAAATCGTTCGGAATGGTCAATGAGAAACCACTGCTATATATCCACGGCATAATCAGCACTTATAAATATCATCATCATCCTCAAGCAGCCATGGACCTCATGTGTATGTGAAATCGTTCGGAATGGTCAATGAGAAACCACTGCTATATATCCACGGCACAATCAGCACTTATAAATATCATCATCATCCTCAAGCAGCCATGGGCTACGGAGGTCCAACCGTGATCGTGCAATTTAATTCTCCAAGCAATGCAATTAGTTCTCCAAGTTATCACTTTCAATAAAAAAAGTGTTTTGTTACACATTCATCTCATTTCTAACTTATTAAAATTTGTCATCATATCTGTTTGATATGCGTTATTTATAGATTCATTCCTTATATGACTTATAATAGATATTGAAGTTTTCGCTAATTCTAGTAGATGTCCAGTAGGTCGTTCAGAGGGTAAAAAATCTGATGCTAGTGAGGGTAACGGATAAAATCTCGAATTTAATAAGATGTGCAATAAAAAAAAAACATGAGAAAACATTACTGCATTATTGATGGCTGACATGAGTGAAAAATACAACTTGAGGTAAGGGAAAAAACTTTATTTGGAAATACATTGATGATATTCCCTTTAAAGAAGAAAAAAAAAACTTTATTTGGAAATACATTGATGATATTCCCTTTAAAGAAGAAAAACAAAACTCATCTTGATAAAGCCACAAATTAAAAAACTTCTCCTATATGAAAGAAGCGATCTTTTTCTGGCAAAGCGAAATATGAATTCCAAAAAAGTAATTTTAGTGTTAGGTAGAAAACAGAATTAAAATATGTGTAAATTTCAGTAGTGGAGAACACGAACTTTGCATAAGTGATACGTAGAGGGGAGTTACTGGGGAATGAAATGGAGTGTCTTTCCACAATCACCTATAATTGCATTTAAAAGAGCAAAATTAACTCGGACGAATTTGCAAAATTAGATTCAAGTAAAATTTTGTCTAATGTTAGTAAAATGTATTGTAATAAACTAAAGGCTTTTATAGTATATTTTTTAAATTAAATATTTGTTCGTTAATAAATCGTTAGTCTGATTTCTCCTACTCGCAAACTTATAACAGACTTCAAGCATTTAGAAAATCTCGACCGTTATTAAGTAGACAATATACGAGGGTGCTGATGAAGTTTTGCAGATGCAGATAGGACTTTTGCTATCCGCGCAGGACTCTAAAGATTATTCTATAGTAAAATTTAAATTAAGTTGACGCAAAGAGTCAATTACTTGTGATTAGAAACTTCTAATATTCCTTTCGCCCCCTCCCTGGGATAGAATATTTTAAAAATAGGTTCTAATCACAGGTAAGTGTCTCTTTGTCTTATATTTATCCCATAGTGAAATGTGAATTAACAGTATATTATAGTATCAGATTATTAAAAGCAAATGATAAACTTAAAATCTGTTTGTTTCTTTTTTTATTTAATTTATTAAATTATTTTCATTAATATATACTATTGATAAATCGAAAATGAACAACATTTTCTGCTGATATTTGAATAGTTTTCTTTGGCCTGAATTATGTCTTCTGTAGCAAATCATTATTTCATTGTGGTTTTGTTTTCAGCATTTTGCTTTCTTTCATACAGATCCAGAAAGTAGTTCTTGAAGCGAGAAAGCAGTGGACCTCAGAGGGAGTGGCGCCACTGTAGTCTCCACAAGTTTAATTGCCCTGCTCTTCCAACATGACAAAGGGAGGGCTGGTCACGCGATGAAAGCATTTGGAGTTGCCTATTCTCTCGAGATACCACTGCAGTATGTAATTTCTGAGGGATCGTTTAGCACAAGGGTTGGTACGCTCGTCTGATCTGTTCATTTAAGCGCCTTTTTTTATGAACAACCCTTCCCAACTGAACTTCCTTTGAACTTTGCGACAAAGTCTTCGGTTTATCTCATGGGTTTGGAGCTCATTTGGCTCATTTCGGTTTAACGCTCTCAACTAGTGAAAATCGCTCACAGCTTGGGATTTCAATGGTAACCTTGAAGCAGTGATATATTGTCTTGAGCGACAGAGAAAGGAAAGCTGTAGCATGCCAAGAAAGAGAACTCTCTTTGCTGCGTTTGCGCTTTACCTCTTCAACGCCTTGAAAAGATTACAAGTGAACACGCAAGCAATACGACGGATTCTGACTTAAAATGGGTACCTCGGGTGTGAGGCTCGACAGATGGATCGTGTCTCGAACACAAACGTAGCATTTCGATTGCAATGGAGCCAAGAGATAATTAGTGGTCACTTGAAAGTACCTTTAGTTTTCCGCTGAATACCAATTTCAATAGTAATGCAAAAATTTAACGTTAGGATACGTAGTAAAAAATTCAACTCTAGAGAATCATATGGTCTAGGGTTTAATCTCCTTCATTGGAAGGAGAGTAGAATGGATGTTTGTGAAAGAGAGACTTAAAAAACACTTTCATTCTAATCATCTGCTGCTTTTGTTCTACAGTGGAATGTTTTATTTTCTTGAAGTATATTAGTGAGGGATGATGCCATTTAAGGTTAAGAGAACAAAAATTCCTTGATAGCAGAAGATATTTTAAAGTTCTGTGTTAATAACAGATTTTATTACTAATGCTAAATTAATGCTTGAATTTGTGGCCTAAAATGTATTACTAATGCTTGAATTTGTGGCCTAAATTTAAAAACATTTGAAGTTTTAGTCCTGAATTTCAATGTCTATTTTAAGGCAGTACTTTGTTTTAGCAGTTTGTCTCAAAATTTTGAGGACTACAGTTGGTTACTACCTTTCCTCCGGTGACAAATGATGTTTCGAAAACTAAAAGAAGGGAGCCACCGTTTTCTGTAGGAGGGAGTTTTCAGCTACCTAGAAAGAGTGCAACACTCTTTGAGAATCACTGAAGCTGATTTCTCGAGAGGAGGCTCTCGCATGCCTTTTACAAACGTCTAGTGGGTTTCATTAACTCATCTGTTCTGAGCCCTAGGGATTTTTACTCTCTATCAGGATTAAACTGTTGTGCAGCAAAAATGCATCACAGAAGTTAACCTAGACTCCTTTGCTAGCTCTCGCCATACAGTTTGTGAAACACTTCTGTACATAATAGATATGGGAACTGAACTAGAGCTGATCATAGGATATTGCGATGCATAAGCTGTATCAGCAAGCGATCATTACGCAAAATATGCAATTAATTCTAGGCTACGCATCTTTAGGCTCGCTCTATACGGATTGTATGGCAACCACCTGGTATCGATTCACTGGTGAATGTCAGCGATGGAACGTTCTCTACCTTTGAAGCATACAGAGAGCAAGAGCGATTCGTCCATTAGGACATTTCACAATTTGTAATGGTGCTGAAACGTTATCGAACCCAGAGTGAGTTTCAATTTGATTCGTGCTATGATTTGGTTACAATGACTCTGTTGGTTGCATGTCAAAATGTACTCTTCCAGTTTTTCTAGTGGAGGTGAATGAAATCCTTTTTTACAAGAATTTCTTTCGACTCTGGTTATGTGTCTCCGTGGATTTTGGGGATCTCAAGTATCTCGAAAACCCAGAATCAAACCTTCAAATTTCAAGTTGTGAAACCTTGAAACCTGAACTTTAAGTATACAACTGAGGATCCATTTTGATTTGATCTGTCCACTAATAACAGGTATGTAAATAAGTGAAATGTTGTACAAACTGGACGTATAGCTTGGCTGATACAGGACACTTTCAAGTCTAACTTTTCCGAAGTTAGCATATATCTCTAGTCATGTCGCTATATCAAGTTGGCTGGTAGTAGTAGCATAAATGACAGTTCTGGCACAATAAAAGGAGTTCGAGAATTCTATGAAAATCCATGGGAAAAGTTATGGGGGGTGAGGAAAAAAGTATGTTTCTTGTGGTTTTTTGTGAAAATATGTGTGAAAATTAGAAAAAAGGTGGTAATTTTTAGCATGTGATAAACTAATTTAAGTTTTTTTTAAAGATGAGGTTTTAAACTAATTTGTGAATTAGTTTAAATGAATTAGGTTGAAATGAGGTGTGTGTATATGAGATAAAAATGAATTAGGTTGAAATGAGGTGTGTGTATACATGAGAAAAAAATGAATTAGGTTGAAATGAGGTGTGTGTGTATGAGATAAAAAATGATGTGTTTTGTTAAGTTATCATACACTTCACTGGATACAGCAGAATCAAAACTTTCTAAGCAAAGTTCAAAGTATTAATTCTGTTATCAAAGAAGAATATTAAAAGTTTTATCCAAAAATGAATAAATTTCTTATCATAGAAAAATATTAAAACTTTTAATCAAAGTCCAAAGTAATTATTTTGCTACAAGAATATCAAAACTTTTATCTAAGCAACGTTCAAGTAATAATTTTGCTATTAAACAATAATATTAAAACTTTTATCTAATAAAAGTCCAAAGTAATAATTCTGTTATCAAACCGAAACTTTGTGAAGTGTACGATATTTAACATAGAAGAATATTAAAATTTTAATCTGATCAAAGTTCAAGTAATAATTTTGCTACACGAATATTAAAACTTTATCTAACGAAAGTCCACGTAATAATTCCCGTTCCAGCTTTACAATTAAAGCTTTACAACTAAATGTATTTAAATCGCAATTACCTTAGATTGGGACTCTATACCGAAGGGGGAACTCAAACTGACTTCGAATCGCTTGAGATCTTTCTTAAATACTCAACCGAAATTTAAAACCAAAACTGAATAAATTTTTTATCATAGAAGATTATTAAAATTTTCATCTAATCAAAGTTCAAGTAATAATTTTGCTATAAGAATATTAAAACTTTTATCTGACCAAAGTCCACGTAATAATTCCCGTTCCAGCTTTACAATAAAATCTATTTAAATCGTACTTACCTTAGATTGGGATTCTATACCGGAGGGGGAAGTCAAACTGACTTGGAATCGCTTGAGACCTTCTTAAAATACTCCACAGAACCAAAACTGAATCTTAAAGTTTGGTTTTGGATAAAAAAAAATTCGGTTTGATAGCAAAGTCCAAGTAATAATTTTTGCTATCAAACCGAAATGTTTATCCAAAACCAAAGTTCAAGATTCAGTAGCAAAGTCCAAGTAGTAATTTTGCTATCAAACCAAAATTTTTATCCAAAACCAAAGTTCAAGATTCAGTAGCAAAGTCCAAGTAATAATTTTTTATCCGAAACCAAAGTTCAAGATTCAGTAGCAAAGTCCAAGATTCAGTTTTGGTTCTGTGGAGTATTTAAGAAGGTGTCAAGCGATTCCAAGTCACTTTGACTTTCCCCTCCTGAAGAGTAAGTAGTTATTTTTGTATGTTTTTTCAAAGTTGCTCAGTTGAATCGCTGGTCACCCGTTGGCGCGGGCGGCAGTCAATTTTTCTAGTCCAGATAAAAGTTTGAAAAGAATGTCTTAATGATCAGAATTTTTAGGATCTTCAACATTTGAACGGATCAATTGAAATTTTCTCTTAAAAACATTTCATTACATTCAATTAGAAGGTTAAAAAAACGCTCCTAAAGAAAGAATAATTGAAACACTTACGTTAACGAATAATAAATGAAAATCATTTTTTTTTTGCATTTTTTGAAAGTTTATGAAGTGTAGAATATGGTCTTGAAACAGTTTTTCAAAATTCGAACTCCTTCCGAAGTTTCAGTGACAAATACAAGGTCGTGTCAATCCCGGTAAAAAGGCAGCTAAATCTTTAAACGCGTTTTTCTCGAAACAACATTTTTTGAACTGGTAGAATGCGGATCTTGGGAACCATTCATCCGATTTACATATTTTTTTTTAAATGCCTAGGAACGAATTATCTAAAACCTAGCGTAGGATTTTTTTTTTGATATTTTAATTATTCGATTTTTAGCGAGCAATTTAGTGCCATTTTTTTTTTCAAAATGCCGTCATTTTCCCAATTTTTCGAATTTCGAAAAATCCTACGCTACGCTATAGCCAATGTACTCAAAGTTTGTAAAACTGTTAATAATTTTGTTCTCAGATGTTCCTGCGATGTCCGGTGCACTCTACCAGGAGGGCGCGTCTTTCGTGCTGAGGTCAACCAATGAGGAGCCACAGAACGACCGTTACAATATTTTTATTTAAAAAAAGAATTTTTTTTTATACAATAAACATGCCTTAACAACATGCAAAAGTTTAGAGTCATTGCATTGTTTATTGTACCCAAAACAATTCTCAAAGTTTGACTATTTTTAGATCGCTCAGGGTGGGGTCCACCCTTTAGAGAAAATTTTCAATGTTTCACTAGTGAAATTAATCAATTTCAATAATTTAATTAATTCGCTTAATTTTTCGCGTAATGAAAAATTTCAATTTTTTGCATTATTGAACCATGATTTTTACCTACTATATATAATAAAGAGGGTATAACTGCTAACTCAAAGATGAGCGCAACTATTCAATATACCAAATGTGGGAAATCTATTCGCAAATCCAATATGAACCGTTATATGAAAATTGCATGCACTTCTTGCACATTTGAAAAATGCGAATTTTGTATTTCCAGCTTTAACAGAAAAGACAATTACAATCATCATCTGAATCAATATCATATAAATAAAAGCAGTGTTTTTCGGAAAACGTTTCGCACATATAAAATTGATAACATAAATGTCAGAGAAGACCTAAAATGTTTTCTGGAGAAAAATAATAATAAATGGAAATATATGTAATTAAGAATAAACTCAGTCAGCCTCTGAAAGTTAGATTCATATTACAAATAAAATTTAAAAAGCAAACGGATCCTGAACGACAGAAAAAAATACGTGCACATGTTTCGACATGTAACGAAATAACCAGTTTGCCTACCTATCTCAATGAATTACTAAAAAATGCTTATGAGAAAATTGATAACGACTTTGAAAATTTTATACAAAAGGGAAGTGGATGGGTTTTTGACAAAATAATTTCTATGGAAATTCAAATGTCTCAGTATAATGCAGTTGGAGCATCTGCTTTCGTAAATTTACCACAACATTTGAAATCTACAAAAGGAATAGTGAATGTTAAAAACTATGACAACAAATGTTTCTTGTGGTCAATATTATCAGCTCTACATCCTGCTAAAGACCATCCACAACGTGTGGAAAAATATGAAATATTTGAAAAAGTTTTAGACACATCTTCATTGACTTATCCAGTAACCCTCGATCAAATCCCGAAGTTCGAGGTTTTAAATAATATTTCTATAAATGTTTTCAATTCTAAGAAAGATGGTTTGCATACGTTATATATTTCACAGAATCCTGTTAAAGAACCCATACAACTTTTAAAAGACGGCAATAATTCTCACTATTGTTGGATTAAAAATATTAGTAGGGTTACAGCATACCTTTCAAGACATAATGGTAAATCCTATCCCTGCCCATACTGTCTCCATAATTTCACTCGTGACGATTTATTAAAGAATCACGTAGATATTTGCAAATCAAACACTTTACAAACTATCAAGTTTCCCGAAGCGAATAGTACGAAATTCCACACAATTAAAAACGGTTTGAACTACCCATATGTGATTTATGCAGACTTCGAATGTTTTTCGAAATGTAGAAGAATTGAGAATAATCCATGTAGGGTGCGAACTAAGTATTTAGTACCGTCAGAATTTGCATATATTATAGTTGGACCGGAAGGTAAACTGATCAAAACCAGAATGTACAGAGGGAAAAATGTAAAAGAACAATTTTGAATGAAATGATCGAAGCCGAAACTTTGATCCATGATTTGAAGAAAAGAAATGTTAAGATGACTGATTTTGATTGGCAAATTTTTACTGGAGCAAAATATTGTAATATTTGTGGGAAAATTCTAGGAACTGATAGAGTAAGGGATCACGATCACTTAACTGGAAAACATAGAAGTGCTGTTCACAACAAATGTAATCTTCAATACAAATTCTCACTTGAAATACCAGTGTTGTTTCATAATCTCAAAGGATTTGATGGTCACTTTATAGTAAAAGATTTGTGGAAATTTAAAGCTCAGAAGAAAATTTCTTGTATTCCACAAACTACAGAAAAATATATATGCATTAAATTCGGTCAAATTAAATTTATTGATTCATTCATGTTCCTCAGCTCTTCACTGGATTCACTGTCGAAAAATGTGGAAAATTTCTACATCCTAAGTCAATACTGTAGACAACATAATCTGAATGACTCACAGAAAGAACTTTTGAAAAGCAAAGAAAGTTTTCCATACGAGTACTTGCAACAGAGTACTCAGTTTTTGCAAAATCTTGCAAATTTCAAAAAATCTTGCAAAAAAATTTTGCAAAAAATTTCACTTCCATCCAAAGAGAATTTCCAAAACAAAATCTTGCAAATTTCAAAAAATCTTGCAAAAAAATTTTGCAAAAAATTTCACTTCCATCCAAAGAGAATTTCCAAAACAATGAACAATACGAAAGAGCTCAAATTTTGTGGAAAGCCTTTTCTACTGCTACCTTCGGGGGATATCACGATCTGTACATGATCACTGATGTATTTCTGCTAGGAGATATATTTGAAAACTACAGAAATTCGTGAATGAATAACTACCAACTCGATCCTTGTCATTATTTTAGCTCTCCTGGCTTATCCTATGCTGCCTGTTTAAAAATGACAGAAATTGAGCTGGAACTTATAAAAGGTGATATGTATTTTTTCATAGAAAGAGCACTGCGAGGAGGAATATCTTTAGTGTCTAAGAGGTTTGCACAGGCCAACAATCCTTTAGTAGATCCATATGAGAGAAGTAAACCACAAAACTATATCATGTACCTTGATGCAAACAGTTTATATGGCTGGACAATGTCTCAACCTCTTCCAGCTGGTAATTTCAAATGGGTAAATGATATTGACCTGTTTAATATTTCAGACGACAGCAAAAAGGGTTATTTCTTCGAAGTTGATCTAGAATATCCGGCACATCTACACGATTTACACAATGATTTCCCTTTGGCTCCTGAAAACTTGAAACTCTCTGATAGTAATGTGTCATTCTTAATTCCAAATCTGTTCGACAAGCAAAATTATGTCGTTCACTATAGGTTACTTAAACTCTATGTGGAACTGGGACTGAGGGTGAAACAGGTGCATAGAATCTTGGAATTTGATCAAAAACCATGGCTGAAACCTTACATAGATTTTAATACAACAAAATGAATTAATGCCATAAATAATCTTGAAAAAGACTTTTTCAAACTGATGAACAATGCTATACATATGGCAAATGTCTAAAAAATAAGAGAAAGAGAATAAAATGCCACATTGTGAATACTGAAGAAAAGCTTAAAAAATTAATTGTAAATCATAGGTACGTTTCTTGTGTTAACTTGCAGAAAATTTCGTAATTCTCCATATGAAAAAGAAAAATATAATATTAGATAAACCATATTACATTGGTGTAACGATTTTGGAGTTGAGTAAATTACACATGTATAATTTCTTCTACAATTTTCTGAAACCAAAATTTAATGCAGAATTGTTATTTACAGATACTGATTCCTTCTGCGTCGACATCCAGACAGATAACATATATCAGAAATTTAATTCAGACTACTTTGATTTCTCAAATTACCCCAAAAACCATGCATTATACAGTGAATCAAATAAAATGGTTCCAGGAAAATTTAAAGACGAATTAAAAGGTCTTCCAATCAACGAGGTTGTTGCGTTAAGACCAAAATTATATTCTGTAATCGCGCCAATTCCCAAAAAAGCAACTACTGGAATTAAAAATGAATTTAGTCACGAAGATTATCGTCAATGTCTACTTGAAGAAAAATCCTATATACGCAACAAACAGAATTTCGATCTGAGCAACATGATATATACACGTATACCAAATTAAAAAAAATTGCTTTATCCCAAGAATATACAAAACAACATATCAATGGAATTTATTCTTATGCTTTTGGAAACTATAGAATATCGGATATGTATAATAAAGTAGGAAATACCATTTACAAAATATTGAACTGAAAACAACAAATGTTAAAAAAAACATCGAATATTTTGCATAATAGGAAGTTGAAATAGACATGACTGTAGTGTGTGTCTAAGAATAAATTTCTAAACAATACCGATGTTATTGAACATAATCTTATGTTCCTTTTTGTCAATAATATCATTTTTTAGCAAAATATCCAAACTTTCGACATTTTCATTTACTACTTCCGTACTGGTGTTTCCAGCTCGTTTACTGGTAACAAAGATTGATAATTTTTCGCATATGTCGTCGAAACTCTTGTATAGTCCAGAACCAAACTGTTGACTTTCTATTACAGTCAGCATCATTTTAATCGACTTTAAATATTTCTAAGTGCCTCAATGTGATTATCGATAATTCGATATTTCTCAGTAGTTCTACCATAGCGTTTGGTTTCTGTAGCCTTATTGCCCCCCCCCCCCCCCCCCCAGTTTCTGAAGATGCCCGATTGTTTGGTGAATCATTTCTTTCAGCTCAGGGATGGGGTTTATCGCCTGTAAGACATCACTCGGAAGTTTTAGTTTATATTGGTTTAATATTTCATCTTGAAAGTTGGAATCTGGATTATAAACGAAAATTTTTTCTGACATTTCAGTGGGCACTTCTGACTCTAAAGTTTTCACTACATGTTGTATGTTTTTCATGGTTTCTTCACTCACAGTTTCCAGACCTTTTAACCGTTCGACCACTGGCTTGTGAAATTCATCGAGCTTTCCTTAACTCGTTCCTCTCCCAAAATAGTGTCTTTAATTTTCGATTTTGTAGTCAATAGTTCGATTTCATCTATAATACTGTGTAATTGCTTAAGATCTTTCATCTCTATTTATATACAATAAAGACATATACCCAGTGATGAAAGTCTGAAACAAGACCTCCAGGTACTTTTCTTCTTTCTTCTGGATCTGGATAGTGTCTAGCAAGTGAAACACTAATCTTGCTGTCCCTGTCAAATTTCTTGTTTACTGGAGTAACGGAAAAAAACTGCTGAAGTTGTGGTCTTACTACTTCAATGAATTTTTGATCGTCCAAGTTGATACTATAATTTATACTAAAAGAGGGATTTGTTGTGCAGCAGATTACCTTGCTTATATATCCATTAGAAATGCATAGATGGTAATGATCTTTGAAAATAGGTGGCGTTAGTAGGTCGAATTTTGTGTTTATCTGTATAATTGGATGAGACTGCAATATGTCTTTTTTCACTTTTTATCACCATAGGTAAGGCAAATTACAGTATTTTTATCAACGTACAGTTTTGTAGCAGCATTGCTTACAATTGGGATGCCAACATTCGTAATTCGTTTTCCCTCTGCATCGCCATTAAAACTGCTCCCACTTGATGCAAAAAGTCCATTTTCATTTCTCAATAGAGAATTGGATGGGTTAGGATCTAACTTTGTCAAGCCATCAACGTAACTTTTTGTTGTCGCATTTCTGTTGTGCCTCGGTTCCCCGAGATTTCCTATTCTCTTATTGTTCTCATTAAAGACATTATCGCCAGTTAATGCGACTTTTTCCAAATATCCCTTAGTTACAGCAGCAGAATCAGACTCGGGACCGGCAATATCAAGGATTTGTTTTCTTTATGCATTGAAACTATTCCCGTCGAATGCAATGCTTCGTGGAACGTAAAGCCCATCTTTATTTCTCACCAATGTATTCATGGAACTGTTTTGAACAGTGGTCAAGTTGTCGACGTAGTGTTTCGTAGTGGCATTGGATGAATCGATCGGTTCTACAAGATTTTTAATGCGTTTATTGCTTGCATCGTAATTATCATCGTCATTGCAAAAGTGCTCTTTTTTTCCAAATATCATTTTGTAACTACTCCAGAATCAGCATCCGGTTCAGTAACATTGATTATTTGTTTGTTTCGCGCATCGTAGCGATTGTTCCGAAAAATTAACGAACTATTATTAACCTATTGAATGGTAGCGGCATCTTCATTTCCTACAGGTCTGTCTACATTCGATATTCTTTTAGTATTTGCGTCATAATTTCCCGTGTGATTCAGTGTTATAGACTCTTGTTGCAGATATTGTTTTGTCACAGAGTCCGAACCCTCTTCGGGATTGGCTCTTCGGAATTGGCATTTCTCAATTTTTTATTACTCATGTCGTAGTCCCCATCGTATGTCAATTTAAAACCGACACCTGGAATTCCCGCTGGTCCTCTTTCGGAACCGGTCCCAGAGCTGATGACGCCAAACTTTGTCAAGTAATTCATCTTTATTTACCAAATTTTTTTCTGTACTTGAGAGGCATGTGCTTGTTTTTTTTTTTATCGATTAATAAGAAATCGTGTGGTTTTGAAACTGCATATGCATAAAACTGCATAAAAATATCTTTCTTGATTTCTGTTGCATGATATCCATTTGTATCTGCAACATTTCTCTCTTGTTCTGCATATTAAAGAATATAAAATAATTACACGGTAGTCGAATGTCTTTTGGAGTCGAAAAATAACTCTGTGTCAGGTAAATCAATGATATGTTCTTTTTCCTTCCTCTGACGAATAATTCTTCGATGAGTTTTTGATCTTTTTCCGTTACGAAATCGTCGAAAACAATTAAATTGTGCATGTCGGGATCCAGTTCGTTGACCTTGACGATATCTTCTTTACTGGAAGAGAAATGCAATTTGCAATTGAGATTTTTTCGCCAAATGTTTTCTCCAAAATTTCGTGCAAATCGTCGAATATTTCTTGCAATAAACTTATTTTTCGGCTCGTTTAAATCTTTGACATATAAAAAGATTTTATGATAGTAGAGATGTTTAAATATTAAGTTCAACAAAAGGTTCGTCTTCCCTGAGCCCGATGGACCACAGATTAAAAGTCTAAAAGGCCAGAGAGGTGCTAATACGTTTCTGTTCAAGAATTTCTCATCTTCTTCTAAGTCAAAATTAAGAATCTCCATTTGCTTTATTTAAAAAGATAATGTTCTTTGACCCAGGAATTAAATGTATTATCATAATCAAACCATTTAACATAATACTCTATTTTATTATTCTTCACTCTAGTTTTCACTTTATAAATGTCATCTTGCTTTTCGTATTTCACCATTCCTTGGGTGTAAAAACTACCAATGATTGGTTCTTCTTTCAGATCCTTGATCTTATAGGTTATGGGATCTGTATTCAGAACTTGAGCAATTTCAAAAATCTCTTGTGTAAAATTCGGCAGGTAACCTTTTCTAAACGGTGTCTTGTACTTGGCGATTCTCACTCTGTCGCCAATTTTTATTTTTGGTGCTGTAATAGTTTTAATTCTTTTGCCAAACAGATTAAAATACACAATATCTCTGTTTTTCTGCAAGCTTGACTCTTTTGGGATCATTCTTATTGATCTGTGATAAGAAGTATTGTAATTCTTAACGAGTTTTGGTAGGACATCGATCCATTTTCTAGTGTTATTGGCAGTGAAATATATTTACATTTTTGTCTTTATAGTCCTATTAAATCGTTCCACAATTTAAGCTTTAGTCTCATTTTCTGTGTTAAATCAATGGACACCTCGTTGATTAAACAATGCTTGAGTTTCATTATTGATAAACTCAGTTCCCTTATCCGTTTGTAACTTGGATGGCTTACGTTGCTTAAAAATTTCGACAAATGCTTTGGTAATCTCGTTACCCGTTTTCTTTTTAATAGGTATTGCCCAGGCGAATTTGCTGAAAATGTCAATCACAGTTAAATGTAATTCATGTGGTTATTGTGAAATTTAAATTTTTGCATATCGATTAAATCACTCTGCCACTGGTCGTCTACATTCGATACATAAAACCGTCTGGTTTGGAATTTTTTATAAATGGGTTTGTGTAACGTGTACATATCTTGTTGTTGGAGAAATCTTTTTACTTCTTTTTCCGTCAATCCAGTTTTGCGCATTAGATCTTTTATACCGAAAATCCCTTTAATGGGTCATAGTAAACGGAAGATTCTTATTTCTTGTGTCCTAAACCGAACCGTTTCTTTGTTTTAATGATAGGTTTGATTATCGTTCTCGAAATTCTTTCTCCTAAAGTTGGATTCTAAATTTCATCCAAATCATTTAACAATTCTTGGTCGGCTTCGTGTCTCTTTTTAGTTTCTGTAGATTTGCTGTAAGAAATGTCGTGCTTTTTGCAGGCTTTGTCACACGGTTAATACCAGGATCTCCTCGCATTAACCTTTTCTCCAGTTTCGTAAAAGGTCCACAATACTGGTAACCTGGAATGTGAATTTCGGGTGGATTAAACTTTTCTTGAATCCAGCTTACTATATCTCCACGTTTTACAAATTTTCCTTTGTGTTTTACAAATTTATACTTCATTTTTCCACACGTTCGACATCTACCTCTCATCATTACTCTTTTATTCTTTGATGCGACGTATTCAACGTTATCCGTTAAAGTTTTCGTTTTACACTTTGCACAATACATGCTTAATTTTATATATAAAATATAAGTGCGTGATACTTATAAAAATAAAGTATAATGTATCACAGTTATCTAACTAGTTTAACGCCTGGACAAAAGCAATAACTGAATAGTGCATTTGTAAATAAGAATCCTATAACTTTAAGTATTGATCCACAGAAGAAAGGTAACGATACTTAGAAACTGACAAAGAGACAAATCATTAAACTGAAAAAATCTACAACGCCATTTTGACTTCGTTTCAGTAAAACACAGCTAGGTGGATTTCTGCTGTTCTTAATACCTGCACTCGTAGCATTGGAAAAAGCAGCTGCAGTTGGAGCTGCGGGATATGCTGCTACTAAGCTTGCGCAAAAAGTTTTAGGAAAAGGGTTATACATTCCTGGAAAGCAAAGAGCAGCTGGCTATCTAAAAATGAAAGAAAGGGAAAAAGGTTTGTACATTCCAGGAAAACAAATGACTCAGGGATTAAAAAAAAGAGCCATTAAGTAACATAGATATCGAAAATATAATGAAAAACGAAAAAGGATTCCGTGGTGTATACTCTATCGATTCTTTGCCAACAAAAATATTCAAGAAAGAAAATGGTATAGTGAACTTTGACGTTTCCCGTGGTTCAGGAACTCATTGGGTAGCTTATTTCAATGATACGAAGTTACCTTACATCGAGTACTTTGATCCATTCGGTTTATCGCCACCAGAAGAAATTAAACACTATTTACTTACATCTTCAAAGCCGATCGTGTATAACTCTTTGCAAATTCAAGCAAATTACTCTGTAAAATGCGGTTACTATTGCATCTATTACATTAAACGAAGGAATAATAACATAAGCCCATATGATGTATTGTATCAGTTTGAACAAACTCCTAACGATAGGAATGAATTGTTGGTAACAACCAGCATATAAGTTCTATATAGTACTACTACACTATATTAATAAAGATGATTCTTGCAACTATCAATCCTCTAGTATTACGGCATACAACCCCGAAGATTTGGAAATTAATTATGAAACGCCGATCACACTCAATGGTGAATACGAGATAGCACTGATCGGTAGCAATATGCGGTATTCCTGGTACAACATCAGTGATAAATATAACAATAACACTCTGAAATACTTTAATGGAAAGCAATGGAATAAAATAATTTTCCCGAATGGAATGTACGATATAGACGGATTTAATGATGTTTTGAAAAATGTCTTTGGGACCCCCAAAAACGTCATTTTACCTGTTGATTTTGTCATATGTTTCAAACAAATTTCTCAAAACTGTCTGACTTTGTCAAATTCTCCGCTTTACCTGGCATTTTACAACCAAATAATCCACTGAAGTGCATGATAACTCAACAAACCACATCTCTTTCACACCCACCTCATTTTTTCTGAAAATTAGGTAAACAAATTAGTTTAAATCTCGTCTGCCCAAAAAACTTAATTTTTTTTCACATGAAACACCCGTTTTTTTTCCGATTTTCACACATATTTTCAGAAAAAAACACAAGAAACACCGATTTACATGGCTTTTACAACCGAATAATCCAGTGAAGGGTACGATAACTCAACAAAACACATAATTTTTTATCTCATACACACACACACACACCTCATTTCAACCTAATTCAGACTACCTCATCTTTAACAAAAAACGCTTAAATTAGTTTTTCACATGCTAAAATGCCCCGGTTTTTTTTCTAATTTTCACACATATTTTCACAAAAACCACAAGAAACATACTTTTTCCCTCATCCCCCATAACTTTTTCCATGGTTTTTTCATAGAATTCTCGAGCCCCTTTTACTGTGTGTGAGCCCCCTAACTCTCATTTATGCTACTACTGCTGGTGATGGCGATTAGAAAATTTTACATTTAATTAAAAAAAAAGCCCCAGCGAGTAAAGATTTCTTGTTCTCCTTCGTTAGATTTTAAAACGTTACTTTAAAAAAAATCAGAAAATAACGCTCTAACGATAAAATATCGATTAGCATTCGCAAAGTGAGTGCGATCTCCCATTTTCGCCTGACATATTGTTTTTTAAATTTAATTCTTTGACTTTCAAAATCATTAATGGGAGAAAAAATTAGAAGATTTCACTAAAATAATTATTATTTCATATTTACATTTAATAATCGAAAATAAATTTCGGGAAAACAAAATCCACACCCCAAAAGGTAAGTGTTTTAAAACAAATACGACATTGGTTATCAGCCACATTTTAACCAGTTCTCTGAAGTTTTAACCTCATTTTTAACTACTAAAAACTAACATCTTTATATTAGAATTTGAAATTTTCGTATTTTAAGTATCAAAAAATGAAACAGAAAAAAAATGTGAAAAGAAGAAGATTTTAGCTTCCATATGTTCAATTCATTAATCTAAATGAGCATTGCATTGGAATCCGACTCAGTGCTGACGCACGCTCTCCCGCAAGATCGCGAAATCTCTTTTTCCAAATCTGAGCGGAATCCACGATGAAATATACCGAGATTTTTAGTTTGCGTAATGAAATAATTTATCTTACTGTAAGCAGCAAATTAAATAAAAATGCCTTTCAGTCATTTTCTTTTTACTTAAAAAATCATGTTTAATGACCTCCTTGCAACTCACTGCTAAATGGATTAGAATAATTACGTATAAAGTTTGAAGATTAATAGACGCAAGAGCATTTTCATTAGTATATTCTTCGTATTTGATTAAAAGATTAAAACCGGTCATTAAGCACGATAGGAAGGAAAAAATGAAAAGAAATAAAGCTGCAAAAATGACGAAGGTAGATGATGGTTTGAAAAGGGAAGGATGCAAACGGTTTTGAATAATAAAATACATCGCGCCACTTCCACAGTAAACGATCCTTAATCGCTATCTTTGGATTCCGTATTAAATTATGCATAAATGACAATAGTTTCATTATCTAAAACATCTCTGAGGAGCAATATTTTATCAGGGCGACTATCCTCTTTCCAACGATCATTTATTTCAAATTTTTGCGTCTGAGGTATTATAACAGCGCATCATTAATGACTAGATGACTTTACTACTACATTAATGACTAGTACCACCTGAAGATAATTATATTTACACCTTATGTGATATAAAAGAAAATATCACTTATGCATACTTTTGTCTTTCATTTTGAAAAAAGGATGAAAAAAAAAAGGATAAATTTCAAAATATATTGTTATCAAAATATTACGAATACTATTTAATCAATTCCGCTTCTCCCTCATGTAAAGCAAAGTAGAACTCCATTGAATTCCACTCCCCCTCTATGTTAAAAATAATTATTTCTATGTAAGGATTTTTATTTTTGTACCCTTTATTTAAAATGCCTTAAGACATATACATAAGTTTCGTTTCCATTTCAAACTGAATTGATAAAAAAGGAAAATACTTATTATTATGTAATATCTAGAAATATACTGTATTTTATCATTTATACCATAACATTGACTACGACCTTTTTTGGTTCCCATTAAGTTGCTAAGAATTTATGGACGTCTTTTACCTCTCTAAATAAATAAAAAAAAATCTGTTTTTTCTCCCTGTTAAATTTTTTGGTATGATCTTTTGATATTGCCTTACTAAAGATGGGTAAAGGAATTTACTTTTCTATATGCTTATTTTAATAGATGAAAAGCATTACTATAATAATAAATATCAGATTGTTCGTTTACCACTAATAATCAATGCACCACCAGGGTAAATTGTTTTTACCAGTGAACCAAATAAATAAAGTGAAGAAGATTTTCATCCGTTTAAAGCAAAAAATGCCCATACATCCAGGAAAGTCAAGAAGAAAAGCAACCGAAATTTGATCGAAAGGCAACCGAAATTTGATCAGATTACATTTTTGGTACCTAAGCATATGTTTCTGTACCAGAGAGTGCAGCAATTTGTCACGGGAAAACAGTTCTGACAGTATCTCGTTTAGTATTTGTTTCTCACAACTTGGTTATTTTTTTTTTCCCATCTACCTTCAAGGTCGTTATTCGTAAATGTTCTTTAATCTTTCATTTTAACAGCTCCCTCTTTGATATTCAAAAATATTAGCATGAAAAAAATTTTTTTTCAAAATGTTTTTCTCGACCTCTCTAAAAAGTTCGAAAACATTGAAAAAACAATTGCGAAGAGATGATTCATCTTTAGAAAATGAGATCCTTGCAAGGGAAGGAGAAGAAAAATGAAAGTAAGAAGAGGGTGGATGAAATGAAAAGAAGGGAAAGGAGATGAATAGAGAGGAGAATAGACGGGATTCGAAAGTGTTAGTCGAGTCACGATGTCGTAATTAAGGGGAGCACATGATGTCGACAACTTCATCAGAATCTTCGTTAGGTGAGAGGGGAGTGGAGTGCGGCGTACACGCGAAACAAACTTCAGGAACCTTGATTAGCGCCACCTCGGTTGAAATACGCGGCACGAGCATCGTAAAAGGGTGTGCACGCGCCGAGTCGTTAGAGTCATAAGCTTGTTGGCCGCGCCACGGGTTGAGAGCAAATATTTAAGGCAAAGAAGGGGTCGCCACTGCATACGGTATTCAAGCAATTCACAATTACCAGCCGGTTAATAAGGTACTCTCTTGACTAAGAGAACTGCCCCGGGAAATATTAAATAAACGTGCAACTGTTCGGGTTGCATGCGTTATCGGTATTTGGAGGATCACTTCTGATCGTATTTCTGAAAGACGTGCTTAGGGATAAGTCGAGACGGTATTTCTAAACTACAGAGAAATGAAGACTGCGAGCATTCTTCTTTCCTTGGCGACACGGCGAAGAAATCAAAAACAGGTTTAATCAAAACCTCCTGAGATTGATGCATGTTAATCAGATTTATTGAAGAGACGTAAAATCCAATTGAAACTATGGGGGACAGAATTCAAGATACAGTGTTTAAACAGTGAAACATACAAATTTAAACTAATCTCATAATGATTATTTAATTAGATAAGCTGGAATTGAATTTTTTTGCAACTTTCGCATTTTGGGATTAGACGCTAACAGCATTTGATAATCTGAAATAATGCACCAATACTGCATTAATATCTATTGAAGTTCACTCCCAATAAAATGAAAGATTTATGCAGCGTTGAAAGGAATGAAACCGGTGACTGATTCACCATTCATCCCAGAAAAGCAACTGATTCGCGATGCACTTCTGCACTTCCAGTAGAAAGAATGTTAACTATGAGTGTTTCCTGTTTGAAGGAAAGAGAAGGTTTGTTCCCGAAGATTTACATTCCTGCTGGGAAGTGCTCCAGAATAAAGTGCAATGCAGGAAAACCTTTGCGATCCTTTAGCGAAAAAGTGTGGATTCGTAATCTTAGATTTGTTGGCTCTATTAATGGATAGGAACTAGGGTTTTATTGCCACTTTTCATTTACTTCTGTATCCCAAGCGCTTTATCCGAAAATAGTCAGCCATTGCTTCTGTAGAAAGTGACGTTAAGTCGATATTTGTTGAGAAGGTAATAATAAATAATAATAAGATAGCAAATATCAGATTGCTTGTTTACTTCTAACTTTAATCGTTAAAGCAAAAAATGCACACACATCCAGGAAAAGAAATTCAAGTACAGAAAGGCAATCGAAAAATAATCACTACAGAAAATTAATCGAAATTTTTGTTACCTAAGCATACGTTTCTGGACTAGAGTTTGCAGCAATTTGTAATGGGAAAACAGTTCCAACGGTATCTCGTTCGGTATTTGTTGCTGACCACGTGGTCATTTTGTTTCTCCTACCTTATAGGTTATTATTCGTAAACGTTCTTTAATCTTTCATTTTAGCAGATCCATCTTTCATATTCAAAAAATATTAGCATGAAAAAAAAAGAGAAGAAAAAAAACCTGTGAGAAAACGTATAAAAGGAAGGCTCACTTTAACTCTCTCTTCTATGTTTAATATTTGCGTAGCGGATAATTTTATATCATCATACCTTTATCTATTTGAATGGCCATTTAATTAAAAAAAAGCAACAGCAGGAAATCGCCACCCAAATTAAACCTTTGTTTCCTTTAACATGTTCACGTATCTCTAGTAGTACAGACTGACCTTTATATTTTCTAAAAATTGTTTAAACAATCCAATATCAAAGATGGACAATTTAAAATGTATCACATATGTTGCGGTGAGTAAATATGTATCATCGATTTACTAGTTGCATATTTATGTATAATAGAGACGCTGAACTCCATTTTCCTGGGGGCGGGGGTGGCTCAGTCGGTAGCGCGCCAGGCTCGTAATCTGTAGTTCCCAGGTTCGAGTTCCCAGCTGGGTCAGCGTTGAGATTTATCTCCGCAAAATTCCCCGCCCTGCCCACGGTCAGTAGGGGACACCGATGGGCTTGGAAAGGCCGCCGTCCGTCGGATGGGACGTTAAGCCGTGGCCCCGTGTGCGGGAGAGCCATACCCTGTGCACGATAAAGAACACGCTGGATGGCCTTGACGGGAGGCTACCATCTGTCTCCCAACAGCTGTTCCAGTGGGTCCCCTCCCCCAACCTTCTCTGAACCTTCGGGGTCCATGTGACCTGGCCATTTAGCCCATGGTGTGCAAAAAATGCCGCTCAGAGGTAAAATAACCCAACCCAAACCCATTTTCCTGAAAAGGATCTTTCCATCCAGTAAAAGGATATTCTATTCCCGACACGTTA
This sequence comes from Ryuthela nishihirai, assembly GCA_038380435.1. Taxonomy (NCBI): domain Eukaryota; kingdom Metazoa; phylum Arthropoda; class Arachnida; order Araneae; family Heptathelidae; genus Ryuthela; species Ryuthela nishihirai. The sequence continues at coordinate 82,482,297 of JAWZYU010000009.1, read as the reverse complement.
ACCAAATTTTAATAATCACAAATTATGCCGAGTGTTTATTGAGAGGAGAGATAGGCTCATCCATATGTCTGTCGAATCAGAGCTTTCTCTACAACTAACCACAGGATGGATATTTTAATTGGTCCTTTGCATTAATCGAGCAAACGCAGATTGACCTTTTCCGTAATAACACAGTCAATCTTTATGAGAAGAACATTCCTAAATTGCGTTTCTCAGCGTTGATTTAATAAAGAAATTATTCGTAATTAGATCTAGGGAGATTTCATCGTCCTTCTTCGTTCCCTCTCGGTACATCAGATGATATTTCAAATGGGAATGAATAATAATTGCTTTGCAAATACTTTGCCGAAGTCTCCAATTAATGTGTTTTACCTTGATACATCTTAGAAACGAAGTAAAGGCTAAAAGCCTTTAGTTACCATCCCCGCCCCTCCGTCTCTGCCACGAAGAAATATTTTAATTTTTTTCTTAGTAACTTCAGTCAGAAGAAATGCAGGTAATTAAAACGTCATTCACAAAGCCAGAATATTTACATTTCAAGCAAATTGAAGTAATTAAATGGAAATAAATAAAGAAAATGCTACATTTCAATAAAAGCTGACAAAGTAAATGAAATAGCCTCGCCAAGCACTTTGTATCTATGTTCGTGGGGAGGATGGTTAGAGTAAGAAAACAAAATAGAATTGAGAATAAGTGCAGACTTATTAAATATCCCAACTTATAAAAGTTATTAACAAAAACGTACGGAAAATATTTTGATCTTATTGCACTGTAAATTATAGAATAAAATTTTAATGCAGCAGTAAATAAGAACTATTGCAGGCATAGAATATGCCATTTTAAAAAATGTATGCAGCAACCATTAATATTAAGAACTATTAATTGTTTTAGTGCACGAGCATTACTAGCATTTATTCAATCTTAAATAATTTTTCTACAAAATTGCAAAGTTACAAGATGCAAAATTCCAGTGATTGGAAGTACACAAATAACTGGGGAGTGGGCAACATTATCAGGAATGAATATTTCAATCATAATAGTAGTAGAGCTCAAAGAATGAAATTAATTTCCATTATTGAATAACCGGGTGTTCTTCTGAAGTCTTCTTAAGTATAGTAAATGACATATTAAAAATCGTGGCCTAAATCGAAACCTCTGCTTGAATTGTTACCAGATAGTAGCGCGGAATTTGTAAATAGTGGCCGGGTCTCAGACAGGGATGCCAGATGTCCGGAATATGCGAGACTGTCCGCAGAGCATCAATCTGTATCTCCTTGTATTCTACCAACCTATAAATGTCCCGCGAAAATTCATTCCTATTGAGTCGTATCTTTCCTTATATAATGAGCTAAAACATCTGTGTGTGTCTTTTCTATATAGAAATTTTCGTTGTTCAATCTAACTCGATATAGCTTCTGTATTCTGATAGAAAAAAAATGTCTGGCTTTCAAGGAAAGTTAAAAAAAAACTTGAACAGTTTTGTGTACAATTTTTATGCAATCACATGTTCATAAATTAATTAAAGGAAACCCCTAGCGTAATAATTGTTCATTCAGCTAGTTTTAATTTAATTTGCAGACAGTGGACTTCAGTTGTAACTGATAGAAGGAAGAAATTGTAAATAGTAGCCCGGCTCTTTTCGGCCATTTACCTTATTTCATTTAAGACCTTTAAAGCTTTAACGAATTATGGATTTCTGTGTAATTTGAAAGCTGTTTGCTAAAAGATGGCGTCAAGTTGAAACCTTGAAAATGGTAAGTAACAAAGAAGTTCTGAAAACTGACAATATGAAAGAAAAAAAAAACCCAGCAGACTAGAATTTAATATGACGAACTTTTTGAACCTTGCTCAAACAACAATCTGTGGGTAGAAAGATAATTTGTCTAACAAATGAAAGTTCTGTAAATACGTAGATTTCTATCTTTTACATAAATAATGGAAAGGTTATGCTAAAAATACAAGGAGAGGCAGATAATATGAGATAATTTAGAAACCTTCCTGTGACTAGAGAACAGATTCAGGCAATATTTTCACACTGGTATGGGAGTGAGCCTATCTATCATATGGTGCAAGTCTGGTTTGAGAGCTTAACCTTTTTAGCTTTAACTGTGAGAATTTACCATGATGGTGAGACGCGAATCGAGTATTTGATCGTTTGGACCAGGAAAAAACCTTAAACAGCAATAAAATTCTGACAGAGTGACTGAGTGAGAGAAAGCATCGATGTTTTATAAAAATTGCCTCTGAAAATAGGCATTAAATGGCAGAGATTATCATCAAGGATCTCAACAGAAGTTCCGAAGAGTCCATTTCGACGGGAACGATGAGTCGAGAATTGAATAATCAGGATATTTGCATCTATGTGCTTTTCGGAAACTCCTCACATCTGACCAATAATAAGAAACGACGCTTAAATTGGTGTCAGGAGTACAGAGTTTGGACAAATGATTAGTGAGAGAAGGTCTTATGATCCAGCGAATCAAAAATGATCATAGGTAAAGAGTACGACCTATGATGGAAACAATCTCTCTCACAAGTGATGGAGTCTTCCAGGATGACAACGTCGCTAGCCATCAAACCAAAAAGATTCAGAAAAGGTTCAGAGAAAATCACAGTGAATTTCAATACATATCCTTGCTGACAAAATTCCGTGTCTGAGTGAGAGTTGAGTGTCTGGAGAGGTGTATAACGAGCAACTGCCTACCTCAATCTCTCGCATGTGAGTTATATACATTGCGAGAGTGGTCCATATTATGTATGTCTCGACGAACTGCAACCACTTTACGATTCTATGTCATATTGTGAAGGATTAGTTTTAAAGTCTATAGGCAGTCCAACTCGTTCTTGACCACCACTGTCAATTTTACAGTTTTTAATATTCATATAACGTACAGTTAGTCTTCAATAATATGCAGTTATAATTTAGAGTTGGTTTCTTCTGTTATGTAATATACACTGAAATAACAATTTATTATTCACATTGTACTCATCCATAAACATGCCGTATTTCGTCACAATAATTGTGGAATCCCTTGTGGGCTATAAATAGGTCAGATACCTACCTGCTGTAGAGTGTATCTGCGATTATTATGTCCATATCCATGACTGCAGAACATCTGGGATTTCCGTTTGCGACCATCATACGTGTGTAGCAGGACTACATCAAAACTAGCAAAATCTGCAATCACAGGGAACAATGTGGCCGTAATCAGGTCATTGATGTTCGAAGTGAGCGCCATCTCTTCTGTATCATAACGTCGGAACCGAGGTCCACAATGTATATAACGTCGACATTCAGTGATGGGGCAGCTACAAAAGTTTGTGAAAAACCCATTTGAAGTACAATGACACGAATGATGTCATTGCCGATGCCCACAACGAGCACTCTTGTTAACAGCATGTCACTAGATAGTGGTTGTAGAAATATCATCAATGGACAGTAGCAGACTAAAAAAGGGTAGATTGGTCCAACAAATCGAGGTTCCAACTACAACATGCCAATAGAAGTTTGCATGTGTGGTGTAGATCCCACTAAGCCATGGACCAAAACTTTCAGTTCGGGGTGTTACAAGCTGGTGGAGGTAGTGTAATGCTATGGGCATGTTTATTATGTGCCCCTTGTATGTACTGAGATCGCCATCACTGCACAAACCTATGTTGATGACTCGCCGACCATCTAGAGCCGTTAATGGCTATCCATTTCCTAAAGCAGGATGCCCTCTTCCAATAGGACAATATAGCGTCACATTGCTCCCATTTGGCGAATGATTGGTTGTAGAAACATTCCAGTGAGTTCACAACCCACGAATGGCCTTCTCACTCTCTGGATTTGAATCCTATTGAGTATCTGTAGTACAAAATGGTGCAATGTATTCAAGTCTGAAACCCACCACCGGTAACTCTCAGCAGTTTACAGAAGGTTGTCCTGGAATCATGTGCTGCAATACCATCCGAACGTTTCCAACACCTTGTAGAGCTCATGCCATGACATGTTGCTGTTGTTGTGAGGGCGAAAGGTGAACACACATGTTATTGTGTGTAAAATAAATTGTCCTTAAAGTGTACTGTTTCATTCTCAAATTTAATATGTTAATTAACCAGTCTATAATATTTCATGCAGAATCTGCAGTTAAAGAACCGTATTCGTGAGTCTTGAAAATTCTTTATCTGTCAGAAGAAGGAAGAATGTTAAGAAATATCTTCAAATTGAAAGAGCTCCAAACACTTTAGGCATTAACAGTAAGTTTATGTTGGGTTATTTTACCTCTGAGAACCAATTTTTTTTTACGCGGGAACGAGCAAAATGGATATGTCACAAGGACCCCAAGGGCTCAGAACCTGGTACGGAAACAGAATCCAGTGAATAGTTGCTAGAAAAGCAATGAAAGACTCCAATCACGGCCATCGTTTTGCATTTTACTGTACGCAGAATATGACTTTTAAAAACTCTATCGGCGTCCTTTTTTTTCACCGGGAACAGAGAGGGGGTTAGAAGGAAAAAATGTAATTAAGGTAAAGAGGATTTGAAAATAATAATAATACAAAATAACCTGAATGACTTTGGCGGAACCTCTAACAATGGTCACATATTTCTATTGAAATTCAGGTGTGGTGATTTATATCGGTCAGATCTACCCAATATTGAAGGTCCAATCTTGTTTCTGTTATATCAGCTAAAATCTTTTACTTTGGTAAGAATCTGCAAAGCTTTTGAAAAAGAAAGTGTTATTAAAATGTTCAGAGATAAAATGATCCAATTGAGAATTTCCAAAGTAGTGTTTAATTAACTTATTTATAAGAAAATTAAAATTTGAGTTAATAATCAACATTTATGAAAAATACCGCAAATATATCAACGAATGCTCCAAATTTGCAGTTGACAAGAAATTAAGAGAGAGCAAATGATGAGAATGAGGAAGATGAAAAAACGAAGCAGTGCCACGTCATAGCACGGTAAACTCATTATCGCGTGTAAAACTATTTCGCAACAATTAAATTCCCTGTCCAATACTTCTTTGAGTTTCATTAACACACAAATTATTTCGGCATTTTATCATCGCAGTAATTGCGAGGCAAAAGGCTAAGTCAATTACGCGAACTGCATATTTTATCAGCCATCAGGTTTAATAGGAGACTTGGGAATAAAGAGTTAGCTCTGGCTTTACTTATCGAATAAGATAATTATAACACACTCTATGACCCCATTAGCGAAAACGGTGGACCCTACAGTCAAGTAGGGAGAGAGTGTGCCGATTCTGAATACCGACAAGCCAGCAGCTTTTCCACACGTTAGTGGGAAAGTCTTGTACATACTTGAAAGTTGATACCTGGCATAAGAGTGCATTTCGCTACTGCTGTTTCTACTAATAACTTTCTTTACTCCGTTTATAGTATATAGGAATATTCAATGCATTTTAAAAGGGTAATTAATATAAATTTTATTAAACTCTTATTTAAATAAAAAATTTCCAAGTTGAAAGTTGTGTTAGGAATGAGTATTCCAAATAGAATGTTTTGCATATTTCGAAAATTTACGGAATTAATTTGAACTTTTGACACAGTTGAATTTGAGAATGATATGTAATTTACTTTTAAGTTATTGGAGTGAAATGTTGAAACCGTGGCTTCTTTACGTACGTTCTGACAAAATTGTGCTATAATAATTCTTAGTATTAGCACATGTTTGGCTTTTATTATGTCTAATTCATATCTAAATATAATTGTTTTTAAGAAGTCCGTTTTTGTCATGCTGGTCAATTTAAGTTCCTCTCTTTCCTTTTGATTGGGTAATAAGGTTTCAGAGTTCAGTTAATGGAAGTTAAAGGTTAGAAGTGATGATAAACACGAAAAAAAAAACACGTTAATTTTTTACTGGAAACCGAACCAGAACTCTCAATGCCCTGATTTAGAATTTTCATTACTAAAACTGTGATGATTACAAGACAACGTTTCGAACGCGACATGAGGATTCGAATAGCACAGAAGAGTAGGAGCTTTTTTCTGTAGCAGTTTTAATAATAAGAAGGGATATTCGTCGTGAGAATAATGCGATGCGATACTTGGTAACTTTCCATTGATTATTAATTTTAATAATAAAAAAATAAATATTCCTTCAAGCAGCTGTTTTCCATAGAGATCTGACAGGAGTCTGTCAGTTAATTCGCCTTAAGAGAAGACCTGTGAGGAAGACGAATCCTCATCAGAAAGGCAACACAAACACCCACACCGTACGCACGCTCTAACCCTGATCCCTTTCATCAGTAGCCAAGCGCCCTAACCACTCGGCCATAGGGTAAGGTACTCATTAATTTTACAATTGTTTAATTTCAAGTTGTATTATTTCAAATTTCAGTATCTGGTGTGTGTCAAGCCCGGATTTTAGCAAGTGAAATTCATGAACCGAAACTATGAGTCTTTCCAAGTTCGTTATTTTTCTATAGGCTAATTTAGTATTATTAATACTTCGTGTAAATACTTTTCATTCATCATCGAAATTAATGTCGCATACTGCGTTTTATTTAAACCGAAGAATACTGTTTTTCATGGAGACTATGTTGGTTAGCTGTTAATATTTGGCACAGCGTCTTATCCATTGCCTGCGCCTTATGTGTCGCTTTTTAAGGTCCAGCCAGGAATAAAGCAATCCAACATTTGAGTTATTAGGGTTTATCTATCGTTCTTTATGGTTTATCAAGTGATGAATCCTCTAGACATTCTGTAATTATATAGAAAATGTATAGGTGCTTGAAAAAGCGGAAAATATTTTATATCAAATGACTTTAAAAAATTAACATGAATTAAAAAAAATATTAAATAATTTTTGTTGTTTGATACTTTTATGCTTGCAACGTGGATAGCGCTATCTACTACATAGTAGATAGCACTATCCACTTTTCGTACAGCAGGATTAGCACTATATACCTACAGCAGGATATACATAGCACTACCAACTACATTGTAGATACCACTGTCCACGTAGAGAGTTTAAAACCTCTCTTAAAAGAAGGAGAGAAACATTTTCGGAGGCGGGGGGGGGGTCGTCGAATCGATGTAATGAGTATTATGCCAAATGAACGCTTGCGACGTGGGGAGTGCCAGTGTGTCATCAACTATAATTTCAAACCAGAGGAACACTTGGTAAATATGCTAATAAGTAAATAAAAAACTTGTTTACGCGGAACAATGAAAGTTCAATGCGTGCAGTTTTCCGCAAGCAGGCAATAAAGGAATCACACAATGTTAGACATTTTATTTCTTTGTCGGTCCCGCTTAATTTCTCTAAATTTGTTGTCATACAGTAGTAGTCCAACTGCAATCCTTTCGACAGAGTTCTTTTTTCATTGATCATTCTCATTTTCATTGATTTGGATGACTAAAATGGACATAAATACCTGCAAAACTGATATTTTTGTCTCTTCTCCTCTAAAATTTGAAGGAAGCATTGCACTCCGATTTCATTAAAATGCAAAAATCTGTAAGATCAAGAAATTAAGAAAAATTGTAATTTTAAAGAAACTATTGCTCTATAAACTGATCAATTAGCAATTAACTTTACATGCAAGAAATTTGAATAATTTTGTTCCATTTTTGCGCTATTTTCGACGGGATGTTTAAGTTAGATTTTAAAATAACGACATGAAGTTCAGACATGAAATCTGTCTATTATTTTATATCGTACATTTAACTTTGATTAAAGATGGACCTGCATGCAGGTAAATCTTTCGGTATTTAAATTATATAATCAATTTATAAGTTTACAAAATTATGAATCCAAGTATATAGCATGTGAAATCTGCTGTGTAGACAGATTAACTCATAGGAAGAGTACAGTAGCTCAAAAAATATCCGAACACTATGGTTGATTACAGAATTCAGAAAAAATATCTGGCAACGATTTTTTTTAATTAGTGATCTGGCAACCTTCGTGTTACGTAACACGAAGGTTGCCAGATCACTAATTTAAAAAAAATCGTTGCCAGATATTTTTTCTGAATTCTGTAATCAACCATAGTATTCGGATTTTTTTTTAGCAACTGTACCAATGAGCATATATATATATTTTTCCTTTGAACCTAGAGAAGAATTCTAGAAGCTACCCCTAACTTTTACAGGCCTTCTCATACAAGGACATGCCCTTCCAAGACCGAAGTCACTGCTGACCACCGACATGGTTAGAGCTGACACAACACACACACACATTGAGTTAAGAAACAACACTACTCCATCTATTATTAAGATCAGCTGAAAAGTCGCAATTTGTTTTTGTCACACGAAGAGACGTAATTTATTATCCCTTGAAAAGACACAACCCATTGATAGGATGATCTGAAAATCAACAACCTATTATTAAGTACCCTAGAAACCGCAACCTGTTATTAAGATCACCTGTAAAACCGCAACATATTATTAAATATCGCCGGAAAAACCCCAAACCTATAATTAAGATCACCGGTAAACTCCCAACTATTACTCAACAACCACATATTAACATTACTGTAAAAACTGCAACCTATTATTAAAACGGCTGTAAAGCCGCAACCTATTATTAAGATAATCTGAAAAGCCACCATTTATTAAAAGATTATTTGAAGATACAGAACGTATAATAAAGATAGAAATACCTCAACAAACAAAGTCACATCATCTAAACTTGAAATGAATTCAGGCTCGGATTTTGTCAGACTCATAATAGCACAGACAACTTCGGGTTCGTGCTCAGAATAATGAAAATAATGTAAATTTAAAATATTTCTTGTAACTGTTAGAAATATCAGAAAATATATAAAATAATTTTGTTACAATTTCTACCTTTTAATCAGTCTTTAGTAATTAAAAATAAGAACGGTGCCGCTTTTAGTTATTTTTCACGTATTCTTTAATAAATTAATAGCTTTTTGCTTTTATAATTGTGTTTCATAAGAAATTTCAGTTTCTAATACTATTTCTAATATATTTCGTTACAAATAGCATTGACATATTAATTTTATCATAAAATGTTTGTAATTAATAATGTAAGAAAAAAATAACTGATTAGCGACATGCAATTCTGTATGTACTCTTTGTCTTATGATGAGTCAGAATTATTTCTTTTCTGAAACCCGGCTCGAAAAATGGAGCCAGAAGTTATCGTTATTCTTGATCATTGCTTCCCAAATTTCGGGGGTGGGGGAGAGAGAGAGATGGGTGGTTAAGTTGGTAGCGCCTCAGGTTCGTATCTGCAGTTCCCAGGTTCCAGTCCCAGCTGGGCCAGCGTCGAGATTTATCTCCTCAAAACTCTCCACCCGCCTTCGGTGAGTATGGGACACCGATGGGCTTGGAAAGGCCGCCATCTGTCGCATGGGACGTGAAGCAGTCCGTGTGCGGGAGAGCTATACTCTGTGCACTATAAAATGCACCTTCCCTCATGGGTTGGGTTGGGTTGTTTTACCTCTGAGCGGCACTTTTTTGCACACCATGGGCTAAATGGCCAGGTCACATGGACCCCGAAGGCTCAGAGAAGGTTGGGGGAGGGGACCCACTGGAACAGCTGTTGGGAGACAGATGGTAGCCTCCCGTCAAGGCCATCCAGCGTGTTCTTTAACGTGCACAGGGTATGGCTCTCCCGCACACGGCGCCACGGCTTAACGTCCCATCCGACGGACGGCGGTCTTTTCAAGCCCATCGGTGTCCCCTACTGACCGCGGGCAGGGCGGGGAATTTTGCGGAGATAAATCTCAACGCTGACCCAGCTGGGATTCGAACCTGGGAACTACAGATTACAAGCCTGGCGCGCTACCGACTGAGCCACCCCCGCCCCCACCTTCCGTCATGATATAGATCATGACGGGAGGCTTCCAACTGTCTCCTAATAGTTGTTCCAGTGGGTCTCCTTCCTCCAACCTTTTCTGAGCCTCCGTTTAGCCCATTGTGTGCAAAAAGGTGTCGCTCAAAGGTAAAACAACCCATCTTCCGTGCAGTAAAACTGATGGCGAAAAACATATTAAACAATATTAGAAACTTTTTATTTTTTCAAAATATTTTTATGCTATTACTTCTTATTTTTGCTGAAATGATTAATAAATGGAATCAAAGGAATAAAAAACAATGTTGTAGTTCATTTTAAAAATAAAAATTTTATACAGAGACCTGCATAGTGGTTTTTAATCTAATTCAGAGTGTTTTATTTAAACATTTATTGGGAGAGAATTGGGGAGAAGTAAAATATTTCTTGCCGGAGAGCGAAAGTATTTACGGCTGACTTTCCAGACCGCGAGATGACTAACCCCGAGAAACATTTTCTAGACTCTAATGCTGAAAATAGTATAACATAAACCGAATTCAGGTAGAATGGCTTTGAGAAGGATTGAAATCATTAAACTCGTGTGAAGTAGGAAGTGCATTCACTGCTGCTGGATCATTAAGCTGAATGGCGGCTAATCGACCTTTGAAATTTCATAACATGTTTGGCCGGGATCGGGCAAAAGAGTAGAAGCATTTGTGCAAAGTGTGGCAAGAGAAACTTGGGAAAAATTCACAAGCAAATATTTGCTCCGGTGGAATAGTATTGAAAATTTCTCCGAGGATTTACAATCTTCCAAACTAGTATTAATTATGTAAATACGTATATTTCTCGCGAAGAACTAAACTACTACTATTACTTAAAGAGAAACAATTAAAGTTCATTGGCGGTACCAAGGAGTACCTAATGGGATTTTATTCGGTTATAGCATTCTCTCCCCCCAACTTGAGGGCCTGATTTGCCCATATGTTAAAATCAGGAACTAAAGCATGCCACATCTCCAGTCTCTAAGACTCAAACATGTCTAATGCTCCACAATTAGATTCAAGCATGCTTCCTCTACCCCCCCCCCCTCCTATTAGAACTTTCTGGAGACGCCACTAAGCAGTACGAAAGAATGAACATATTGTACGACAGAGTTAACGATGTTTAATCGTGTCAAATTACAATACTGAAACCAGTTATATTTTCCTTTCTAGGGCAAAAGAGATAAATACATTATTCGCTTCAAATAATAACCATTCAAATTTGTTAATGCTCATGATATTTTGTGATTAATATACAACTTTATGAAACAATGTCGAAAATATTTCCAGATTGTGTAGTGGTCCCTCTAATTTCAACGAAAAAGTTAGCTTTTCGTAAGTTAGTCAATAATGCGTTTAAAACACTTAACTCTTTTTGAATTTGTGGTTTTGGCCAACTTGTTGTTATCAAGGTGAAAAAAGTCAGCTTGGTTTTTATTAAGGTGAAAAGATCATTTTGGTCAGGAAACTTCATAGGATTTCCCTTGATTCAACTTTGGTATTATGCATATTGAACTGACAGATTATGCTCAAATTATAATTATTAATATCGGAATAACTTTTCTATCGAAAACATATTATTAGTAGAAAGCAGGCCCGATCTAGAAAAAAAATCTAGATGACTGGGAAGCAAGAAATACAATCAAGCCAGAAAATTTTAGAGACTGGATTTCCAATGGTAAACTCCCCGCCCTGCCCAGAGTGAACAGGGGCCATTGCTGGACTTGAAAAGACCGCCGTCCGTCGGATGGAGCGTTAAGCAGTGGCTCCGTGTGAGAGAGAACCCCACCCCACGCACGTCAAAGAACACACTGGATGACCTTGACGGAGGCTGACACCCTTTTCCCAACAGCTGTCCAGTGGGTCTCCTCACCCAACCATCTACGAAACCACGAGAGCTTGGAACTTGGACACTTGTCTCAACTATCTGATACTTAGGAAAAAAATCATTTTTTTTTTAAAGTTAAAATTTACCCTTTAAATAACGGAAGACTTTCGTCACAATTTATTTACAGCGTTACAGTATATACCGAAGAGCCAAAATATTATGACCAGTGTATTTTTATACAAATCGTAGCAACCGCAGGTAAACGACGGCGCGTGTGACGGTCGTGAAACGGTATAAATAACACTTGATACTGAGCACTGTTAATCAGTGTTATTATTGTTCTTCAGATGGGCAAGGCAGCGAACTTACGTGAGTTTGACAAAGGTCAAATTGTAATGGCAAGACGACTAAAGCATTTCCGAGACGGCAAGACTTGTGGGTCAGCCGTGGTTAGTACCTCCGAAAAGTAGTCCGAGGAGGGAATAGCAACGAACCGCCGGCAAGGTGTTAGCCCACTACGGCTCAAAGATGCCGGAGATGTGCGAAGCTATCTTGTATGGTACGAGCCAACAGAAGGGATACTGTGGAGCAACTCGCCGTAATTTGAATGCTGGTGACGGGAGTAATGTTCACAACACACAGTACATCGAACCCTGCTGAAAATGGGGCTGCGTAGCCGCAGGCCGCACTGAGTGCCATTGATAACCTCGGTTCACCGTCGAAAGCACCAACAATGGGACGCAATCAAACTGGACCAATGAAACTGGACAAAATAAAAACTGGACTTGAATGATTGGAAGAAGGTCGTCTGGTCTGATGAATATCGTTTCCTGTTGCACCATGTGGATGGCCGGGTACGTGTGCATCATTTACCTGGGGAAGTGTTGGCACCAGGTTGCACTGTGGGACAAACACAAGTGTGAGGAGGAAATGCAAGGCTTTGGGCAATGTTCTGCTGGGAAGCCCTGGGTCCAGTCATTCATGTGCAGGAAACTATGACGTCTATCACCTAACTAAACATATTTACAGACCAGGTACATCCTTTCATGGCAATGATATTCCCCTTTAGTAGTGCCATCTTTCAGCAGGATAATGCGCCATGCCACACTGCCCGGATTGTTCGAGAATGGTTCGCAGAACATAAGGAAGACTTCCAGGTATTTCCCTGGCCTCCAAATTCCCCAGACATTAATCCAATCGAACATTTAGGGTTTTATGTTGGAACAGACTATCCGATCTGCGGCACCTCAACCACGTAACTTACAAGAGTTAAAGGATCTGCTGGTAACGTGTTGGTACCAGATACCACAAGACACCTACAGAAATCTTGTAGCGTCCATGCCTTGTCAGGTAACAGCTGTTTTGGTGGCATGTGAAGGACCAACATCATATTAGGCAGGTGATCATGTTTTAGCTTTTAGGTGTAAATTTAGACCATATTGACAATAAGTATTTGGCACGACTCAAAATTCGAAAATTTCCCGTATTCCAGATAAAAATGAACTGACAGAATTGGATAACATTGGAGAAATATAGATCATTTTGATAGGTACTTTCCCCTCTGCTTCACAGCTTTAATGTCAGTTTTTCTTTTTTAGACTTCATTCAGCATACGAAGGTCACGTGTGGTGCCATCCATCAGACGTAGTACTGTCTTATATAGCGGAACGTCGGATGGTATCATTCAATCATATTCAAGCAGTATAACATTTCATTATCCCTTTTATATGTGTTTTTTTTTTTGAAATATTTCTTGAAAAATGCAATGAATATAAACCAATTCCATAATTGTTGGCCCTTTTACCCTTATTATAGCATTCTGAAAGGGGGATGGGTAGGCTCCTTGGCCTCCTCCCCCTAAATCCGTCTCTGGTAGAAAGTATGTAATATTTCAATCAACTTTGCTAACTGCAAATTGCTAAAGTGGGAATAACACATGTTGTTTTTTCGTGCTGAGATTGAGGTATGAGCTTTCTTCATTCTTGATGTTATTTGAAGTAGGTGTTTTGAGAAAAACTGAATCAACGTCCAAATTCGTAACGAAACGCAGAACTAAAATAATCGAGGAATTTTAAAATCAGGGTCTGTAAATGGTAGCTAGGCATAAACTAGAAGGAGAGCTGTGTACTAATCCCTAGTGATGATGCACAGAACCGGCCAGTTCTAGCACCCGATGTCCCACCCCGCCTTCTCGTGGTGCAGGCCGTTAGTACCTTTCAAAAGAGATATTCTCTTTTGGAAGGGAATCGCAGTTCTTGTTGTAACTATAGGGGTATCAGCCTACTCTCTGTTGCAGGTAAAGTTCTTTCCATGATTGTGCTTAACATAATTAAGAATCTGGTTGACAGTCAATTGCGTGATGAGAAATGTGGATTCAGAAGTGGTAGGGGATGTGTGGATCAGATATTTTCACTTAGGCAGATTCTTGAGAAATATTTAGAGTTTCAGAAACCTTTGGTTGCTAGCTTTGTTGATTTCAAAAAGGCTTTCGACTCTGTTGATCGTCATAATTTGTGGTTGATTGTGAGATCATGTGTATACCTGACAATATAGTTAACATAATGAAAGCTCTCTATAATAACACTGAATCGTGTGTGAGAGTTGGTAAGGCTTGTAGCAATTGGTTTAGCATTACTTCTGGTGTTCGACAAGGGTGCATTTTGTCTCCTTTTCTCTTTAATTTGGTATTTAGTTTAGTTTAGTTATGTTATGCGAAGTTCACTTCAAGGGAAAGATTTTGGCCTTAAATGGGCTGAAGATACTAAAATTTCTGATTTAGATTATGCTGATGATTTAGCCCTTTTGGCAAATGATGTTGATGAGATGAACTCTTTCATTCGAGCTGTTGATGAGACTGGTAGTAGAGTAGGTTTGGTTATAAACAGAGAGAAATCTAAAGTGATGAAAATTGGTCAGGCAGGTTGTGATTCAGTTCATCTGAATGGTTGCAGTCTTGAGCAGGTGTCACAGTTTAATTACCTTGGAACAGATACTGATGATATGCGGCGTGAGATTAACAGACGAATAGAGATTGTTGCTGGGACTTTTAAGAATCTATGGAGAGTGTGGAGAAATAGGCGTATACACCTAAAGACTAAAATTGGAATGTATAATAGTTTGGTTCTTTCTGGGGTTAGTTATGGTAGTGAAACGTGGACGCTGTGTAAACAAGATAACAGGAAACTAGATTCTTTTGATTCTAGATGCTTACGCAAGTATCTTGGGCATTAGGTGGTTTAACTTTGTAACTAATGATGAGGTTATGCAAAGGAGTCGGCAACCTCCTTTAAGCAGCATATTGTGCAGAGAGAGACTCCGCTGGTTTGGCCATGTTGCCCGTATGGATAATTATCGATTGGCGAATAGGGTTATGAGCAGTGTGCCTAGAGGCCTCAGAAGGAGGGGAAGACCTAGAATGCGGTGGGCAGGCAATGTCAAACACGACCTTGTTAGAATTGGTGTGCAGTGGCCGGATGCAGCAGATGTAACTCAGGACAGACATGCTTGGAGAATTAAACTGCACAGTCTGGTTGGGCCTCCGTAGCCCATGTCTGCTTGAGGATGATGATGATGATTTAAAATCATAGGGTTTTAAAATATAACCTATTTTATCTACAGTGTGATTCTGAGACTTAAAACACTTTTTAGTCAAACTCGAACAAAGTAAAAATGAAAGACTTTTCTGAATAAATTATTAAATGCTGAATTAATATAATAGCTCCCTCTAAATATTTATCATATGATTCGGTTATTTATCCTCAATGGATGAAGAATAAAAAGAGGGAAATAAATCAATAAATACAGCATTTAAAGAATCCCTCAAAAATTCTAAATATTTCCGCCTACTTTTTTTTTCTTCTGCAACGCTAACGACACGAGGAGGCATCCACATAGGAAAAGAGTGGTAATGAAGCTGACAGTAGTGGAGCAGCGCCCTCAACGGCAGCCATCAACGCTTGCCTCCTCTGCCACTGAAGTGTAATCAATGCTTATCGGGACCTAGCTTCCGAAGAGGGAGGGAAACGCAGTGGTCTAATGCGCAGGTTTCCTAAGTTGGCGACTCCCCGTAATCAGGATCGGCGGCAGCACTGGAGAAATAAATCTCCAAGGAAGCAAGATCCAATAAAGAAAAAAAAAGTCGAAAAATAGTTGAGAACTTTCGGGAACAAGGCCGTTTTCCTCTTTTTCCTTTTTTCTCTTTCCTTATCCCTTACACAACAACAAACAAAAAAACATAAGCTATCTCAGAAATCTTTGACGGTTTATGTTCTAAGTTAACCCAGACTTTGGGGATTTTATTATTTTGAAGAATCGAATGAACGTTTCCAGCGTTCGAGCCATCTGTTTTCGTTTTGACTTGCTAAGCTAATGGAAACGGGCAATCTAAGGTTACCTCTCAGCATGCCTACGAGATGCAGTGAACACGGTTTTGTGCTTTAGCTTATTATGTGAAGGTAACATCACACGTTGCGCAAGGATAAAAAAAAAAGGTGACACCGGAATTCAAAATGCATGAAATATTCCAGTTTAAGAGGTGAAAAATATATTGCAGTGAAAGATTGATGATGAGGTTCTTACTTCAGAGAGAGAAAATGTTGTAAACCGTTAAGAACTATTTTTTATCGCTCTAGAATTTGATGGCGTGTCACCCCTTACAAACTGCATTGTGTGTGAGGTAAACTCTAACGAAGTTGATACGAGTGTTATGATCTATCTTTTTCTATCTATCTATTATAACGAGAGTTGTGATCTATTTTTGAGTGCAGTAAGATTGACCTGGTGTTAATTCTGAAATTATCTTTCTGAAAATAGCAGATACTGCAACTTAAGTAGAAAGCACTGTAAAGTACTGATCAGATTCAGACAACAACTTTCCTACCAAGTTTCACTAAGTTGACCCTTAGATCAAATTATTTGACGATGTTTGTAGGATAAAACTGAAGCTTCCTACAGACGCAAAGTCAAGAAGGCTAAGCTGTAGCTCATGGTTGAGGTCAATTTATCAGAATCAAACGCCTACATGAATGTTTTTTGCTTTTGTTTAGAAATGGTCTCTGCAGCCCTCTTTGTGTTTTGTTAGGTAAAAAAACAATAATCTGGGTCAATCCTGACATGTCAACACAAAAAGGGACAAACAACTTCAGAAGTCCTACAACCTGTTAAGCCATTATTTGTTAGCGTTTTATCGCAGCTAAGAAACATTGTTTACCTTCGGCCGCTGCTAAGTGGCAAAGCAAATAGGCTTAGCAACACTTCCATCTCATTACTTTATCTGCAAGGCCCACCAGCTGCGAACTGCAGAAGCACAACAAATATACGTTGTGATGGTTCCTTGTTTACGACTGGCCATCGTACAGCTACACAACTTGCGCTGGAACAACGACTTGCGCACGCTCTGCTTACGTGCCAATCCATCACTGTCACGTAAGGCGCGAACTGACCGTGCAGTTGTTTGAAGCAGAGGAGGAACTTAACCATGTGATCTGGGTACATGGCGTTTCTAGAAGCAATGCTCTAAGGCTTTACAGATGGTCAAGACAGTTTCATACGTTTTACGTGAGCTGATTTCACCCCTTTGCAGTAAATAATGACTATTAATGATGATTATAAAAGTTTTCCAAATGACTGATATCTGTAACTAAAAACTGCTCCCCGGCAAAGACGAAACAACCACTGCTTAAATGGTAATGTTCAGTGAGCATGCATGCATAACTTTCAAGACCCAAATGCTAACGAGGTTTGAAGTAGATGATCTGGAAACAGGAAGATTGAAATTCTGCATTATGTAAGCAATACCTGTTTATGCACATATGATGTTTGGAGAATGAATTATTAATAAGGAAAAATGCTTTGGATGTATAGTGTGATTCCCTAAAAAAATTGTATTTTCTCATTTAAGTTACTGTTTCTAGTGATGTTAGCGTTAATGTGAACGGACAACCAACACTGTAATATAATGGTATCGCATTGGCTCTCTTGACACTGCAACTGTTGAGTTCTGGGTTCGAGTCCCTGTTGCTAACATGTTGTTGGTTCTGTCGTAAAATGCAGATAATCTCCTGTCTTTGAGAGGTGGATTCAAATTGAAACAAAACTCTTTAATTTCGGCAAGAGTAAACAATAAGTGATTTTTACCTATATAATAAAATCATATGATTTATAATCAAAGTGACTGATTATTACAGTGGAAAACCAAAAATATAAGAATACGAGATGTTTATGCACTGGTGATGTTCTATCACAGAAGTTCTACGTAAAAAAAAGATCAAGAAGCTAATAAAGGCATCCATATCAAAATTTGGTGAATTCAACTGAATCATGTCGGTGGCTATAATTGTATGACACAACTGAAAGCAGAATTTTTTCATTTTATCTTTAGCAATGTGGCCGAATGGTTTGCGTGCTTGGCCACTGAAAGTGCCCGGAGAATAAGAAAGAAAGAATGCGTGAATGTTTACTTTCGTGTGCTGTCCTGCTTAAGTCTTGCTTTCCTCATACAGCTTCTCTATGGCGTATTAAACTAACAAGCTCCTGTCAGACCTATTATGTATGAAGTAGCTGCTTGAGGGGTAATTTATTATTTTTAGTAAATAAACCAATCCGAATTCTCCTTTTCTTAAAATTGATTTTTGAACCAGAAGTGGCAAATTAAAATGCAACTGATAGTCATATTTTCTCACTTGTGCACTTTTTACATCGAAAAACCGAAAGAAATCCAATCAATGGACAAAAGTCATACAAACAATCGCCAAAGCAAACTGGAAGTTGAAACTTCTTGAAACTTTTAAAGACGATTCTTATATCGTATATCATTTGGTCTAATATTTTAGACTTATAACTAGACAATATGTTAATAACATTCGAAATATCAAGAGGTTTTGATCCGAGAATGTTATTAGACATCTATTTAATGCAGAGTTTAAAAAAGCTTGACAAAAATCTAAGTGTATATAAATTCAAATTCATTGATGCCTGTCCGATTGTTGCGTCAGCTACTATCTGAGTGGAACTCAGTGGAACGTCAGCTACTATCTCGTCAGTTACTATCCAGTGCAATGAAATCATCCATTGCATATGAAGCATGATAAAAAAAAATAAGATTGTTCTACATTGTATAATAGCTGTATTTGACGTAGTAGTAGCACTGAAAGTGGTCGGGGGTCGCATTTTATTTACAAATTGTGTAAACACCTATATTTAACGTAGCCACCTAAAAAGTGATCAATGGCTGCATTTAAGAATAATTATTCTTCGAATCCGTCCATAATAAATACACAGATTACCTGTAGAAAGAGACTCCGCATCAAAATCTCTTGATATTTCGAAAGCTATTAACATATTGTCTAGTTTTAAATCTAAAGCATCAGATCAAACGATATATGATATAAGAATCGTCCCTAAAATTTCAATAGACGTCAGCGATAATTTTTTTCAGATGTTTGTAATAACCGTTCTGCATTTCGTAATTCAGCTCACCAGAACTATTGCAATTTATCAAGAGATGGCGCCACCATGAATATTTTCATGCACCTAATTCTATTGAATCCTCTGACGTCAAATTAATGGACTCCTGTACTTTTCCAGAGCTGCTTCTCTTTTCTCACTTATTAGAAAGTATCGTTTGTGTTCATCTGCTTGTAGCCCATATTTTCTGCTAATTTATTTACGATAACACTTTTGTGTTGTGATTTACAATATATATTCAGCTGAAATAGCCACAGTACTTTTTTTCACTGTTTTCTTAGTTCTATATCTCTTATCTATCTTAAAAAAAAAACTATTTACAAAACACATCAACTTTTGGTAAATGCGGAGGTGTAGCCGAAGGCTATGGTAGGATTGAAGAGTTAATTTAATTTTTATTTCTCAATAATTCATTTTTTTTTTATCCATTTACATTGTCAAACACAAGGGAAATTTTTTTTAAATGTTGTTTTTTTTTGAAAATCCTATCTGCGACTCTGGTTAATGGCAAAGTAGAAGCTTTGTGAATCAAAAGCTGTTTTTTGCAACATTGTACATTTCACAGAAGTTGATATCGTTTGCATATTAGACTATCCCTAAGCCAATGAACGACCAGATTCGATGCCTGCAAAATTATAAAAATAGGCAAATGAGATTAGAAGGTCACAGAAAACGTGAATTACTGATTAAGGATATGAATATCGCAGATATGCATATTTATAAATTATTCGTACTTAACTGATAAATATTTTCTTGCATTATTATATGAACATATTGAATGAACAATTAATCTAATACGATATATTTTTTAAATTTCATTTCAAACTTGTTCTTTGATTTTAGCCGTTAAGTGTTAAATTAAGGGAATTATTCAACTAAAAGAAGGATGCGAACACGCATGAACAAAGGTTAAATGAAAATATTACTTCTAAAGGGAATTAAAACCTTGTACTGCTCAATGAAAGAAAACAGCAAATATCAAGCCATACATTAATATAGTCTATGTTTTTTGCCTATAGGGTAATATCGGAAGATAGTAACCGCACTTTTTAAAATACACCCAATTCTCTTTTTACATGGTAGATAGATTCCCGAAAAAACCGTGTAAAAACAAATACAATGCATATGAAAAAATAGAAGATTGGTTCCAGACGTGAAAACCTTGCAATACAAATAATAAGTTGTTTTCAAACAAATCATATCAAAATCTTTAATTAAATATTTACATGATTTTATTCGTTTAAACACATTTTTTTATTTTATAAACTTATAAAGATAATTATATGTACATATATAAAGTAAATTATCCTTCATAAAGAAAATAATATGCCACTAATTCAAGAATACAAAATGCCAAAAAATATGACTTAATATGCTTATTAACTAGATTTTAATTCGTTGCCACTTTCTGACAATAGACGCATTCGTTTGCGTAAGACTGGAATTAAATTACTTTCATCGCTTGAAACATTTTGCCCGTCGTATTCATACTCCAATGGTGTATGTAGAGTACATTTTCAAAGTTAAAATTACTTCGAAAAATGTAACCATAAAAGCTGCACCTTTGTTATAAATGTAAATTCTAGGAATTTTTTCTTGAATAGGAATATTTTTTCAGAATTAAGTTCAAATGGAGATTTTTAAAAGGCGCCGTTTGAATCGTGTTAGATCAAAATAAATCGTGCAAAAAGAGAATTGAAATTTTTTTCTAAACCGTGTTAAATCAAAATCGTGTAAAAAAAATCCGTGTAAAAGCAGAATTGGGTGTATTATATTCAAAATGTTAGCAATTCAAACTATACAATAGGTTAATTGCTTAAATGTAGCGTAGAAAATGTATTTCTTTATTAAATTTTTCTTGTCATATATATATATAGGTATAAAGTTATAAAAAATTTAAAATATTAATATAAAGCTTATTTTAATGTCAAAATTGTATTTGACTCATCAAAGCAGTATGTGAAAGATAAGACTGGATAAGAGAAATGAGCTGCTGAACATTCGGCTTCGATGACGTTGTAGCTAGTTGTACGTTATTAAATTTTTAATATTTCGTCTTATTAAAATACCATTTACTTTAGTACAATCTGATTAAAATTATTTTATATATCCAATTTTCCCGCGGACTGAATTAAATTGTTAAAAAGGCTGGAGTGTGTGCCCGCCTACCCTATAAACAGTGCAAGCGGTTCTCTGGGCGGGTGCGAAGAAATTTCGCTTTAAAAAAGATAAGAAATAAAAGTATAGCATAACTGTTCATTAATAAATCATTTGAGGTTGAATAATACAGGGCACTTTAATCCATAGATATTTTCATTTATTAAATTTTCTTCACTAGAATTAAGAAACCGTTGCGACTGGTGTTGCTATTTGCTGTATGGGCTGGCAAAAAAACGTGACGGTATATTTCTCGTTTATGCTCCTAAGAAGCCGGAGACAAGCTTCCTTTCTTGTTTGCCGCCTTGAAAATAGCTGGTGGATGAAAAGAAATGCCATTTTCTGCGACTCATTTTTCACACATCTTAAATTGTTCGGTAAAGTTTAATTGCTTGGTAACCACGTTTTACGCTTTCTTTTCTTATGGAATCAGTGTGCAGAAAATCCTTAATTTTACTGTTGACTCAGTTGTTGAGAAGTGCGTGGAATTTTTCACAGTAGGTGAGGTGATGTTGAGAATAGTTCAGCACAAGTATGATTTGTTTTCTAGACCATAAAGCACTTCTTTCTCCCCACCATCCCTTAACTCAAAGACCAACGCCATTTTCCTCAGCACCGAGGGGTGCAGCTAGAGTCTCATCTCTGCGATTAGCTGAACCAAACCCAGATGCTCTGCTTTTCTGCGTCAACACAACGGGTAATGGGACAACACGGATCCAACACGGTGCTTTAGTGTCGATGCTGTGGACCAAAAGTCTTGTCCTCATCAAGGTGTGGAGGCTGTAATTATGTAGCTATCCATCACTGTCCACTACTGGAGAGGCTGGCCACACAGAATTGGGTCTAGGAAGCCCTGGAGCAGCTCCCTCCCAAGTGATCGATCCTCTCTACAGAACATGGTAGTTAACGGATACCTGCTTCTCCTGGGACTGCAGTCGGAACTAGTTGAAATGATCAGAACGAAGCCTCCTTCTCTTAATTTCACAACAAGTACGACACGCAAATATACCGAAAAGAATATCTGACTTTCAGCAGAATCTCATTTTAAAACAAACTCAGAATTTCAGCAGAATCTTATTTTAAAATGAACTCGCAGCAAGGAATATATTTTTAGGTTTTTATTCCGTTGCAAAAAAATTTGGATTTTCAGAACAGTTGACAGGTTTAAAATTAAAACAGCAGATTACTTTGACTTTTTCCTCCTAGAGTAAAAAGAAACTATTTACCGACGGAGGAAGAGGCGTCAACTGATATTTAATTTGGTAACTGAAAAATTCACTTTCCTGGGAGGGCAAGGTTAGAAAGCAATGGATGAACCGTTGCAATCTTAACTGCTCTGGAAGACTGATGAAACATACATGGCTTACTTATTGCGTTTTTTTTAGCCAAAAGCGGATATTAGACTTCATTATTATTACTGCTTTTATTATCTAGAGAAACGTTTCGTAGGAAATGACTTTAAATTAATATTTTTATATTAATATACCGATCGAAAAGGAAATACCTTTTCGATCGGTATGTGAAAATCGTAATCCGTTATTGAGTTCAGGTTTCTTACTTCCAATTTATATTTACGAATAGAATTTTTCAATAAAATATCTAACACAGCTGAACTCTATTACTTAAAAATACAATTTTCATAAAAAAAACTTTGTTTTTGTATAAACGTATGTTAATTGTAAATGAATCAGAAGTAATACTTCGAACACAACATATGGCAGCAGGAAATGAGTTTTAGTACCAACGAGAAGTCCAAAGCAATAGGTAAAACAAAGTCCGACTTAGGATAACAGACCAAATACATAAATAAGTTTGTTGTTGCAAATTTTCGCTAATGTTTATCAGACAAAACTGTACAGTGGGTTCGAATTTACCAAACTGATAATAAATAAACTTATCTATTTGATAAAACAAGTATTTTACAAGAAATATGAAAAACTGAATAACTCAATTAACACAAAAAACGAATTATATTTATGTCTAACTGAAGTTCAAAATTTCCGTTAAAAGATGTCAAAATTAACATGTTATAAGTCGATGCATCTCAATTGAAGCTTGACAATTCATGAAATGTAAAATATCAGAGTTTCATAAGTCAGTTCTTACCAAATAACTACATTATTTAAAGCATACAAAATACCCTTTATTCAGTTCGCGAAGGGCACAACTTTGTGACTGCTTGTTACATCACTTGTATAAAAGCTACATGTTGACTACAAATAATATTTCTTTCAACCCACACATGAAGACCATAAAGCTTGATCATCATACTCAAAAAGTGGCTGAACACTACCATGTCACACTTACATAAATACTAATAATTCAATAACGACATTACAGCCCTACTATTCATGCAAAATCAACCCAGCTCACACTTCAAACTCTGTCACTTATGTCATGCAGATACCACGTGGTCTTTACTGTAAGCAAGCCCTCGTGAAAATACAAAACGTTTTTGTCAGTAATTGTTGTACCTTAGCATGTGGTTTCAATATTAACATATTACAATATATTATGAAATATATATTTTATATTAGTATGCAATATGTCTTAAAATATTAGAGTTCTACTATCCTTTCGTCTTATCGTCTTCATTATTATTCTAAAGTAAAGAAACATTTGCATAATAACAACTGAAACTCGGTGGCAGGTTATCAGCATTCATCAACAGATGTGCACTAATAATTTATTTACACTAAGAGATATCATGAGCGTATTGACTAAATGCAATAAAATTTTCTGTTATATTAATTTTTGTAGGAATTCAAGCTACAAGACTATTTTGAACCTCGTTTTTCTTTATGTCATTCTTTCCGAGTTTCCGTACCATCTCTTGGAGTAATCAGGATTCTCAACCACCATCTTCTGTTATTTTCTTCTCCTATTCGGCATCTTTCCGTGTCCTCGTCTTCATATGAAGTCTCCATATACGGTGTACTCTCTTTACTGTCTTTCCGTCTCATCCAGAACGAATACCATTGCGTATCCCAGCAAGTTCCACCATCAGCTTGTTGCTGATGATAGATCGGTTTTTGTAACTGTATTGCTGCCAAACCAAGTACGTGTGTAATTGATGTCGCCTGGCTTTTCTCCCGGCAGGTTTCTCTTCTTGGCTCCGCTTTATTTTTCCTCTCCTTTCATCTGCTGGTAATCAGAGATAGCACATTGTCAGTACTTTTCATCACGACTTCCTCGATTGGCTGCCGTCTTGTTGCTGCTATTTCCTGACATTCCTTGTCACTATCTCTTCCCCTCGCATTCCCTCATTTATTGCCGGGATGTATCGGAGAGTACCATTACCATCTGCCAGAGCAATATTCTTCTTGTAAGGAACTGCAGCAGGCGAGAATCACTGGACATAATGTTGTATCGCAAATGTTTTCGTCGATCACATTTCGAAAGCATTTGCGCTTGTTACACGAAAAATTAGAAAACTCTTAAGAAATACATCAATGATTTATAGTTTAGAGAAATATAAATAAGGCAGTTTCAGGAGAAGTTTTGATTTAAAATTTCAAAGCCTATAAGGCACATTTAAATCAGTAGATAAGATTCTGTTCAGGAAGTTTTTACTGTTCATAGAACATTTATTAATTTATTTTGTAATTCGTCAGATCCCACCGATTAACTGGGCTTAAAATAAACTGCAGAAGCATTAAGACAGATTAAGTGAGCTCTATTTTTTTATGAGTCAGTATTGTTGTTATGAAGCTTGTACGAGAATGTGGCTATTATTTGTTGGCATCTATGCTGTTTCAGCGACAGTCTTTCCCTCATCTAGTTAAGCAGAGATAAATTAGAGATAATCTATATTATAATAAAATATATATTATCGTTCTTTTAGCCAGCTAGCATTTTGCTCTGCGTTATCTCTTATATCTTTGAATATCTCCAAATGTGCATACTACGTAAGTGGATCATTTAATTCGTGGCCTGCTGCCGCCAACAGTTAGCAGCTTTCATACGAGTTAGTAAGTATGTGGCAATACAGCGACTCTTCAAGGGCACGGGACAAGGTGTGAAAGTTGAAACACGATGCGATACAGTCGCAAGTAACAGCAGGCAGTCAGTCTCTGTCATTTTTTGGCTTTGGAAAGGTATTCAGTTTTGCATGTGTGATTTTTTGCAGTCTATGGCTGATCTAGAAACTGAGCAGCGGTGGGTGACCGATTTGGTCCTGATTTTAAAATTAGTTCCAATAAATTTATACTTAGTGCTTATATATCTTTGGATTCTATTATTTTACGTGGGTGGTACTTTTTAGTTACACATTGAGATAAATAGCCAGTTCACATGTACCTAGGACTCCTAAAGGTTTGTGAAAGTCATACACAGAGAATCTCTTAGGAGACAGTTTGAAATCTCCAGTAAAGGCCATTCAATGTGTTTTTAAGTTTTTTATGTGCCAAAAGGTGTCTCTCGTGTTAATGAGGCCACGTCCCATCCGACGGACGACAGCCTTTCCACACCGAACGGTGTCACTTCTCTTACCAAGAGAAGAACAGGGGTTAGCAGAGAAAATTCTCAAGCAGGTGCAGTTGAAACTGAAACCTGAGAATATAAGATTATGAGCCTGGCGTGCTACCGACTGAAACAACCATCGTCTCATTTATGTATATATAGTGAAATTGCTATATTCATTAAGTTAGCGATACTATCATTTCACATGAAAGTGCTGGTAACGCAAAATATTTGGATCGTATCAGTAGAAGCTTTGCACTTTTCGCTACAAACAATATTTTTTCCTGAACGTTAGGAAATAATCTGAAAAACTGACATAAATGAATTGAATTGAATAAGTTGATTTCACCAAAACATACATAAATTGGTACATGAAACACAGACAAGTTCACAGGTGGAAAGAGGAGAACATAAAAAGCTGCAGCTTTTGAATAAATGTTTCCTGAAAACACTTAGATTTAAAACATTACAGATGGCCTTCATTTATACATTTATTTCAGCAAGTGAATTTTTTGTGGTGTGACTCTATCATTGACTTGATAATAGGTATAGTTTATATTTATATTTAGAAGTTCTATATTGTTCCATTACAGCAATATCCTCTGGAATCTCGTCATATCAAATCTTAATGCCAGAGTACCATATTGATCTCTGGCCTATTGATTTCTTATAAAGAGGCAACATGATCTTGTTCTTAAGTCGAGTAAAATAACTGAAAGTCTTCGTTCTTTCTAAGCAGCAGCAAAGTTCAGAGTACTCTATCATTTTATTTTTCACTCTGTACACAAAATTCTCCGTAATATACTTGTAAAAATTATATATATTTAGTATTCCATTTTCTGCCATCAAGTGTTGCACCCGATTTCTGTAATTTAATTTTAGAATATATCTCATAATTCTCTTTGCAGACAAAATGAACTATTCAAATTAGCTGAACTAGTATCTCCCGAAACATTAATTCCATATATTAAATGTGGGCACACTAACGCATATTATAAATTTATCAAAGTTTGTTGATTTACATAATTTCTTTATCCTCCCAATCGATCCAATATTTTTTTGAAATAGTAGCTCTTAGCTAATTAATATGATAATTCCAAGTTAAATTAACATCTGGCCAAAGTCCAAGAAATTTTATATATTCACATATTTCAAACCTTTGATCATTCATCAAAATACATTTTTTAATTATAATTCAAATTTTTATTCTTGTTCTTAAAGTCCGCACACTTTGTTTTAGAAATAGTTATAGCGAGTTTATTACATGTGGTCAGTTTATACATATTTCCAATTATAGTATTTGTTTCTTCTATTAAAATTCTTACATCAGTATGGAAAGAAATGACATTTATATCATCTGCATACACCACTAGTTTAGCTGTACCTTTTGTGATCGAATATCATTTATATGCAAAAAAAAAATAAATAAAAATAATAATAAAAGTCCTAGCACAGAAGCATGTGGCACACCCCTATTAAATTTGATTTGCTCAGATATAGTCCTATTGACTTGTACAGACGCTGGTCTTTGAAATAAGTAGAGTTTAAGTCAATTATGTATTTTCCCTCTTAGCCCATAATGTCTAAACTTTTCCAAGAGAATTTCATGATCTACACAATCGAATGCTTTAGATAAATATAAATATACAGCCAAGCCAATGTCAAGTTTATTAACAATATAATCATAAGTATCTATAACAGCACCTTGTGTAGATTTGCCATGTTGAAAACCATGTTGTTCTGATATAATTAGATTTCTGTTTGATATAAATATAAATACATATATGCATTAATTTCTCGAAAATCTTGGCGAAAACTGAGAGTAAAGAAATTGGTCTGTAATTCTTTGTCTTTCAGGTTTTTGCTCTTGTGAATAGGTAAGAGTTTTGCTAGTTTTATTTCATTTGGAAATATTTCCTTCTAAAATGATAAGTTGAAAATATATGTGAGGGATATCTTAATTTCATTTTTAACATTATACTTATAACATGACATATATCATCTTCAGAAAATGGTTCAATATATACAATATCTGGAAAACCGTATCCATAACATTTATATCGTATTGGATTTTTTGTATTGAAATCAGCTGCTAGATCTGGTTGAAAGCTGTAGCTTTTTCTGTATCATCTGTTAGTACATTTTCAGCCATCTCAATATCACCAATTCTAAGATTTTCGTTTCTATTCCGAGACAGTAGGTTATTTATTAGCCTCCATTTCTGTTTCAGCGAGGTATCACCATATATAGTAAATTTAGTTTCATAGTATTTTTGTTTTGCTTCTCTTATTAAACCAGTGACATAATTTCTTAAAATTCTGTGCCTTTTCTTGTCCATTTCATCACTGGAATTCTTATATATTTCAGCAAGTCTATTTCTTTTTCTAATCTGATTTTTTATATAATTATATATCCAAGGAGCATAACAGGGTGTTGTGATCTCTTCTTTCGAATTCTGAGAAAGCATACATTATATATATATATATCTCCATAAAGAGCGTAAGACAGTGATCATATGCCTGGTTCACATCCGTAATCTGTAGTAAATCCTGCCAATTAATATTGCTTATTTTTCCCTGAAAATGTAAAACACAGTTATGTGTCATTTTTCTGTAAGTTATATCATTTTCTAAATGTTTCCCTGAATCCTCAATAAAGAAAATTACGCGGTAGTGGTCAGTTAAATCAGATTGTAATATTTTATTTTTGCAAGACATATTAGTAATTACATAATCAAGCAGTGTGCCATTCACATTTGTTAATCTAGTTGGTTAATCATTTGGTGTAATCATGTAAAAATACGAATTAATTAAATCTCTAAAATCTAAAATATTCCTATCTGTACAATTGAGTAGATCTAAATTCTAATCTCCTACTGTTATGAAACTCGAATTAATTTTCTGTAATTTATCAAACTTTGTTCCCATAAGTTGTAAAAAATAGTTAATAGTACCATCTGGTGGTCGGTATACTACTCCTATCACCATTGTATCAGTTTTAATACAGATCATTTCAATACTGAAGTAGTCAATAACTTGACATTTGAAAAAAAAATCTTTACATTGTTCCATTTTTCAAAAAAATAATTAAAAAAATGAAATATGGTTTTATTATTTTTGTACATGTGTATTTTGTGGATGTTCGTATGAAGATTTCTTTTAAAATATTAATAACTTTTTTATCTGTCGACCAATGTTAATGCTCTATAGCCAGTTAAAAACAAAAATAAAAACGTTATTATTATAATTTCATTTATTTTTGAAGAACACGCTGGATGGCTTGAGAGGAGGTTTCGATGTCACTTAACAGCTGCGAGGTCCGCACCCTTTTCTGAGCCCTTATGACCTGGCAATTTAGCCCTTTGTGTTAACAAAGTTGCCACTCAGGAAGAAAACAAACCATCAATTACCCTTATTTAACTTATATTCTTATTTTAACCAATTTTACTAACAGTATTTTAGTTGAAATAATAATGTTTTCAAAATAAAATTTCAGTTCTGCATTTTTTTTAATAATAAAAAGCAATAAATAATAATATCCACAACTACTCAACGAAAATGTCCCGCACTTTCGCTTTTAGAAATCGTGCAAATTTTACACCGTAATTTGAACCTTTTTTCAAATTTCCCTCTTTTACGCTTCGCAAAGAGAGATAATAACTGAAATATATCACTTTTCGGCTGTGGAAACCTAATCACTCGAGTCCAGTGGGTACTTGTAGCAATTTCCTTTCATTTCATCATAATTTTCATACGGAAAAAAAAAAGCATTTTGCATGATAACATCAGTTACAAACCTTCCCCTGGTGCTTGATTTTCACGTTTTTTGTCTAAGTGTGCTTTGCTGTGAAGTAAAGGAACAGCGAGGTACAATCTTGGATAAGGCATAAATATTTTTCTCTGATTTATGATGCCTTTCTTTAGAGGTCTCGCTTCCCTCACAAATCTTCCCTATGGCTTATTTTACTGAAAGGCTTCCCGTCAGACATTTGTCGGAAAGTGGGCTGCCTGAGAAGTATTCTCTTTTATTTATCTTTGTTTTAAGCAGACGTAATGGAAATATTTGGGTCGCCATTGCGAATAAAATGATCCACAAGTCTAATTCTTTCAAATCTTTCAGGTTTGCAAGACTGAAAGGATTAACTAGATTTCATTATCTTGTTATTTTAGTTTTTATCCATTTGCAATATTTTGTTTTTAGTTAGAGCAATTTTTATTGCCCAGTGTTACTCTAGTCGTCTCAAATTCTAAATACTTTTCCATTAAATAATTTTCCAATTGGTATTTGAGAAGACTCTGCTCTAGAAGCAACTTTAAATTATAAAACTAATTATTCTTCCACTGGAAAGTAAAGAAATGAAACAAGAGCAATGCAAAGTATTAATTGTCAACATCGTAATCTACATCTGGATCTAGGAAGAAGAGCAAAGGCTTTTGAAATCTTTCTGCATAATGAAAGTTGCTATCCCAAATGATTGTCTTTTCCGTATCATTTTAAGCCAGGTGTGCTGCTAAAATTGACTCTCGGGTATCTTCATTAACTTCTTACTGCATTATACGAGCAGAACAGAAGAAGAAGATTGAGAAAAAGCAAAGAGATTGTTGAATCAACTCAGTTTTTGTTCCGACTGGGAATTTATTAGTGCCCGGTTTCTTAAAACATGTATGGAGTTATCACGTTTCGATCTTATTTCTACGTGATTCTCGTGATAAACAGAGTAACAAAAGATATAGAGAAAAGATAAAAAGAGGTGAACGCGCATTCAGCTTGGATGAACATAGCTTTGAAAAAGTGCATCCGTCAAGTAATTTAAAATTCTAAAGACCGTTCACAGAAATTTCTTTTTTTTAAGGTTGTTTATCATCTTACAATAGACTCTGTCACAGCAAGCTTTGTTCGCTTACAGAATTCGGTTAAAGAAAACTAGTTTTAATTTCACTTCTTAATTTGAATCTCGGCCTTTTTTTCTCATTTTCTCTCTATGGAAGATATTTTTCTCTCAAAATTTTTAATACCAGTCATTAAGCATCAGCAGATTTAGTACATACTATAAAAATTAATAGAAGGAAAAATATTACAATCTTATCTTGAAATTAAAGAAGAAATGCTATGAAATAGAGGTGAATACTGACAAAGAATCTCAGAATACGTTTGAAAAAGACAATCGAAAAGGTTGCGAAAATAATTTCTTTTAATATTTTCATATGCTGACTTCTTATGAAGGAATGTGTAGAAATTATGTTACTGAATTCTTGGTTATTAATGTTATCAGTGGTATTGAGTTAGGATAGTCTATAAGATTAACCTTTTAATGCCATCAGGAGATCGTGGATTCAGATCCCACCCGGCTCAAGCCATTTTCCTCTACACTTAACTTCTCCTGTTACTGAAATAACAGCTTCATAATGGATAAATATTCATTAAAAATAAGATAACCCTTTCCAAAACTAAAAGCTTAGATGAATTTAATTGATAATATTTTAAGAAAAACAGCAAATTTCATTTGTAAAAAAGCACGTCATCTATATGGAATTCTATTAATTATATAATTCTATTCTTTCACTAAATTTGAAACTTACTACCATAATGCTATGTATTGCGACACTTACACTAAACAACAATGATTCATAGATTTGAGCGCAGTTTTCAAATGCTCATCTCATCTCGCTTATCGCGGCTGCACCTTTTCAAATGAGATATATACAACAGATTCTAGGGTCAATGTATTGTTGGCAACCTGAACTAAAAACTAAAAGTTTGAAAATTTGAAATTTGTCGCGCATTTATAAAAACATTCGTTGGGTAAAATTCTGAACATTCATTAAAGGCATGCTACTTGAAAAAAAAGTGAATAATCACCATTATATTTCTTACGAAATCCAATCATTTACTAACTTTCTGGATAATTATATTAATAATATGCGCATATGAAGCTGGCACTAAGTAAATACATCCCTTCGTATATTATCGTATAAATCAAGTGATAATTTGTAAAACGAAATATTTTAACATCAAGTGAAAAGTTAAAAACGTTTAGTTTGTGTTAAATTCATAAACTAGAGTTGAGTTTGGGCTCAAATTACAGAGTAAACTTCGACTCGAGATAAGTTAGAGAAAAATAAAAGGTTATGCAGAAATCCGTGTCGGTAAGCCATTTTTTTAAATTCTTTGTATTATGTGCTATTACAAATTTTAAAATAATTATAATTATCTGAAGACAATATTAAAATCTGACACAAAAATAATTTCTAGACACTGAAAATTTTTAGTAGCATTCTTGAAAACGCTAAGGACGATTCATTGTTGAGAGATATTAAAAAAATAATCAGATATAAATAGGGATTATTAATATTAATTGTAATTAATAAATGCTGATTAGAAGGCTTAAATCATAATCAAAATAAATTTTTATTTACTTTATTCACTTCATTATTAATTTTATTACATGAAAAATTTCAGATTTAAATTATAACTGCCCCTAAAGCCGTTATTCGGTACCGAACTCACCTCTATGATAAATATTTCAATTAATGCATACATGAACGATACAAAATTATTTGCAATTACATTGTTGCACACTGTTTGCCATCGTTTCCGACTTGTGTGCAGGATACGATTCCCGAGACACGATCGTAGCCATTTTTGCTTCCCTCTTTACCTGTCGCCATTTTCACAGTTGATTGAGTAACGTGCCTTTGAAAACAGCTCCAACCGAGCGCAGTTGTAGCACCAGTCGACAACCATCGGCAACAAAAAAGTAGTTTTTTACTTCAATCAAGCATAATTGAAACATACAAAGTTTTGGGAGCACCGGCAGATGGCATTAATATAAATGAATAGTAACTTTGAGATGAAGCGAGAGAGATATGAGGCATCGATAGTCCTAAGAACATAAAACTGGGTGTAAAGAGCGAAGAAACAATGGATGCTTAGAAAGTAAAAGACAATCAGAGCGGCCTCTGTGCCATATGGTTGCCGAAGAGGAACTTGCGTGGCCTGAGCCACGGAGTAGAACGAAAAAGTGTGGCGCCTTCAAGAGTGGCTGAATGAACACAAAACATACACAGATTCCGGGAATGAAACAAATGCCGTCACTCACGAGATATATCCTTGCCACCCATCTTCGAAGAGGGTGGGGGTAACACAGAAGCCGTTAGGGGAGTTTCACCGATCAGCTAACTTCCGAAGCAGCATTCCCGCTCTTCGTTAGGGCAGGGCCCTTCCATCTTTTTATGAACTATTTAGTCACCTTCAGTAAAGAGACACTACCCTCAGCTTTTGAAAAATCGAAGTTCATTATAATGCTTTAGTTACCGTCAGTGATTGGAGAATCTTAAGAATAAGGAACTTTCAACTCATGATATGATCTAACGGGACTTGGCTTCGTGCTCCTCGTTGAACTAACCCTCACCCAGAATCCCCCCTCTCTCATTGTAACAGCAAAAAACATTTGAAAACCATATTAGTGTCTCCACAAAAATACGTGAACGTGAACAGCAGTTTATCCCCAGCCCAGTTTGCAAAGTGACAATGCCATTTTGGCGGAGGCAATATTAGAGAACAGATCACTTTTTGGTCACCCATATTCGTAAGCAGAATGCCCTGAAGAGCCCCACTCCCGATAGACGAGTGACAAGGCGCCCTCAATGAATAAGCTGTAGCAATAGAAGTGTGAATTAGTAGACGGCGAGTGAAGGTGTCTCGGGTAAACGTAGATGTGCGATGGTCCAGATATCGGATGAGGAGCTCGTATATACTTTTCACAGTGACTCGAACATTGTGAAAGTAGACTAATAGGTAAGGGTCTTAAGAAATCTCTAATGTCTTGCTCCCCATAGTATTCATATATGTTAGGTAGAATTTAGCTTGGTCAGGAGTATATTTTGCATGTGATTATTGAATTGTCTTAAGCAGAAATTACATCAGTTAGGAGTGTATTTCTATGTGTTTCTTTTCGGCTGTACACGTGAATATCAATCGTCTAAAGGACGACAACTTTGAACTATATTTACAGTTGAATTAGAAATTGAAATGAAGGGCTTACCCATTGTGTTTTTGGAAGTCTTAAATAAACTCATCAATGTTAATTTTTAAACTTACTTGCCAGACTTATGTGGTGATTTTAGAGTGCATTTTTATTTGTCGAGTTAAAGGGATTTTTACAGAGCTAAGTGACCTGCTATCCAAACGAAGTGTGGGAGAGGACCTTTGATAGCTGCAGCACTGTTGCTTAGCCTTGTGAGCTCCGGGTGTTTGAGTGTTTTGCCGATAGGAGATGAGCCTTGAGGGAAAAGAAGGATTAGACAGGTGTCCCTATCTTACATGAGAGACAGTCAAATAGCCTGCTTTTGTTACTCTGTTAGCCAATGTGCTACAGTCTAATTGATTGTCTCTCGAGTGGAAAACATTTCTCTTACACTGCTGTGCCATTTTAGCAGGGTTAGTGTAATTTTAGAACTTAGAGTTTATTTCTTAATAGCGAAAATATTTTGTTTTATTCTGGTGCCCAGGTTAACTTGCGGGATTAGAGTACGGGAAAGAGGGACCTTTAACTACAATCTCCCACAGTTTACTTGATATTCAAGAGGGCCCCATACATCAACCATAAATTCTTGGCGAGTGGTATAGGGCTACACAACGCAATCAACTTTTGATTACACCCCTCGGAACATGCGACAATATATATAGTACATATACAATGCCGATATAAAATTTTGAAGAGGTTGTTGTAACTTATAATCTTTAACATATGTGTTTAATGTGGGAAAATTAAGGTAAACTTAATAAGTTGTATGAGAAAACTAATTATGATTTGTTTTGAACAACAAAATCAGTTCTGGGTTATTCTGCTTGAACAAATATTGTAGACGGTGCTTTTGATAGGGGAGGTGTGTGTGCATGTGCGTTTTGCGTGAGGAGTGATTACAAAACCAATCTCATTCCTTCGCTAGCTACTGGTTTGAACACCAACTTAGTCATTTGTATGTTTCAAGCAAGTGGACACGGTCTTTTCAGTCGTAAGAGGAAAGGATAAGTTCTGAATTGCTTCAGTTTCGCTTTCCACGCTTTCTGCTGATTGTTATATATTCTAGGTAATTTTAACACCTATGTTAAAGATTTATAACTTACAAGTAGAAGTTTGTCTATTCGGGGTCAAATCTAGGTATGAACTGGATGTCGTTAACCATAGGCTCTGAATTCAGGACTTTCAAAATATTACTTGATTATACATACGATGTCTTTATTCCTGATTTTAACATTTCCTATCTAAATTCTGGGTGTCGGATTTTCTGCTGATATCATTTTCATTCTTCCCAATTTGAGACCTTACTCTACGCCAGTGGTTCTCAACGTGGGGTACGTGGTAAAAGGTTTTGGGGTACGCTCAAAAGTAATTTTTGAAAGTCTTTTGAAAGCCGTGAGAGCTCAAAAGTCGCTAGATCTAGTAACAAAGTTGCTAAGTTGGCAACACTGCTGTGCAAAAATGCCATTTTTTGTGTTTATCGATATATGTAATTTATGAATACAAAATTTAATGTGTATATATCAATAAGTTTTTTTATTACCATTGTTATACTATATTTATAGTTTTATCTATCTATACAAAGGGTACGCCAGTTACATACACATTTCCAGGGGGTACATGAAGCATAAAATGTTGAGAACTACTATTCTACGCCATTATATTTTCTTTCAATGGATACTTTTGTTAAAAAAAGGTAATTTCAGATTTATATTATCTCAGTAATAATAATTGTAATATGCATTACAATTATTATATTTTGATGGATTATCGAGAACTACGATCGATATTGAAAGCACGGTTTTAAAAGTTAAGTGCAAAGTGTGTGAGACAACATTTTTCACGAGGGACGCCCAGTTATAGAAAATATTTCTCTACGATTCTCTAATGATATCAAGTTTTCAGTGCAGCCACCTAGGTGGTGGAGTGGTAACAAGTTGTTTCGAGATCACGTTGCGGTTAACCTGATAAAAATTCAAATTTCGGGCAGTGGTATTGTGTTTGTGTTGTCTGCTGGATAGAAGCGTCGCTTTTCCTCCAATTCTAAAGACATTTCGAATTCCACGTGAGTGGGAGGAATATTAAACATGTCTATATAGAATATGCATGAAAATTAATTATGTTATTCGAACGTTAACTAAATATGAATGATGAGACCCAGTTCAGACATTACAGGTAATGCCTATATTTAAAACATAAAATGGACTGGATAAACATTAAGAGAGGAACAGAACTAAGAATTAAATATGATTTTAAAACTCGCAAACTATGTCTAAATTTTGCAATATCCTGAGAATAAATAAAGCAACAATCAAGATTATGTTGGAAATTTAAAGTATGTTCCTTTATTTGGTTAGAGGCTAACCGTGTTTGCGCAGCATTGAATTCTCAAGCTATAAATTTACAGCAGTACTATAGAGAGGCATGTGTTTGCATGCATAATATGTCTATGAAAAGTTTCGACTTGCGACAGAAGCCGAGTAGAATAAATTGATCAACTTGTTAGGAATCCAAACAAAACCGATGGATTGAAACGTTCAGATTTCTGGCAACTTACTCGGAGATGAGCAGAGAAAGAGGGACAGCAGTGCAACCAAACCAGTACATTAAGGAGTCATGGAGGCGAATTCCATTATGAAGGGAGAAGAATTCTTGGCATAAACGATTCCCGAATTAGACTCTAACAAAGCTTGGGAGCATTCGACGAGTCAGCAACGCAATTACCGTTGAGTCAATTGCTGCATTAGCCCAGAATATGGTTCCCAAGCGAATGCTTGTCGGATTCTCACAAGGAGTATATGCACACTTACACAAGCCGAACAGATAAGCGCTTTTAAGACGCCGTAAATTCTCCGATACTTGGGTTATGTAAAGGTTATTCCAGGAGAATACACTTTTCCTTCCGATAATTTAGGTATGTTCCTTCTCATACCTACCTGGTGAGCGTGAATGCATAAATGCTCATATGGTCCATACATTTGCACGTGAATAAGCCATTGCGAACTTATCTCATTAACAAAGTGACTTGATTAAACACGATATTGCGATCGTTTGGAATCCTCATTTCTCTTTTGAAAGAGCTATAATATGATGGATAAAAGGAGGCTAGACTCTTTTATCTAATAAGACTAATCATTATTATAGCTATAAAATAATCATCCTCATCATAATAATTTTAAAATTTACACTTTTCAAATACCTAAAATTGCAATATCTGTAGGGGGAAAAAGACAGAAATTCTACTATTAGCATTAGGGTTGGGTTGGATTGTTTGGTTAAGGGTTGAATTGTTTATTTATTGTTATTTTTTTAATAAGGGTTGGATTGTTTGGGCTGTTTCACCTCTGAGCGCTATTTTTTTTTGCACACAATGAGCTAAATGGCCAGGCAATAATGACCCCAAGATCTTAGAAGAAGGTTAGGAGAAAGGGATCTACTGGACAGATGTTAGCAGACAGTTGGGAGCTTCCTATCAAGTCCATGCAGCGTGTTCTTTAAGGTGAATATTTTAGGCTTCATGCAGAAGTCTACATGATACCTGACGGACGATGGTATAGGTGGGACCCGAACCTGGGAAATGCAGATAACGAGTCTCTTGTGCTACTGATATGCCTCTAGTAATCACGACATTTCACAGTAAATTTATTATGCTTAAAAAATTCATTAATTTTTTTATTTTTGCAGAGATTTAGCATTGCTGCCAGAATGTTAGCAAATGAATTATTGCATTCCCTAATTTATACTATAAATGAAACATACACAGTCGTATCAGAATAATATGACCACTTGGTAGCTGCAATGGCAATGGGCAACGTCTCCTACAGGTAAGTAAACTCAATGGTTTCAGAATAAGTTACACATATTACAAACGCCGCGACATCCATAAGTACACATGAGTTTCACCTAATGGGCTGCATAGGAATATGATTGATTATATATTAATTAACAGCAAATGGGCTAGTTCTGTTATAAATACCAGGGCATATAGGGGAGCTGAAATTGGATCTGACCATTACCTTGTTAAAAGTGTCTTACAACTTAAACTTAAAAAGTGTTGTGTTAGGATTGAAAAATTTGCTTTTAATACTGAAGCTCTGAAAGACCCAGTTATAGCCAAAGCTTACCATGATAGGTTACTTAGTCATTATGACAGTCATGGTATGCTTACTACTGAAGTTGAAGAAGAATGGGATCATTTTAAACAGGCTTTTTTTGGACACTAACAGTATTCTTTTAGGAAAAAAGGAGCAGAAGAGCCAGAATTATTTGAGTGATAAGGCACTTGAGCTTATTTCGGAAAGAAAGAACTGCAGTAATGTCCTTAATCAATACCCTACTAGTCCTAATAGAAAGCATTACAGAGAACTTAATAAACGTGTAAAAGATCAGTTAGCTGCTGATAAGAATCTTTGGCTTGATGGTTTGGCTGACAAAGCCGAGGAAGCAGTTAGACAGCACAACAGCAGAGGGCTGTACCAGATAGTTAATGTTTTGTGTGGTAGAAAACGGACAGGTATACAGGGATTGAAGGATAAACAAGGTAAGGTTATAGAAGGTGAGGATTCTGTCATGGCTAGGTAGGCTGAGCATTTCAGTGATATTCTAAACAATGCAGTTAGTTCTATTCTCATTGTTTGCAATGATGATAGATGCATTGGTGGCTTTAATGTTGGACCTATAACACAATCTGAAGTTATTTTGGTGGTTTCTAAACTTAAACTTTATAAATCCCCAGGGGTAGATGAAATTACTGCAGTAATGCTTAGAGCTGGAAATGTTTCGGTTTCCACTTGGATGACTGAAATTCTGAATATCATTTATGATAAAGGCATGGTTCTAAGGATTTTACCAGAGCTATTATTATCCCTATTTTCATAAAAGGTGATCGTAGTTCTTGTGAAAACTATAGGGGTATTAGCCTACTCTCTGTTCCAGGTATAGTTCTTTCCATGATTGTGCTTAATAGAATTAAGAATCTGGTTGACAGGCAATTGCATGATGAGCAATTTGGATTCAGAAGTGGTAGGGGATG
Source organism: Ryuthela nishihirai (assembly GCA_038380435.1). Classification (NCBI taxonomy): domain Eukaryota; kingdom Metazoa; phylum Arthropoda; class Arachnida; order Araneae; family Heptathelidae; genus Ryuthela; species Ryuthela nishihirai. The sequence continues at coordinate 82,443,528 of JAWZYU010000009.1, read as the reverse complement.
TGTGGATCAGATATTTTCACTTAGGCAGATTCTTGAGAAATATTTAGAGTTTCAGAAACCTTTGGTTGCTAGCTTTGTTGATTTCAAAAAGGCTTTCGACTCTGTTGATCGTCATAATTTGTGGTTGATTGTGAGATCATATGGTATACCTGACAAGTTAGGTAACATAATGAAAGCTCTCTATAATAACACTGAGTCGTGTGTGAGAGTTGGTAAGGCTTATAGCAATTGGTTTAGCATTACTTCTGGTGTTCGACAAGGGTGCATTTTGTCTCCTTTTCTCTTTAACTTGGTTATTGATTATGTTATGCGAAATTAACTGCAAGAGAAAGATTTTGGCTTTAAATTGGCTGGAGATACGAAAATTTCTGATTTAGCCCTTTTGGCAAATGATGTTGATGAGATGAACTCTTTCATTCGAGCTGTTGATGAAACTGGTAGTAGAGTAGGTTTGGTTATAAACAGATAGAAAACTAAAGTGATGAAAATTGGTCAGGCAGGCTGTGATTCAGTTAATCTGAATGGTTGCAGTCTTCAGCAGGTGTCACAGTTTAATTATCTTGGGAGCTATGTAACAGATAATGGTGATGTGCGGCATGAGATTAACAGACGAATAGGGATTGCTGCCTGGACTTTTAAGAATCTATGGAGATTGTGGAGAAATACACGTATTCACCTAAAGATTAAAATTAGACTGTATAATAGTTTGGTTCTTTCTAGGGTTAGTTATGGTAGTGAAACTTGGACACTTTGTAAACAAGATAACAGGAAACTAGATGCTTTTGATTCCAGATGCTTACGCAGTATCTTGAGCGTTAGGTGGTTCAACTTTGTAACTAATGATTAGGTTAGGCAAAGGAGTTTGCAACCTCCTTTAAGCAGCATATTTTGCAGAGAGATACTCCGTTGGTTTGGCCATGTTGCCCGTATGAATAATTATAGATTGGCGAATAGGGTTATGAACAGTGTGCCTAAAGGGCTCAGAAAGAAGGGGAGACCTAGGATGCGGTGGGCAGACAATGTCAAACAGGACCTTGTTAGAATTGGTGTGCAGTGGCCACATGCAGTAGATGTAGTTCAGGATAGACTTGCTTGGAGAACTAAATTGCACGGTCTGGTTGGATCTCCGTAGCCCATGGCTGCTTGAGGATGATGATGATGACCATACATATACTGTGGTAGGTGGTCATATTATTCTGATACGACTGTGTATACTTTTAGGGAATATGATGAGGATTAAACATTTGAAAATCAAAACTGAGATTTATTAGGTAACAAATCATAACTGTGAGAATTATCATGAAACTCTGAAGAAGGTTTAATATTTATCAAATACATTTATAGTAAAAATAAAAACAAAGGGTCTGTGGAAAATCATATTAGATTTATATAATACTTGATTAAAAATTTAATTCTATTCAGATCAAGAAAAGTAACTAAAAACCAGATGAGTTTAATTTACGTTTCCTAATTAGATCTTACTTTACCGAAGATACTACTGGGAATACTCGTTAAGTATAGAATTAGCGTTAGCTCTAGAATATTAATTTACATTTCTGAAGTCTAAAAATCAAACCACCTCATAGTACTAGATTTAAATTTGTTTTGACGTGATGTCTCGCCTTCCTCACAAGTCTTAGCTATGGTTTATTTAACTTACTGGCTCCTGTCAGACTGTATTCAAAATAATGATACTGAATTAAAAAATTACACTATCCCTCAAGCAACTGCTCGCCACAGAGATCTGAAATGGTACATTATTTAGAAAAAACATTGAATATAATAATCAGTCGGCGATCTTGCAAATAAATATGTATAAGAAGCTCCAAAAATTAGGATTTGTTGTTTTGCAATTTGAATAACATTGTAAACATTTGGAAAATTATTGCACTAACGGAAATTAACGTGAATCGGGTGAAAGTTTCCTATTTAATCTCTGTACATTTGGACATACACTCAGATGTCAGTTTATTAGGTACACTACCCCTTGTTATGCAAATGGTCCATTCCAACACGTAATACGTCCTTTATATCGCGGTGTGCGATTTAAATCAGACTAGCTCTTTTAGCATCACTTAGAGTTGGATTGAGCTCCAGAATGGGAAAAACGAGCGACCTGAGCGATTTTGAACGTAACATGATATTTGGTGCTAGGCTTGCCGGTTCTAGCATCTCCCAATCAGCCGTACTCCTGGGCTTTTCACGCACAAGCGTTTCAAGGGCACGAAAGCAAAAAAAAAGAAACTACCAGTAATCGGCGATCCAGTGGACGAAAACAGCTTGTGAATCAGAGGGGTAAAAGGAGATTGGTGAGAATCTTACAAGTTAACAGACAGACCACAACCAGGCAAATCACAGCAGAATTGGTGTGCAGAAGGTCATCTCCTAACGCACCACATATCGGAGCCGCCGACCATGTCGAGTGCCGATGCTGTCGTTGAAGAATACGAAAGCGCGTCTCTAGTGGGTACAGGAGCATCGGCACTGGACCATTGAGGGCTGGAAAAAGGTAGCCTGGTAATGAACCAAGATTTCTTTTGCATTATAAGCAATGGAATATTAAAGATTCAAGGTTCCTTTTGCATCATATTCTTAGCAAATGCTGATGAAATGATCAGAATTTGGGGCAAGTAACATGAGGCCATTGAACCATCTTGTCTGGTGTCAACAGTACAAGCAGGTGGTGGTAGTGTGATGGTGTGGGGAAGTATTTTCCTAGTTCCAAATGTTGAACCATGCGGAAATGATTGTGTCGCGCAGTTGCAATTGGACAACGGACACAGTCTCGCTGCGAACAATCTTTACAACCTCATCCCAAAGACACTCGGTAGGGTTTAGATCTGGGGACTATGTTCCTGACATTAGACTCCCTGATACTCATCGAAGGACACCTGAACGCCACGGAGTATTTGAACATTGCTGCTGACCAAGTTAATCCTTTTATGACTACAGTTTATTCTCAGACACATTCAGCATGATTATGCACCTGCTCACAAGGTACGTATCGTCACTGAATGGTCCCAGGAACATGCCGACGACTTTGCCTTGTTTCATTGGCCTGTATAGTCCCCAGATCTAAATCCTATCGAGTATCTTTGGGATGAGGTGGTAAGGGTTGTTTGCAGCGAGACTGTGCCCGCCATCCAATTGCACGACACAATGATTTCCGCAAGGTTCAACATTCTTGCACAGCGCATTCAGCATCTTGTATGTTCCATGCCCCTAATAATCGGAGCTGTTCTAAAGGCAAAAAGTGGTAGAACACGCTACTAGGTAGGTGTACCTAATAAACTGGCATTTCAGTATATAAGATGAATTAGGAATAACTAAGAGGCAAAGGGGTTTTTAGTGTATTATCGTAAAATAGATTTTTCTCTACTTTTAGTTGATATATTAAAGGTTTCTCTCTTAGCTGTCGAAATTTTACATTAACAATTAATCAAACTCAAACTGAACGTCATGTAGAGATCGCCGAATAAAAACAGAAGAAAGTTTTCCTAATATCTTAAAAATTTGGATGGAATCATCTATTACACCCACAAATTCAATATGAAATGGCGATATCAGTATTGATTTATTTAATATAAGTAAAAAATGCAAAACGATACATAAATAATTTATCGAAATTTATATTTATGCCTTATACAAAGGGTTTAACAAGGGAGGAAACCATGAAGATAGCTTTACGCAAATTTGCGTCGATCACATTAATATTAAATCTGACGGAAAACTCCGCTTCAGCTCTGTGATATTCCGAATAAAGTTGCTGAACATTCCGAATAACATTGTTTCGGTCATTATGGACTAAAACAAACAGAAGTATTCAAAGAATAGCATTGCAACATCAAAACTGCCTGCAATCATTGGGTTTACAACACGAACTTATCACTGCGAATAACTGGATGAGTGTCTACACAAAAAACGTATATATACTGCTCACAAAAATTAGAGGATATTTCAAAATGAATATGAAGCGATAAAAAAGAAGCATTTGATTTTTTTATTAAACAAGAACATCAGAAAAGCAAACGACAAGTCAAAGAAAGTTGTTCGATTATGCAAATGAGATGCAAACTCAATTGTCGTGATTGAGTAGCAAGTGACATATTGGTGGGGGTGAACAGAAGCATGTCAAACTGGACGAGAGTGCCACACATTGACTGTTCAGTAGGGTGTATGGTCACCCAAGACTGCCAAAACACACTGACAGCGATGGGGCATGGACAGGATCAGAATGTCCAGCAGTTCTTGTGGGATCCTCTGCCACTCTTGCTCCAGGGCAACTTCCAGCTCAAGAAGTGTTGTGGGAGGCATTGGACGGTTTCCCAGACGTCTTCCCAGCGCATCCCAAGCATGTTCAATGGGATTCAGGTCTGGAGAACGTGAAGGCCAGTCCATGCGTTCGATTCCTGCCTCTTGAAGCATGTTGTTGACGAGATGCGCACGGTGGGGCCTTGCATTATCGTCAATGAAAAGAAAGTTGTTTCCAACTGCTCCAGCATAGGGTACCACTATAGGGTACAGGACCTTATCTCGATATCTTACAGCAGTCAGCGATCCATTTCTGATGACGTGGAGTCGGTACGACCACCAATGCTGATGTCAGCCCACACCATGATTCCACCACCGCTGAAGGAGTCCCTTTCTCGCATGAAAAGTGGATTCTCCCGTGTTCCTCGTTCACGCCAGATCAGGACAAGATGATTGTCAGGCTGCAGACTGAACCGTGACTCATCAGAGAAGAGGACAGTTGACCACTCATCACGGGTCCAACGACGATGCTCATCAGCCCACCTTCTACGGGTTCTATGGTGTTCAGCAGATAACGGAATGCATACCATTGGTCGCCGGACATGCAGTCCAACACGATAGAGCCAATTTCGTGTGGTCTGGGTGCATATCCGTCGTCTAGTGGCAGCAAGAAACTGTCCCCGCAGCTCTGTTGCATTGCGGCGCCTGTTCCTTCTTGCCAATAAGGTCAAGTAGCGGTCATCTCTTTCTGTTGTGGTAGATGGGCGACCATGCCCTCGTCTTCTTCGTACTGTACTACTCTCTTGAAAGCGATTCCACAGTCTGCTATTCACGCTTTGGGATGTTCCAAGTGCTCTGGCCACTGTCGTCTGTATTTGACCAGCTTCAAGATGTCCTACGGCTCTCCAGGCTTCGCATTCGGGCAAATCGTGTTGCAGGGGCATTGCAAGGGCTGGGAAATTGTAGGATGTGCACTGTCAAGATCAGGGAACGTGCAGATACTCTAGTACTTTCAACCTTTTGTATAGTGCATTTTCACCAATGAAATAAAAGTTGGTTTTGCATCTCATTTGCATAATCAAACAACTTTCTTTGACTTGTCCTTTGCTTTTCTGATGTTCTTGTTTAATAAGAAAGATTCAAATGCTTCTTTTTTTATCGCTTTATATTCATTTTGAAATATCCCCTAATTTTTGTGAGTAGTGTAGATTGATCCCATATCGAAAACTTTGTTCAGTCACTTCAAAGACAAATATAACAAGATTTTAAATGGAAATATTATTAAAAGAAATAAAGAAATTCTTATTTTTAAGAATGAATGAAACTTAGAGTTATTGCATGGCTTAAATACAAGGACACAAAAAACTTACTTATAGAAATGCGTGTAAAGATTTGAGGAATTCTGTTGTAACTCTGATAAGGAGGACAAAGAAGAGATTGCTAAAACCAAATCCCGATATAGCAATATTAAAAAAATGGGGGGGTTATGATTAACGAAATCGTTGATGAGGTAAAGTCTGTTGATAATTGCATACTAACATATAAGTCCAAAAGTTTACCTGAAATTCAGATTGCCACGAACTTTAATAAATCTTTTGCAATTATAGTCCCCACTTCCGTAAAACTAATCTGTAACATACAGATAACTTTATCCCGTCACTAGGACTCGTTTACACTGTTTTTTGATTATCGTGGCCAGTTCAGTCGCTGAAAACGGGGTTCAATTTAACTATTGTGCCAATGCAGGTTGCGTTGTATTCGTTCTTCCGTGTGAATATCAGAAGGCAAGATGGTGGCTCTGTCTTTATATTCGTTCACCTTTCATTGCACAACCACTTAAAAACCTATAAATCTGGAAACTGAAATGTACGGACATTTGACTACTTTTTCGCTATCGAAATGTAAAAGAAACATAAACGCGAATCGATACTGCGAATCCGAGAGCTCCTCCAACTGCAATTGATAGACTGGCTCTCGAAGAATAAATTTACACATGCGTGTCTTCCTGGCAACAATTAGAATGGGCACCAAAAACAATTTTTTTTTACTTTTAAATAATTTCACTTGAAAATAAATCATTTAAACAGTTCTTACAGAGACAAAGATCACTTTTAACATGTAGCATGGATTCCAGCATGAACACAGTACCACAACGCATCTATTTGATTTTTGAATGCATCAGCAGTTCTTTAAGTTACAGAATTAAATAGTTGCTGCTTTTTATAATTTTAATAAGGCTTGGGTTGGGTTGTTTACCTCTGAGTGGCACTTCTTTTTTGCACTAAATGGCCAGGAGACAGATCGTAACCTCCCATCAAGACCATCCAGCCTGTTTTTTAACTGCATAGGGTATAGCTCTCCTGGGGCTTTAACGTCCCATCCGACGGATAGAGGCGTTTCCAAGACCATCATTAGCCCCTATAGACCAAGGGCAGGGTGAGGGTTTTGCAGAGTTAAATCTCAATGCTGATCCATATGGGACTCGAACATGTTTAGAAAGGCATTCAATACTATATTATCATAACATGGCTTTTAACATAAATTTTTTTCGTGAAAATTATGGAATCAGAGTTATCAACTTGCAATAGTTGAGAAATCACTTAAAAGACAGAACTATTATAATAAAACTGATAAGGCAGTTAAGACAAAAAACGCTTGGCTTAACTGGTAATTAATTTGGCTTAATTGGTAAGGCAGTTGATACAGTAAGTAAACGTTAGCAGCAATCACGATATTAAAGTAACTCTCGCAGATTTCAGGATGATTTTAACAATGTAGTTAGATGGATAAATCATAATCCCATTTATATCAATATATAGAAAACTAAAGGAATGAATTTTTCATTCTCTGGGATACGTTGCTTAACAACATTTTATCGAATTATATAGATTAAAATGTGTGTAAAGAAACAAAAAAGCTGTTGACTTCCAGATATGTGATTGTGATAATACAAAGAAAGTAAATATAGTTCATCATTTGGATCTCTGTTTTGAAACATTTGGTCACATGCAATATAAATATTTCGAAACAAAGTTATGATTTGCGATAACGAGACTTTTTCATGTATAAATTTCTGGTTGATACAGATATGTCGTTAATGGTCTGTGCAGCTTTAAGTGAATCATTAATCAGATATGGTCTCTCTCTATATATATGACTCTGGAATAGCACATAACTTAAAAAAAATGGAAAATTGCAATCTTTGATTTCGAAAAACGTAATTCCATTTATACTAAGACGGTAATTTAATGGTAGATTCGGTATCTTGATGTTTTACGGCTACTAGATTACATGCTTACAATATTAAAAAATTATCAGAACAAAACATATAAAGTAAAAATTTCATACACACAAAATACGCAGCAAAGAACCAAATAATTTTTGTCATAACCCTAGATAAGAAATAATTATGGAGAGCAACCTAAAAGGAATCAAATTTTCAATCACCTGCCCAGAGAAATGTTACATTTGAGTTCGTATAATGAAATTGAAAGAAGAATCAAACGCACCTGATGCTCACTGATGTTGCTTAATGTTGGTACAAAGCAGTTGTTACAAATGATTGTTGTTCTTCGTCTCTTGCAGAAAGCTGTTAGCTCTGCGAGTCCATGGTTTGATTTATGACATTTTAACATTGAGCAGAAGAGTAAATATAGTTTATTATTTCAATCTTGAAGTGAATGTTTCATTTTTGTTTGATTCGAAATGCATTTCTTTTCGACTTCCTGCGTTATGAATAATAAGTCGTTATGAAGTGGCATTTATCTATAACTCATGTTCAAAATAGATTAATTATATTACTGGTGATTCTCTCTTAAACCAATCATTAAATTTTCATGTGAGGGCATCATAAACATAAATTACACTTCATCATGTCTCTCATACTAAAGATTCATTAGATATATAGACAGTCACGTAGAATAATCGCCAATGTAATCCCCAGTAATCATTGCTTTAATCTACAAACTAGTTCATCATATTTAAGTACTGTAACGTAACATTAAGAGTGTAAACTACTTTACTTTTACGACACTTGAGATTATCATATCTAGTTTAGATAATGTGAACAAATATTATAAGAATTCTGCGGCAAATTCACCAAATACAACTTGAGATTATCATATCTAGTTTAGATAATGTGAACAAATATTATAAGAATTCTGCGGCAAATTCACCAAATACAACAAGTAAATCATCAGACTTGAGCAATTACTAGCGTCTAAAATGAGTGAATCGTATGGCATTTATTGAATGTTATGTTTTAGAAATTCTTATGATTTAAAGATAATAAATAATGTGAGAAAAATATACATAATTTAATGCTTCAGGTTTACCTTATAATCATCATCATCGCTTAGAAAGATTTGAAGTCCATATATAATAAATGTATTATATATTGGAATGAAAGACATTTAAAGTTGTATGATATGCATTGCTATTTTAAGATAATTGTAACGTAAATGTTGAAGTTGTGTCATGCCAGTTGCTCATTTTCTACACAAGATGTGATCAGTCCACTCAAAACCAATGTACATGTGAAACAGAGTTAATTGTAAATAAAATTAGATTCCTATAAAACAAATATTGAAATTCACTTTCTTCCAAAGACACTTTTATGTGACGGAAAATGCCGCCAGATATTTCGGATTAAATCATAATATTAATATAGTAATAATATTCTATTTGCTCCTAAAATCAAATTGCATAACAGCTATATATGATATTTTAGGAAACAAATACAGTTAAAAAGGACAAAGCAATAACACCACTTACTAATAAACAAAGGAAATAGTAATGATAAAAAAGAAAACATAGAAAAATAAAGAAGACTACAACATTTTTGACATATCAATATCGAGAACCAAGGGACAACTTATGCCCGTCCAGGTTTTGAGAATGAATAAAATATTATATTATATGGAAACACATCCGTTGAATTATCTCTAGTAATGAATAAATGTTTCGAATTCACAAATTATATACCATTAAATATTTAATTCAAAATCATAAAGTCAAATATCCATTTCAAAGGACACCCAACAAACACAAGAGTAACAAAAGGAAATGGATATTGAAAATTTCAAAAAATGTTCCAAATTAATAATATCAAAAATATATTTTTTATTTTATATTTAAAGCGAACAAAACCAATTTCATTTTTAATATATAAGTCTAAACTATTGTAAATTTAAGGGGCTAGAAAAACAAAATGTCATATTTTTATGTCGGAATGGAACCCTGTACGACAAGTCAACTCGTCTAGAATTATAAGGGCCGTGAAAGATAGGAACCAATATTTGCTTAAATATACAAATAAGAGAGTTTTGCATACGTATATTTGTCTAAAGCTGTAAAAATGCATCGTATTTAAGGTATGAATATTAGAGTAGGAAGAAATATTAAAGACTAATGTATAATTTTTTTATGAATTAAAATAAAATTATGAAGATTATTTTCCACATCCCTAGCTGCATATCCTATACTGAATAATAGAGTAAAATCAAGCATAGTATAGTCCAATTAAAAATTATTTTGGTAAAAAAAAATAGGTTTTAAATAATGGAATCGAAATAGAATACATCTTAATTATTTTTGTCAAAATGTTTGCATGTGTAATGCATTTCAAGTTCGAATCCAGATGCATGCCTAAGTATTTATAGCTAGAAACTCTATCTAATAGAGGACAGCTACAGTTTTGAGGAAAAGACAGTTTTATTTGATATTTGATATGTATAGGGATATTACTATTTTCTAGCTCAAAACATATGAATTTAGTTTTCTGTATATTTAAAGTTAATTTATTTGCTGCAAACCAATTGGATCAGTTGTAGATAATACTCAATTTCTTTTAAAGTGTCATTTAATATATGACCAGAATATACTCCTGCTGCATCAGCAACATAACATGTAAGGTATCCCTTTATATTTAAATGACAAAAATCATTGAAATATATCAAAAGCAGTATAGGTCCTAATACTGATCCCTGAGTAACTCCTTTCTAACAATATGAAACCATTTATAACATTTTCAATTTGAACTGCCTGCTTTCTTCCTTATAAACAGCTTTTGAACAATAAATGAGAATTACCTCTTATTCCACTTGTATATAGGTTATCCATGAGTTACAGTAATCAACAGAGTCAAATGCTTTTTTTACCTCTGTGAATATAGCAATATTTTTGTTAACATTAACACATTTAAATTTTGCCTGTTAGATGTAAAATTGCTTGCTCAGAATTAAGTTTCACCCTAAACCCATATTACGAATTATCGAGAAAATTGATTTTTTTCATGAAAATCAAAAAGTCTGTTTTTCATAATAGTTTCCAAAAGTTTAGAAACAAATGGCAAAATTGAAATTGGTCTATAATTCATTACAATATTTTTATCCCCTGATTTATAAATAGGAATTATTTTAGCAAGCTTGAGCTCATTAGAGAAGATTTCATTTTCCAAAGACACATTAACTAAATATGTCATCATATCTGGATGATAGAAATTTATAATTTTTAACATTTGTGCATTAATGCTATCATATCCAGGGGATTTTATGTTAGATAGTCGTTTTATAATATTAGAAATTTCAATTTCAGTGGCACTTCTCGCAAATATAGAGGGAAAAACATACTTTAAGTATGTTTGATATGGAGGTGAAATATCTATTTCACCATCTGCATAAAATTTATTATCTGTAAAATCTGAATTCATATTATTAACTAATATATTTAAGTTACTATTATCAGGTACAATTGCACTTTTTTCTTTTATGCCAAATAAATAATTTACAAACTTTAATGTGTCATTTGCACAAAAAATGAATTTATCTCTGTAATACCTACCTTTAAATTCCTTAATACTTTTTTACATATTTATTACAGTTTTGTATTCTATTTCATATTGCACACCACCCGGATATTTTTTATATCTCATATACAGTTTTTCTTTTTCGTCTATGCATTTGATAAATTCATCAGTGACCCATTTTTGCCTACTTGTTGCTTTATTCCTCCTTTTATTATTACTAGTAAATAAATTTTTATTACTAATAAATCTTTGAAAGAATTTTTTTATACAACAATCTATTTATCAGTGCCATTATCAGATATGCATAAATTTGCAAAATTTTGTTGGTTGACATAATGTCCAAAATTATAATGATTTATATCTGTACTATTTTTACATTTGGGTGAAACACGGTTTACTGAACGTATATTCAAATTAAATTTACCTGCTATTGGAATGTGACCAATAAAATTGGATTTATAAACTGCCACCATCAACAGTGGCATTTTTTTGCTTTTCTGAAAAATGCATGGTCTAAACAGATATATCTGTTTGTATTAAATCTAGTAGGAACATTTACATACTGTTTTAGTCCTAATTCAGACATCAAACCTAAGTAATTGTTGATATCATCAGAATTTTTCAGTAAATCAACATTAAAATCCCCAATTAATACAAGATTTTCTTCATGTATGTACTTTAAATATTTACTTAACTCTTTAAGAAATGAATCTATTGTAAAACTATGGGATCTATAAACATGAATAACAGATACATTAGCTACAGGATCAAACAAATGAAGGGCTTCTGCACTTATCATTTAAATTTTCTGTTGAAAATCAAATTTGCCATTTCTAATATAAAGCACTACTTCTCCTGATTTATTTGAAATTATGCAATTGAAATACATATAATATTCATCAGTTTTATAAATAGGTTCCTCTTCCTCCTTAATCCACATTTCAGAAAGAAATATCCTATTTATTCTTTGAAAAACATTTTCAAATATTACTTAAATGGGTTAAAATTTTGTTTTATACTTCTTATAGTGAATGAAAGAGAAATCTGAATGTGAATCAAGAAATAACCGTTCATCAGTCGGATCCTGCAATACCAATGTATCTTCCTCATTCAACAAAGCGTCCAATATATAATTAAATTTGTCTATGTCCATAAAAACGTTCTACAGAGAAATAATGAAAACCTAATAAATTTGGGACTGCCACTATTCTAATATTTACTGCTGGTACCCTACATGCTACATATAATCGACTAGTTTCTATTATGTGAAAAAAAATTCATCATCATCATCATCCTCAAGCAGCCATGGGCTACGGAGGTCCAACCAGACGGTGCAATTTAGTTTTCCAAGCATGTCTCTTCTGAGCTACATCTGCTGCATTCGGCCACTGAACACCAATTCTAGCAAGGTCCTGTTTGACATTGTCTGTACACCGCATCCTAGGTCTCCCCTCTTTCTGAGGCCTTTAGGCACGCTGTTCATAACCCTATTCGCCAATCTATAATTATCCATACGGGCAACATGGCCAAACCAACGGAGTCTCTCTCTTCACAATATACTGCTTAAAGGGGGTTGCCGACTCCTTTGCCTAACCTCATCATTAGTTACAGAGTTAAACCATTTAATACCCAAGATACTGTGTAAGCATCTAGAATCAAAAGCACCTAGTTTCCTGTTATCTTGTTTACAAAGTGTCCAAGTTTCACTACCATAACTAACCCTAGAAAGAACCAAACTATTATACTAGTCGTATATTATACTATTATACAGTCTAATTTTAGTGTTTAGGTTATACGCCTATTTCTCCACACTCTCCATAGATTCTTAAAAGTCCCGGCAGCAATCCCTATTCGTCTGTTAATCTCTCATGCCGCACATCGCCATTATCTGTTACATAGCTCCCAAGATAATTAAACTGTGACACCTGCTCAACATTGCAACCATTCAGATTAACTGAACCACAGCCTGCCTGACCAATTTTCATCACAGAAGTTTTCTCTCTGTTTATAACCAAACCTACTCTACTACCAGTCTCATCAACAGCTCGAATGAAAGAGTTCATCTCATCAACATCATTTGCAAAAAGGGCTAAATCATCAGCATAATCTAAATCAGAAATTTTAGTATCTCCAGCCCATTTAAGGCCAAAATCTTTCCCTTGATGTGAACTTCGCATAACATAACTAAACTAAACTAAATAACCAAACTAAAGAGAAAAGGAGACAAAATGCACCCTTGTCGAACACCAGAAGTAATGCTAAACCAATTGCTACAAGCCTTACCAACTCTCACACACGACTCAGTGTTATTATAGAGAGCTTTTATTATGTTAACTAACTTGTCAGGTATACCATATGATCTCTCAATCAACCACAAATTATGACGATCAACAGAGTCGAAAGCCTTTTTGAAATCAACAAATCTAGCAACCAAAGGTTTCTGAAACTCAAAATATTTCTCAAGAATCTGCCTAAGTGAAAATATCTGATCCACACTTCCCCTACCACTTCTGAATCCACATTTCGCATCACGCAATTTATTGTCAACCAGATTCTTAATTCAATTAAGCACAATCATGGAAAGAACTTTACCTGGAACAGAGAGTAGGCTGATACCCCTATAGTTACAACAAGAACTGCGATCACCTTTTATGAAAATAGGGATAATAATAGCTCTGGTAAAATCCTTAGGAACCATTCCTTTATCAAAAAAGATATTCAGAATTTCAGTCATCCAAGTGGTAACAGAATCATTCCCAGCTCTAAGTATTTCCGTAGTAATTTCACTCCCCCTGGGGATTTATGAAGTTTAAGTTTAGAAACAGCCAAAATAACTTTATATTGTGTTATAGGGCCAACATTAGGCTACTTATGCATCTATCATCATTACAAACAATGGGAGTAGAACTAACCACATTGTTTAGAACATCACTGAAATACTCAACCCTCCTAGCCATGACAGAATCCTCATGTCTACAGTCTTACCTTGTTTATCCTTCAATCCCTATATACCTGTCTGTTTTCTACCACATAAAACATTAAATACCTGGTACAGCTCTCTGCTGTTGTGCTGCCTAACTGCATCCTCGGCTTCGTCAGCCAAGCCACCAAGCCAAAGATTCTTATCAGCAGCTAACTGATATTTTCACGTTTAGTAAGCTCTTTGTCATGGGTTCTATTAGGACTAGTAGGGTATTGATTAAGGACATTCCTGCAGCCTTTCCGAAATTAGCTCAAGTGCCTTATCACTCAGATAATTCTGGCTCTTCTGCTGCTTTTTTCCTAAAAGAGTACTGTTAGTTTCCAAAAAAGCCGGGCGGGGGTGGCTCAGTCGGTAGCTCGCCAGGCTCGTAATCTGTAGTTCCCGGGTTCGAGTCCCAGCTGGGTCAGCGTTGAGATTTATCTCCGCAAAATTCCCCGCCCTGCCCACGGTCATTAGGGGACACCGATGGGCTTGGAAAGGCCGCCGTCCGTCGGATGGGACGTTAAGCCGTGGCCCCGTGTGCGGGAGAGCCATACCCTGTGCACGTTAAAGAACACGCTGGATGGCCTTGACGGGAGGCTACCATCTGTCTCCCAACAGCTGTTCCAGTGGGTCCCCTCCCCCAACCTTCTCTGAGCCTTCGGGGTCCATGTGACCTGGCCATTTAGCCCATTGTGTGCAAAAAAGTGCCGCTCAGAGGTAAAACAACCCAACCCAACCCAAAAAAGCCTGTTTAAAATGATCCCATTCTTCCTCAACTTCAGTAGTAAGCATACCATGACTGTCATAATGACTAAGTAACCTATCATGGTAAGCTTTGGCATAACTGAGTCTTTCAGAGCTTTAGTATTAAAAGTGAATTTTTTAACTTTAGCACAACACTTTTTAAGCTTAAGTTGCAAGACACTTTTAACAAGGTAATGGTCAGATCCAATTTCAGCTCCCCTATATGACCTGGTATTTCTAACAGAACTAGCCCATTTGTTGTTAATTAATATATAGTCAATCATATTCTTATGCAGCCCATCAGGTGAAACACATGTGTACTTATGTATGTCGCGGTGTTTGTAATATGTGTTACTTATTCTGAAACCATTGAGTTTACTTATCTGTAGGAGACGTTGCCCATTGCCATTGCAGCTTCCAATACCAAAAGGGCCATTTACTCCTCCCCAAAGGTCAGGGTCAGTACCAACTTTGGCATTGAAGTCACTTAGAACAAGGGTAATATCTCCTTTCTTGACAGAATTCAAAATATCCTGAAGTTGTTTGTAAAACCTATCTTTCCCATCCTCATCGGCATTCTCAGTGGGGGCATAACAACATATGACATTGGAGTCTCTAACGCTTGTCTGAAATTTTGCTGTAAGTAACCTTTCATTAATGCACTCATATCCTAGAAGAGCATCACCAGCGTGTCTGCTGAGAAGCAGACCCACGCTTTGGTGATGCTCATTGTCGTCCCTCCCTGAAAAGAGAAATTTAAGATTATTTTTAAGAATATGACTTTTTTCTGTCCATCTGATCTCTTGCAAGCTGAGAATATCTAAATTATTATGGTGGAATTCTTGTGTGAGGACATCAAGAGAAAAAGCTCTGTGCAGAGTCCTCACATTCCAACTACCTATGGAGAGAAAATGATTAGTGGGATGTTTTATAGAAACTATGTTTATTGAAAGAGGAAATGGCGACAATATCAAACAGCCCCCTTATCGCAGACATGGGTCAAAAACCTGTTCCCCCACCACTGAAAACTGAAACCATCTACACTGGAAGACTTCCTCCAATGTAGAATTTGACGATGCCAATAGAAGCAAAGAGTTCAGGTGCCTGCTATGACATCTGCTCAGGATATTCCACCTGCTGATAAACATATCATGTGAATCTATTCACTTGGGGCTGTCAATCCACAAACAAACAGAAAACACAGCGGAAGATTTTCCCTCCACAGAAGCCCATCAGTGCAGCAAATTCAGGATCCATAATCAAGCTCAGAACCATAATTCAGTCCAGTCCAGTGGGTTTATGTGGTCAGAACCAGAACCCTGTGTGGTTGACCACTCCTCAGCAGGGTAGAAAAAAAAGAAAAGTAGCCAGAGGTTTCCAGATCAGTAGGCCAAACTAATCTGGCAGCCCTCCACTTCTGTTCACTTCCACACGAGAGTATCTCTTTTGAAAGGTACAAATAATCTGCACCAGGAGAAGGCGGGGGTTGGACATTAGGTGCTAGGCTTGGCAAGTTCTATGCATCAATACAGGGGATTGATTTTCATTTTAACGATCTTAAGATTACTATGTTTGACAAATTTTTGCCAGTAACTGAATATTAACTTAACATATATTTTAATCTGAAGAAAATTTGTAACATTGTCTAGTAGATCAAAAATAGGTTTCTTTGGCCTCTCACACACAGAAATAATGTGAATAATATTGAAAACTCTTTCATAAAACATGTGAGAAATATTAATAATGTATAGGGATAACATATTAGATATGACGTATTCTCTCAGTATATATATTACAATTTTTCGCAAAATATTATCTTGTAAAATAACCACATTCCCCATTTTATTAATTATATGAATAAAATTACCCCCATATTTAGTACATATGAAGTTAGGGAAAATATGGTTGAAGTTGTAGATATTTAACATTAGATTACAAATTGTAAATATTAATTCAATTGATTCATCTATAAGTGTTAAAGTTACAGTTCTCTTATCATAATTAACAGATCAATGTTAATGGATTACAAATGTTAACAGGTAATAAATACAACGGGCAACAAATTTTAATAAAAGCCATGCATCCGAGGTAAAAGTAGCCATTTCTTAAAGATTTAAAGGTGCTGAACACGACTTTGACAATGAAAATGCACAATTGGTTACGATTTCTGAGAAAACCTCAATAGTTTCTTATATAAATAGAGCAATACATACATATGAAATGTATCGGTAAAACTCCGCTTCTGCTTCCGACGTTGCTTTGACCGTTGCTTGTACAGCTGCTCTGGATCATCTCTGGCGTGCGTCCAACAGTAGTCAGCCAACATTGAAGTGGACCAGGTTTCCTGATATCATTGCAACGACCTGGTGAAAACGTTCACCGTGCTCATCACTAACCATGTCGCAGTCAGGGAAGAAATCTAAGTGGGAATGGAGAAATTGGACTTTAAGGACATATTGCAGCGAAGTTTGTGATACAGAGACAACATGTCCTTAAACAATTTCTTGTAGCTGTCTGCTCTGACATTCCCGAGGAATTTCGTTGACACCAGACGAAACGCGTCCAAAGCCTTTTTCTCGTCACCCTGAAGCAGGTTGTCGAACATCTGGTCTTTGAACAGCTCACAAATATGAGGACACATAAAAATTCCCCCTTTAATTTTTGCTTCGCTGAGTCGAGGGATTTTGCCAGCCAAGTACTTGAAAGCTGATGCAGTCCGGTCCATGGCTTTTCAGAAGTTTTTCATCACACCGAGTTTGATGTGTAGGGACAGTAGTAGCAGGATTTTGTGAGTTTCTGCCAGTGCTGGGTGTTCTACATTATTCTCTCCGACCTTTACAAATTTCCTCTGAGACCAGTTTCTCTACACGTAGTGCAAAGTCTGTGCTCGGCTGTCCCATTCACATAAGAAACATCAGTACTTCGTATATCCCAGCTGCAGACCTATCAACAGAGCCACTACCTTCAAGACCATACTTGATGTATTGAAGACAGTTCAACTGTCGTCAATACATCAAGTATACATCATTCTGTTGATAACAACTGTTTTAGGTTGTCCTAGGTTCTTTTCATGTAGACAACGTGTCCGACCGGAATGGATGGAAGTCGATTTCCATTATGCAGCAACACCACCTTGAGACTCAATTTCGAGGAGTCTATGAATAATCGCCATTCTTGAGGGTCATGTTTGATTCCGAGGGCATTCATCAGGCCATCTACATGAACACAAGACCATCCTCCTTTCTGACGTAAGATGGAAACTGCTCATGACGAGTTCGAAACTAAGTCACACGGACATTTCCTTGAGAAGATTCCATTGTTTAAGCCTTGATCCAAGTAACTCTGCTTTGGCCTTGGATAGCTCCAGATCGCGAACAAGATCGTTCATTTCTTCTTCGGTGAGTGCAGATGACGCACTGTGGCAGATGTATGGATCATCATTAGACACCAAAAGATGCGGAGAACCCGACGTTAGTTCGCCTCCCACCTCATCGTCTGAACCGATGGAAAATTCTTTTGGAAGTTCGGGAACGAGAACGCCTTTGTAGTGCGAAACTGGTCGGAAAGCAGATTGTATATTCGGGTATGCTATTGTCCACTTCTTTTTCCTTGTGATGCCTCCAGAAACAAGTGGAACCATGCAGAAGTAGCAGTCATTTGAGTGATTGCTTGACTCTCTCCAAACCACAGGAACAGCAAACGGCATCGTCACCTTTTCGCCTTTCAGCCACTTCGGAAGATTTCTTGGGCTCAGACCTTGTCCTGTTCCCCGATCTTGCATCCAAAATAAAACTCATACGCCATTTTCACTATTGGAGTGATGGCCCTTTTCTGGCTTGCAAACATCACTCCCCGCAAATGTAACAAAATGTATCTGCACTATTAACACAGTTACGAGACATCACTATTGCTGGATTAAAACTGCAAGGATGACTTATGTTGTATCTATGACTCGGGGGTAAGTGGGAGTCGCTCAAAAGACTTGCTCACCCTGAGACGTCGCTTACAACTAACGATTGCATCATCTTTTGTCCGCGATAGTAAAGCCGCGATGTCATGACTAAACTACATTGCATCAGATAATGATGCAATGTCTCCGGGGATTGTGTGTATGGCGGTCTGATGTAATATGATGCAATATGTTGCAATCTGGAGTTTAAAATATAGCGTTGCAAAATGGTTACCTATGTACTCAATGCGGACTAAGTCGTTTATACATGACCATCTCTGTCTCACCTAAACAAGAGCGAATCGACAAATTTTATTGCCATTTTCGTGTTCAGCACCTCGAAATTAGTAAAGATTGGCTATTTTCATTTGAAAGCCTTTTTGTGTGTTGTCCAATGTAATTAAATAATGTAAATATATTTTGTTTTCTTGCAGTTGTAGTCTTTTACGCACGAGTAATGACTGAGAGAAGAGTTAAAGATGACAGAATTCCCCCCCCCCCCACACACACACAAAATTCTTCCTAATACAAAGTGAGTTTACAATATTTCTCTCATGCTTTGATTCAACATTAATCAATAAGAAATCAGTATTCAAATATGTATCCCACTCTTGTCCATACCAAAATCTGGACACAGATTCACTAAGTAGCTCGGCTGCAATAAGCTTGAATTCCCTTCTTTCATTTCTAGGATAGAAAAAGGTTAACGTAATTCAGCCTCCAGCTGCGGAATAAAATTAACTAGAAATCTGAAAATTCCCCTTAAGAAATCACATTGCATATGGTAAGTTCAATGTATTTTTTTATAATTAATCTTGAAATAAAATGCAATGCTAAATTGAGAAAAATCTAATTAACGAAAATTTGAAAAGCTCGTTTCCCTCACAACTTTCTAGAATGGTGTCTTGAAATACCATGTACAACATTCTGCACAAAGTAAGTTTGCAATACCCCTTTCCAATAGATAGCGTTGCCACACACTGAAGGATGAAAATTTATGAAGCATTTCATAAAATATTACGAAACAAATTATTACATAATGATACCAATATCTAGAATTAATATCATTACCAAGCTGTATATTAAAGAAAACCTTTCTAAAACGTTTTTGACGGATAACTCATTATTAGCAATATTACAGATTCTGTAAAAAAAAGAAAATGTAAATATAAATCACACTATATGCTAATGACGTCAGATATTCGTAAATGCCAATTTCACCTCTGCCCTTCTAAAGAAAAATCTGTCGGAATTAGTCTGTAAATGCAATTTCTCATCACGAACGACAACGACAACAACAACAACAAGAAAAAAAAATAAAAAAAAAATACAGAAATAAATTTCAAATTTTTTATTAGATCTTATTAGATTATCTCGCCACCTGCTGACATTAATTTTGAAAGTTACTTCAAAGGGAATAGTTTTTTTCGTATTCTGATTAGGAAACATTATTATCCAAAACGAAATTTGCGCTTCTTGGTGGTCGCAATTGTTTCATAATTAAGAAATATCGCCTAAATAGTCAGAGGATAAATTACTTGCGGATGCATATTTTATATCCGGTTATGTAATCACTGGCAATAAATCATGGCGGACCAAAATTCGGTTCGCACTAATTCTGCCCACGCCCTAAACCCTGCTGACCAACGTGATGGGATGATTAATTAAGCAACTTCCAACCTATCTTCATTACCCCTTTGCATGGCGTGGTAATAACATTAATGGGAGACCATCGAACGAAATGTGTCACCAATGTAGTCGAGTGTGTGTTTTACTTAATGGCTTCTATCCACAAGGGCCCACGTGTCAGACCACGTGGTACTTACGCAACGTCTCTCTCATGGCTAGTTGAGTACACTGGTGATAAAGATCCGGTTGGCATGTATAATAACTATGACGATCAGGTACGTATGCAACAGGAATATATATATATAACATGCATATATAAAGTGACGTTTTAATGAATTTCTGGTATGGTTATCGCTAAATAAACTAATTTAAAATGGAATTGATGATAATTTTTTTCTCATAAATATTACCATTCATATAGAGGGAAACAAAAGAAAGAAAATAACACCAACAAAATAGAACTAGAATATCAAACAGAATATCAAGATCTTGTAAATATCAACTTTTGGAGGGGGAAATAAATTTATTATATGTTTTTTTTTGTTTCTCTCAAGATACACATATCACTGTTCAGGTTTAAATGATTATATTAAGAGGACTATTAGATTAAACAGTTAAATTTGTTTAAAAATTATTTTTCATTTAATCTTATATTGAAAAACTTTGAGATAAATTTTGTGCAAAATAGGCCCTTTTTGTCTTTTGTAATAATTTATTATACAAGTCGAAGCAACTTGTACAATGGATTATTATTGCTGCTCTTTAGGTTGGTAACATTTCAACCTACTGTTTTCAGGGCCAATGGGAAAAACTTAAGTTTAAAACTATCCCATTTGTTCAACATCTTTTTAGTGTGTTAAGTTTCCCTACTCTTCAATAGTTCTGTCACCTTTGAGGTATTCTTGACATTACATTTAACCGTTGTGCAGCAAACGAACAACATTCAGAGCTAAAACAATCCAATCCAAAGCCACGAAACAAGATTTTATGGCTGACATTTCTTCCTACTGACAACATTATAAATGCACGTTTCGTTGCTTAAATCGATCTCATTTAATAATTTTACATTCGATTTTAAAGTTGCTTACGTTCTAGCACTTAAAACACGAAGATTTAATTTAAAAACAAAACAAAGAAGTAAACCTTTTGAAAGAAGTTTGAAGACTTCTTTTTCTTGTAGGTGACATCAAAAAAGTGCGTTTTTCGTGTATCATGCTAGTAAAATCTAGCTAGCTAATCATAATATTAAATATCACTCTGGATCATTAGCAAAAGAGTTGGGGTGATTACACAAAGATGTTTTGTTCAAGAGTCGCTTTTTAGGGGTCTCCTCTATGATTCTTCACATGATAGGATTCAGTCTGATATTCATGGTAGGAGAGTGCCTGGGAAGGGTCATTGGTTTTATTGGAATATATGTAGTTAAGACGATACTCATACTGATCTAATGTCAATTAACTGATAAATCTTCTATGTGCGGTTGGGTACTTTAAGTTACAAATAACCTCTATGCAAAAATGTATTTTAATAACAGTGGGACATGCTATTAAGCTACTTATTTTGAATTCTCCTTGTAACGTGTTGAAAATATACTTTGAGATAATTTCATATACGAGTATGTTTTGCTACTCTCACAACAAAGGGAAGAACAGTGGAATTAAAGGCTTGTAAGAATTAAAAAAAAAACATTTTAACTAATTGAAAGAAATCAGTTGCGTAAATTCAGATCCTGAACTCGAAGTTAACCAGGAAAGGTTGCTTTTACTGACATTGTAGAAGATACCACATTCTTGTTCAGAAAAGTGTGAATCTTTTCTCTTATCGCCAGATAAGAAATTCTGCAAGCTACAGATATTAAAAAAATTACGAAAACTAATATTTAGGAAAAGCCTCAAAGGAAAAAAAGCTAATAATTGAAAAGAATATTTTTCTCATATCTTTTCTTACAGTTTGAAAAGATTCCATCTTCATAATTTAGCAACTTGAAACGTCTTTCTAGTTACATTGAACTTAAGCACGCAATTGTAGCAATGATATTTAGTACCAATAACAGTACAAATTTTTGCTGTTTTTTCACACCAAAATGGCGTATATATAATACCATTTACAGATACCTCTCCGTCTGAGGGCAATTCGTCGGGCCTCACCTATCATCTCCCTTGCTGCAGAAGATCGCTCCCTGTAGCTACTCTGTATTCCTCCCGGTTTCCTCTCATCTTCGCCTCCTTTCTCTTCTCATATTTTCTTCTCTGCAGAGGTAAGCAGAGAATGAGAAACCAGAAAGGGAATGGAATATTTTGCTCCTGCTATTTCCATCAGAGATTCCATTATCTCTAGGAATACAGAGAAGAATGCGCGAACACACAAACAAACAGAAAGTACATTACTGACATACATAACACGACATGAAGCGTATCCCTGCAATCAGGTGGAAACTGTGCGAACTTCGTATGACCTCACGTGGTCCTGTTCTCACGTTCGGAAGTTTCGGATATTCAGAGAAAGGTAAGACTAGTAAAGTTTCAGTCCTTCCGCTATAAATCAGCCCAAAATATTTGCTATAATGCTGTAAAGCGATTTCGCATCTCTCTCTCTTTCTCCGAAACATTAAAGTTTTGAAGACCAAGGTGTTTCCGTTGGAGAAATAAATCCATCGTCTTGCAAACTGCAAATGGTTACTGAGACGGGCTAGTGGGCACGTAGCCTATTACACAGAAAGAAGTATTATACTTAGTGCAGACAACTGAAACACACAGAGAAAGAAAATAAATGAGGCATCAATCATTCTCTGGGGAATCCTATCACCAGCATCAACATCGGATCTTAAACGTTTCTAATGTTACCATCTTTAGACGTCACGAGCTAACAGGAACAACGTTCTTAAGGACATTTCATCACACATGTCCATATTTTTAACCTCCTATCAATTTGGAGAGAAACAATATTAGAGCATTAAAATACTTTATGATTCACACCACCTAGATAAAATACGAATGAAATTTCTGAGCTGACAGTCTTGATCCAATTATAAAGTCATCACCAATATAGTTTTAGTATTGGCATATACACGCCGAAAAAGGTTTTATGTTAATAAATACCACTGTCCATGAGTTCAGTATGAAATTGGTATTTCAGAAATCAAAATGTTATATTTTTGTACGAAATATTTATTGGAGGCTTCAGTTGATGTAGCTTAACAAAATATATGGTAATAGATGAATTGATATTACAACATGAAAAACTGTTTCTCTGTGGAGGTATAAAACAGCTTTGTTTTTTGTAACGATAAAATAGTATTGTTTGAGAAAATAACATTACATTTCTAAAGCGAGAAATCTGATGGCGAAAAGCCGTTAAAGATTTATGAAACTCTTCAACGTTACAAGGAACTGAAATCATTTATTGCACTAGAAACTGACAGTGTACGGGGATCAATCTTTTAGAAGAGAAGATCTGAAGAAATAATGCTGTTCTTCTGTTTAGCAATGTAGCTATAAAACTAGAGGTACTCACACAACGTTTACAGTGACTCGAGATGGATTATGTGGAGGTACTCTGAAATACGGATCTCTTTTGGTTTTGCTTTCAACTCCCACTTATAAATAAAACATCGCTCTTTACTTACAGATCATGCTCAGAAGTTGAAAACTGAAAAATAACGCTAATAAAAGTTGTTGCAAAAGATAGAAACAAAATAAATATCCTTTTGGGAACATGACGTTCTTAAATGCAGCCAGATTAATTGTTCAGAAAGTAACAAAAATATGAAATTAGTTAAGATTTGAGAAGCGGGATAATTCGCAAAGAGTAGTCTTTTAAAAGCTAAAGATCTGAATAAATAAAATAATAATAAATAAAATAATAATTAAAAACGCAAAAGGATAAATTATACTTAATATTTTTTGAAAGACTGAAATTAAATTTATAAATCACATATTAAAAAATATAGTGAAAAAGGCAAGTCAAAGAAATCATATCTATTCAAGATATTTACCAAATAAATGCGTCATACACATGTATAATAATAAAATTTATCCTGTTGATTGATTGTCTTGATTTATTGATTGATTGTGTTGATTGATTGATGTCTAGAGATATGAAAATATCTTAGTTATTGGTTCTTTTGACAAAATTAAGTTTCGCAAGATGAATTCTTTCATTAAAGTTATTGATGAGATTAGTAATATAATAGGTTTGGTAATAAATAGAAATAAAACTAAATTTATAAAAATAAGACAGATGATTCTACAGTTGCTCTTTTTTCGAACGATTATACTCTTGAAAAAGTTCCTCAGCTCCTTATCCCAGTTATTGTGTGGCTATACTGGTAATGTACCACACGAGAATAGGCATTGCTAATGTCCTTTTAAGCATCTGTGGAGATTGTAGGAAAGCAGCATATATTTAAAAACTGAAAACTCCTGTCCATTTTAAATATTTCTTATGGTAGCGAAAAGTCCACTTTAAATATTTCTATAGTAGCGAAAAGTGTAAGCAAGGTAACATAAAATTGTATGCCTTTGATTCTAGATGCTTACGCAGTATCTTCGGTATTAAAGAGTTTCAGTACGTAAGTAATGATGACTTCAGGCGAAGGGGACAACCTCGCTAAAGGGCAAAACCTTAATGTAGAGAGAGATTGCATTGGTTTAGACATGTTGCCTGCATGTTTCGCTACAGATTAGAGAACATAGTTATGAATAGTGTATTTAAGTGCTTCAGAAAATAAGGGTCTTAGAATGCTATGACTGGAAAATCTCACACAGGACTTCGTAAAATTGACCTGGAGTGGCCAAGAATAACAGCAGCAGCGCAACTGTTACTGTTGGTCACTATCAAGTAAGGACAGACTAGTATGGAGAATTAAATTGCACTGTTCAACTGAACTTACATAGCAACGGTTATTGGATGGCTTGTATATGCATCATTTCTGCCATTAAAAACTATGTTCTTTTACATGTAGATATATTTCTTTAATTTAATATTGCAGATTTCAGATTAGATAAAAATCAGAATATGAAACGAATTTCATTAGTTGAAATAATATTGATAATGTTCTGTGGTATAATGCTCTAAAGCAGGAGTGTCCACCCCGCGGCCCTGGACAGCTAGTAATGCGACCCACAAAATCGTAAAGTTTACGTGTTTACGACACAAGCTTTCAAAATGATTATGTGATTTTCAGCGAGTTTTTGACATCCCACTAGTTTTATGATGCCTTTTTTTAATTTTATAATAAAAAACATAAGAAAATAAATGAAGTTTTATTATTCATATACATTAACTATATTATATATTTTATATGCGGCCCAAAACAATTCTTCTTCTATATTTATCTAATTTTCGCTATTGTCTTCAACATTATATATATATATATATTTATCTCCAGAATTAATTTTTTTTATTTTTCTTTTAATCTAATTTTAAATTTATATTTCTTATTTCTATTTTTTTATTTTTTTATTTCCGGAACGTACAGTATTTATATATAATATAAAACTCTGTTTCATTCAAATAAGTTTTTTTGCGTACAATCGTATATTTGCTCGTAATTTGTTTGATGGACAACTACGTGATGAGCATTATTCATTCAGAAGTGCTAGAGGGTGTATAGTTCAGATTTGTTTCACTCAGATAGATCCTTGAGACACGATTAGAGTGCCAGAAACTTGCGATTACTAGTGATTTAGACTTTTAAAAATCTGTCCATTCTGTTGATTTTCATAATTTGTGGTTGATCGTGGGGTTTTAATGAATACCAGAGAAGTTTGTTAGCATAACGAAAACTCTGTATAGTAACACTGAATTATGTGTGACAGTTGGTAAGTCTTGTAGCAATTGGCTTATCATTGATATTGTAGTTCGAAAAGAGAGCATTTTTGTCTCCTTTTCTCTTTAGTTTGGTTATTACGTTATTCGCGATGATTTTGATTCTAGATGTTTACACAGTATCTTGGGCATTAGATGGTTCAACTTTGTAAGTAATGATGAGGTTAGGCAAACGAGTCGGCAACCACCTTTCAGCAGCAAATTGTGCAGAGACTGCGTTGGTTTGGCCATGTTGCCTGTATGGATAATTATAGATGAGCGAATAAGGTTATGAACAGTGTGGCTAAAGGCCTCAGAAAGAGGGGGAGACCTAAGATGCGATGGCTGACAATGTCGAACAGGACCTTGTTAGAATTGGTGTGCAGCGGCCAGATGTGGCAGATATAGCTCAGGATGGATACGTTTAAAGAACTAAATTGCACAATGTAGTTGGACCTCCGTAGCTCATGGTTTTTTGAGGATGATGATGATAATAAAATTTTTTCCTCAGGTTTAGAATGCTTTAAAAATTTCTTGAGAGATGTGTGAGATATATGCGGGTTAAATTGTTTTTGCCTCCATTATATTTATTAGTATTCTCAAGGGAGGAGATTGCCTTGCCCCCATCCCCTTAGTTCCGGCTCTGTATATGTAGGTACAATCACATCAAAAAATGCTCAAAGGTATTAATTCTCTAATGTTTATAATTGAAACACTGCTTTCTATTCTAAATTACCTAGTGGATATGATGTGTTTTGTACTCATAACATATTGAGCAAAACACTGTATCTTTTTTGAAAAGAAAAATCTTGTTTCTAAATGTACAACGTCCAAATTCATGTACAATCGCTATTTTGTCCATTTCCTCTTCTAATCCGAACTGATTTATTCCGTTACATTTCATTATTTTTTATAAAGTTTTGGATTGATTCTTTGTGGTGATCTATTTGGGAACAGCTTTCAGTCAGAGGTAAAAATTCTTGCAATTTTAATGCTTCCTTCGCTTCGGTATTCGATTTTTACACGTAATTTAAAAATTTGTAAATAAAGAGCACGAACCTTGAATCTTCTGTGGCAATACTCGTTGCAGCTGTTGCGAATTATTTCATACGATATTGAACATCTTTTTTATGCAATAATTAATAACGATACTGATATGTAGACTAAAACGATATTGAATAACTGAGCAAAAAAGAGCTTTTGAAACGACATTTTATGCAGTGAAGAAGCCCTCTTCACAACAAACGCAAAGAAACCAGAGAAGAAAAATAATGTCACAAGAAAATAAGCACAAACGTCAAACTTGAGAAGATCAAGAGAAACAAATTGGGTGAAGCCGGCGAGTGGAGCAGGAGTAGGTTTGTCACAGGCTTCCCATTTATTCAAAGGCCATTCACCTGAACCGAGTAGTTCGTTCGTCCTCTTCCTCTCTGCCACTCTCGGCGAATTTCCTTCACCTCCATGCCTCTTCAGCGATCATTCCCCCTCCCCCTTCACCCGTGAATGGCACTTCTGTACAGTCCGTAATGACCCTATCCAACCTCAAGGGATTCTCCATAAATATATACTAAAATTATACGTATCTCAATGGAAACTGCTGGCTTGATTAAAGTTTCCTCTTCTAAAACGGTTAAGATGCTTTGGAATACAACAGAATATTATATGATAATAAAATTAAATTCGAAATTTTCAGTTTCTTCCCTTAAATTGACGAAAAAGAAAAAAATCACTATTTTAAGGCCAAGCGCAAACTTTTGTAGACACTCGCCATCTTAGTGATTGAAATGTTTAATGATGGTGCTTAATTTGATAATTTTGTTATTTTACTTGCTGAATGCTTAAAGTGAATATATCACGATATTTATTAAGTTTAATTGTTACAACTGTGAATTGTAAATATCTATGTTATCTGTTAATCGGACCAGAAAGTGAGAAATTCATGCGATGAAAATAGGGTAAACAATATTAAGGACTTATACTTTCATTAATGTTAAAACAGTTGGTATTGAAAGCGATACTTAATCTTGTATAAAATGTAGAATTTAAATTTTCTTTTTTTATGCACATATTATATTCTAATAATCTTGTTCTTTTCTCGTTATTTCCCGTTTATATTTATCTGTATTGTCCAGGATTTTAACTACAATAATTAGCAGCGTTAGACCTGCAACGGTAAATCTAACCATAAGATATTTTAAGCCTGCGTAAATTTGGAAATGAAACTTGAACTCATTAATAACTTGAATAAACGTAAACGCCAATAGCAGTAAATCCTAGTGGTGTAATAATCAGATATGAAGTAACAGTAAACATTCTCATCAACCCGGAAACTATTGCAACCGAGCATATATTTGCATTTTCTAAGCGGTAACACTTATAATACGAAAATTTTAGGAATCCCTATGCTTGTTTATTGTTCGGTTTATAATACAAGCAAGATTAATATAAAGCAATATTTATATTAGCAAGAATAATATAAATATTTTTCTTGCTAATGGTAAATTTCGAAAACTATGTTAGCATTTGACATACACATATTAATGACTTTAAATAGGTTAAGAATTTGGTTGTCTGGGGTTTTATGAAGCAGGAATACGTTAATGTGTTTGTTAATTGACATTATTATTCAAGCCTTTATCTGGCATAAAATGATGCAAACGAAATCTCTACAATTTGTATGCAGAAAACAGCTGACTGATGGCTTTCTTTCAAATCATCAATCTCTAATATGATTGCCTCATTTAAGAGCATGTCCTCTAGGGAAGCTAGATTCGATTTAAATTCAACTAAAAGAAAGCGAAACCTGATGCAATAATTTGGTTGCAATTCACTCTCCTATGGATATTCATACTGTTACAGAAATTAAATTTAACAGTTTGCTAAATTTCATTTTATTTCTCTTTTTTATATTTAGTTTGAGCAGTTAATAAGTAAGTAAATATAATCCGTTTATTATACCGTAATTTGAAGAATTAATGATTCCAATTCAGTCATTTCCGTAACGATGATTAAGTCTGTTAATTTGATCATATTGATTGTAGCAGTACTGACATTGTTTTTTACTGTTTATTATAAGCTATTTATTTAAAACGATATCTGTATAACTTCCATGTTACAATAACACGAAATTAATAGAAATCGTAAATTAAGATAAATAAAAATTAGCAGATTATTACATTTTATAGCTAAATCACAATGTTTTAAATCAAAGAAAATTTACAAAAGTATTTGCGTTCGTTACCTCAGCTATTGATGAAGCCGCCAATCGTTAAAAACAACGGAAATATTTTTAAATGAGTGGTAAAATTCTTGTAATATATCTTAGAATGTTTTGTAAAAAGAATGGTACCGTCAAATTGGCAATTAATAGTTGTGTGTTTGGATAAATTCAGTACTGCAATAGTAAGTGAACATTTGCGAAACTCAAAAGAGCATTCGGCAACGAAATCGATATTTCTCTTACGATGCAAAGGTTGCGAACAATAACTCTTTAAGACCAAGGCTTTACAGAGAAAGATTCAAGGAATTAAGACATATGACTAGATCATAGTGATATTTCTCACAAAGGAAAAAGTTGTAATGTTAGGGAACAGTTGAAAAATTTGTATTTAGAGTTGGTTGCAATTATAAATTCTAAAGGGGAAATATTATAATTCAAAAGGAAGAATTATAATTCAAAAAGGGGCAGTTGCCCCCTTTTGATAAATTAATTTGATTGAGGAAAAATTATCATAATCTTTAAGGTTTAGATATGGAATGATTTTATTATTTTCAAAATTTGGTGTAGCCTGTGGAATGCAGATTAGGTATCGAGATATGTACAGTCGCTCAAATAATTATCCGAACACTATGGTTGATTACGGAATTGAGAAAAAATATCTGGCAACGATTCTTTTAGAAATTAGTGATCTGGCAACCTTCGTGTACGTACACGAAAGGTTGCCAGATCACTAATTTCTAAAAAAAATCTTTGTCAGATATTTTTTCTGAATTCCGTAATCAACCATAATGTTCGGATATTTATTTGAGCGACTGTATTAAAATTATGACAATCAAATTACCTATACAGAAAGTGTCAAATATGACTTTCACTAAGTGGTTAACAATGTGCAATATTTTTCCTGCATGTCAGATAAACGTAGAATGTCAGATAACCTTACTTACCGTTGAAAATAAAAACCAACTGATCTTGTGTTTTACGCAATTTATTGTTTTAAACATAATTAAAGCAACCAATATTTGAACTTCTCAAATGCTAGACAATTAACTTTATACTTTGTCTATTTCGGCTCTTACTATCTAGTTTTCTCAGAACCTATATATTTTTCTCAAATTTAGAGCACGTCAGTTTGAAATATTGCACTACGAAATTAAATTGCTAATTTTCAGTGGCATTCGACGGAAAATTTATTCTAAACGTCCTTAAAAGATGTAGTTTTGGAAGAATTTTTGTTTGGAGTTAACCGGTTTTTAGCTTCTGACAAGCCCAATTAGCGAGTCAGACCGGATCTCAAAATTCTGATCATAAATTTAACTTAATAATGGAAGGGAAATTATGTTTTTGCCATAACCTTGTAAAACATTCATTAAAAAACAGTTGCGTTATCTTATAAAAATTAGTTGTTTTTTTTTTGACAAAATGTAATTTTAGAGACCAGCCATAATTAAAACGAAATAAATTTCATGGAGACTTCTAGTATATTAGGATCAGCCACGTGAATGATAAATAGATTGTAAAATTATTGTATTAGGGTAGAACCACTTTTCCGAAGTAGTGCCACAGGATTAAATCACACTAACCCGACAGTAATCTAAATCTCAGTTCTTTTGTTAAAAAAATACTGACTAGCAGTAAATTTCACTTTTTTTTGGATTCTTTAAAATTAATTTTGAACTAAACCGAAATGACTTCCTGTTTAAATTTCAGTTTTGCCAGTCCAAATAGCAGTTCCATCTTTCATAAACAGAACTGTCATTAACCTCATGACATTTCGTCATTTGTCGACCATTGCTGCATTTTTCCAGAATGCTGTTAAAATTCATCACTTAGAAAGGTCTTATCTCCTACTCTGTAGGAGGCTAAAAATTATTTAAAAAGTTTACTCTTTAAATTTCTAGGACTGAAAATTATTTTATTGATCATGAAGTTTTAATCTTAGCCTTTGAATTCATTGGAAACTTTACTTCTAATCTGTAGAATCTGATAAGCAAATTGCATTCGAAAAAGGCAGTGGGCATTGTTTTAAAACCGAACTAAGCAGTGTTTTCGAATGAGTATTAGTTATCCTGTTTTTTTTTTCAGATTTAGAATTTTGTACGCCTTTAATACTGTAGAGTAATTATCAGCACTTAATCCAACTACTAGGGTGCTTCATAAGTTTGTGCTTTTTATCATCGACTTGAGAAATGATTATTACAATATAAATAACGAACCTTACTCAGCGAAATATAAACCATAATTTTAAATAGTTCGTAACCATCGGTCGGTAAGTTGTTTAATTCCTTTTCGATACCATGCTTGGTCCTTGGAAGTGAAAACCTCACGACATCCGATTTCGACTTCCTGAAATGTTTGAAACCGCCTACCTCGAAGAAAATGAGCCATGGAGCGAAATAGGTGGTAATCGGAAAGAGCTTGGTGCACGCCAATTCTCGAAGATCTTCTTTGGTCCGAAGTGGGGTGTGCTGTTTTTCATTGTCTTGTTGGAGGAATACCTGATGTCTGTTTACCAATCCTGGATAGCATTGAAACATCACAGGGTGCAAGCGCACCAGTTGTGCTCAGTAAATGTCGGCGTTGATAACATACCCACTTCAATGCAGTACACCCTGAAATTTCTGCCAAACCCAACATTCCATTCGAAATGAATCGTTCCCTCTTTTGGGCAGGATGTGCGGGCTCGACTCTCTCAAGCCACTGCTTTTGGGTATTTGGATTGTTGAAAAAGATCCATTTTCACCACATCCAATAATTCGTTTGGTAAACCGTGGCTGCGTGGATTAGCGAGGAGTTTCTTGTTGGTTTCGATACCACGGTTTGCTTGTTCAGCAGTCAGTTCATGTGAAGCACTTTGCAACTCCTGGCTACCTTCTGATGCATTCAGATGCCACATTATAGCTACTTGTGAGCAATCAAGTTCTGTCGAGTGCCTGAGAGTGCTTGTCGATGAATCAAAAGCGTGACACGTAATATTGTGATCTATCGATACTAGCAGTCCTGATTGCGGTTTACTTTCGAGTCTCGTGTATTCATCTTTGAACTTCTAGAACCAAGATTGAGCAGCACGAATGGATACTGCGCCCTTACCTTTTACTTCGAATATTTCTCGGGCCGCTTTGGTATATTTAAATAATTTTTACCAGTAATAACGTAAAACTGTATGAATTTCAATACTTAACTCACTCATTATACAAATCACCCTAGTAAAACTTTTTTTTTCTCTTACGACCAGTTTGTTTCATCCCTTACATTGCCTTCCTTCAAACATAGTATTTTTTTTGCTTTTGGTGCTGTTATTATAATAGAGCTACCATTTCCCTTCAGAAGTATTTGCCTTTGCTCTTTCTTCTTAGTTTTCCTTAATGTTACTCCACCGAGCAGGACAAATATCACATTACAGGACTTGCTTTACATCAACTCGATATCTGAAATAAATTTCCCAGCGATGCCTACGGCCTTAGCAACCAAATATTTGAAAGCAAAAAAAAAATAATAGAAATAGAATTCTTCGGGAAAAATATATCGGTTAATCGACTTGACCGCTCCATACTTTCCTAACGCATGTCGTCTTTGTGTTTATATAACTGCATTTTGGCTGTACCCAACGCAACATACTCTGTTGCAACAGCTGGGAGTAGAAAAGTAGAGTCTGAAGTAAAAAAAAAGAAATCAAGAAATCATTTTATGCGACTTATAACGGGTCCGGGCATTTATGGACCATGCGGGCGACTGTTGCTTTCCGACTTCCTACGTGCTTCTGATCGGACTTGGTGGTGAATTATTCACAGCAACCACGTACGTCTGTGGCCTCCCTGATTCGTGCACGGATGAAAAATTAAATACACTCTTTTTGGCGTGCCAACGGTAACGGGGACAACGCAAACACACTTTGGCGACCATGATACAGTCCCATAGTTCTTCTCTCTCTCTCTCTCCCTTTCATTCGTTCTCTTATGTCGTACCTTCTTTCATGGCTGGCATGCCACATGCAATATTCAGCCTTACTCCGTTGGTCTATTCTGCGTCTTCGCCCTCTTCGACTCTCTCACAGACACAACACGCGCACTTACACTTCTCCAGCAGACTGCATGGGCCTTTTCACTAAGTTCTCTTCTTGCTCTTTCCAGGAGGAAATTCTCTGCAACCTGTGCTCTTTTCGGGCAGAACTATTCCTCTTCAGATAGATTTCAATAGAAAATGAGAACTTCTGCTCTTTTCGGGGCAGAACTATTCCTCTTCAGATAGATTTCAATAGAAAATGAGAACTTCTGCCTTAAGTACTATGTGTCTGTGTGTATACAGACACGTTATGGATAAATGTATATGATATAATATGGAGCAGCAAGATAAAGAAAGTCGAAGAAAACGGCTGACTATTTATATTAAGAAAATGTTCTTCACAATAATTCAGATTAATATTAATGCTGAAAAACAGCATCTTGTTTATTTCAGTATGAACAACAGTGTATAAAATGCATATTAATGTGGTTGAAAGCTAAGTAAAAAATAGTGGTATGTAAATGAAGTTTAAAACACAAAATGAGTTTGTAGAGTTAAACAAGCATTTGGTTACAGCGTTCGATGTAGTATTTGTTTGATTACTTTCCCTATTTGTATTTTATTTGCATCCGATTTTTCTGCTCAGTACGAGATAATTTTATAAACTTACACAGATAAGTAGTAAGGTTCAGAATTAGAAATCACCTCATTAAAATTATCTCTTTTAAATAAAATTAACATTGCAACGGGAATGTTGACGTTTAGAGTTCTCTTACACACTGAGTTATGCATCACAGTGTTACAAAATTTGGCAAGGAATGCTTTAACGTAAACTGATCTCAAATACAGTCCTCTTTCTCCAACGTGAAATACTTCCTTTGCGCGGCAAATTAAATTCAAGAAAACAATTCAATATATTCACTCTTACATGTAAGGGGCCTAGAAGGCATTTTCGAACAGAATATCAGTTTCAGTGAGAATCGCATGATCCCTTGGGTGATAGGGTGTCGTACTCATAATACAAGATTCCTAGATTCAATTTCTACCTTTCAAGCTGTTAGGTTTTCGCCAATTGCATGTGCTTTGGGACTAGAAAGGAAAGTGGTGCCATGGGGGAAGTGGTAACTTGTAAAAGAGATAAAGATGTAGGTTTTAAGCCGCGCATCTTGTGCAAAAGCTGTATCTTTGCCTTTGTATGATAAAGAAAAAGTTGAATGGTAATGGCAGTATATTTCCATCCAACCAACAGCTATCTAGTTGATGTACTTAGCTGACCTGTTCCAGTCCCTGAAGTTCTGGAGCCTTGGCCATTTGTTATTAAAAAAAAAACTGTTGCTCACAAGTGAAACATCTCAGGTACACTGATAACATACACAATGGAAAAGAACAACTTTGCTTTTCAAATGTTAATATTTGAAAAAATATCCTGATTTATGGTTTAAAATATTTTTAGCATGTTCTTCTGTATGATAGATGATATTTTCAGATCATGTTCATATACTTCTGTAATAATTCAGTTCGTTGTTTATTTTACGTAGCCCACTTTCAAAGAGTAAAAATAATGTCATGCAGAAAAAAAATTCTTCTTTTTGTCTTTAAAGCGGCCTATCGTTAAGTGCTGAGGCATCAGATTCTAAAAGCGCTTTTTTTTGGAGAAAAGCAGTTCTGACAATCTGTCAACACCTATGATAAGGTTGTTTCTTTTGAAAATAATGGCAGTCAAGTTCCACATTGGTTACCGTCTTCCACTTCCCCGCCCCCATTCACTACTTCTCAGTGTCAGTAAGCGAAATTGTCCAAAATTCCTGCTGAATAAAGGATTCCTCAGCAGAATAACAATAAAATTTATATACGAAAAAAAAGGAAAGGTGGAATCAAAGCAGGAGCAATCTAAATTGCATTTCGGCTCAACGTAGCGCATCGGAAGCCGCAGTGCCTAACGGGGCTTGAAGGGCAAATGTCTAAAGCCGGAAAGCTTAAAGGAGAAGAATTTGGGATAGCTCTTAGCGCACAGTGAAGGATGACGTCGCAGGAGAATGTTTTGTTGCCTGGAAAAAGGATGACTTCCCCTAAGAATAAACACACCTTTAGACGACAGCACGTTTGCCACAAAGTCGAGGTAGTGTATTTGGTTGTTCACAAGTCATAAATTGGGTACACAAATTGTCTCTACTGATCCTAATTCTAAAAGCCTTTCTATACTAGAAAAAATGAAGCTTAGATATATATGAGGCATGAATAAATGCAAGCTTTTGAGATGGTCTGAAACGTTTTTGGAATTCAAAGCCAAAAGCAAGAAGCTATGCAATGTAATTTTTGAAGAAAGTTGACTTAGTGCTAAACTCATTACTGAATTTTATAATTGGTTGGTTATCCTTTGAAGTTTATAGACGTTTTGTATAGATTAAATTGCAATAGAGTAAATAGCAGTTGCATCCCTTCAAAAAAATTTAATTCTTAAGATATTTAATTATTCACCAACAGAATAATTATTAAGATGAAAAGATTTTACTTTACAGTTCTTTTGCGTGCATTGGTGATTGTGACACTCTTGAGAAAAATTAGCGTTATAGGGAAGAGCATTTCGATCGTCATCACATTTTCTGTAGCTTTCGTATTTAAATTGCTATGATGATAGAGAAAAAGCCAATATTGATTGTGCTGTTAAATAACTTTTCCTGATGGAATCGAGGAAGGAGTTAGCAATATATCTGACAAACAGACATGATAGCTATTCCTACAACTGGTAAGTTGCAGGGAAGAAATATTTTAAAAATCAAATCTCCTAAAGAACAATTTAACAAAAGGTAGCACGTCACGTTATGCTTGAGTAATTCGCGTTCATTCCTTTAATGGAAGATGATGACATTAAATATAAAGTAAGAGTTATGTGAAATACTTGAAGTGGTATCGACAGAATGAAGTGGCCATCTTATCTCCAGACTTGAATCCATCGAATATGACTAGGATATTCTTGGAGAACGTGTGGCTGGCCTGATTTCTATCTGCTCACATATTTTTCAGTTTACACCGGCTCTAACTTAGGATAGTTATGAATCCCGAGACTATAATTGATTTCTTCAGTTTGATTGATGATTTAGCCATCAATTACTAGAGTGGCATAGCAGTGGTACTGATGTTTATCAGCAAAATAATGGCCCTATTCCATTTCAAGAATGATTCGGAAATGTTTTTGAAGTTTGTTCCAACTATCTTAGTTTTATACTCAGATCTAAATTATATTTCATTTAACCTAAAATTTATATTTAGCTTACACTCCGAATTAGAGTATTTAATCTGTAACCTTGTCTAAACATATTCTTATGATTACAGTATATAATTTGTAGAAATCACATTTATGAAACATTCATGATACCACAGCTTTATTTTTATCGTATATAGCACTTTATAATTGCATCGATAGCATATATGCAGCGTGTCGGGTAGCACTATTACGAAATACACAAAAGGCATCATACTGAATGTTGTACATGTTCTCCACTCAAACAGTTTCATGGGCGGCCACAGAGGACACGACGAACCGCCACATTTCTCAAGAGAGATTATGGAAATTCTTAGTGCAACATTTCCTGAGAGATGGATTGGCAAGGGTAGTCTAGTTCTATATCACCAAGGAGCCTTGATTTGACATCTCTTGTTTTTTTTTTCTGGGGCTTTTAAAATAATTAGGTTTATATAGAAAAAAATTCGAGACACAAATTATTTGAAATCCAAAATAGGAGAATCAACTAAGCAAGTAACAAGAGATATATACAGCAGCGTATATGGCAAGAAGTGGAATACAGATTGGACATATGCTGGGTTACGAATATGTGGAAATTCTCTAATTAGTTTTAAAACTATTTGAGGTAAGCTTCCAGTTGAAATATTACTTTTTGAATATGCATATTATTTTCCTTTCATATTAGTTATCAAAACCTCACCATTATGTTTCGGACACCCTTTATATATATACATATCACAATCAAATATTATGGTAGAATTTCAGTCTGCACATAAGCATAATTTAATCTGAATCTTCCACGAGAGTTAACACTTGTGAAATATAAATTATGCTTATACAATTTTTAACGAAAAAGCACACATGGTAAACGATTTACTTTATCTCAACGATATCCCAATAATAATGTCGTACGAAAAGTTTAATCACATCCAAAGAACTTTATTCCAGTTCAAATGAAAATTAGTACATAGCCACTAGATCTTAATCGAAACAAGAGAAAATCTACATGTACGAACATAAACTTTGAATCATCAATTCCATTACCTTCTTTTTAATCTTGCCATTCTACGTTGTCTATTACCTTGACTTTTAATTCTTCCCACTTATATTACATATAAAAGTAATGTTTTCGAAAATTATATCATTAAAATAACTATTGTTCTTCAAATGAGAAAATTCAAATTTGTGAAGATTCTAATTTTCTGTTAAGTAAGTGAAGTTGTAACCGCTATATTAAAGTATTTTTCGTTCCTAAATGTATGTCTTGGATTGTAATAAAATTTAACTCTTTTCATATTGGATTTTATTATTATTTATATTGTTTTCGTCTGAACATTCACATGTTTTTGTAAATTGAACACGATTTATCACTCTTTGCAATATGGAGGATTAACTATGCTACGAAAAGGTCTGAAGGAAAAAAGAACCTAAAAATAAGTTGGGGAGACATATACGTCTCCCCAACTCATTCAATTTAGTTAGCAGACTTATTCTGTCTCTTCAGCATGTATTATCTCCCAATAATGTAGGTGAATATGCATAAATATTAATAATTCATTTTGCATTGATCATTAATGATGCTCATTATTTTTCCTTTTATGCTGGTATTAAAGATTTGCAATAGAATGGGATGGTCATAAGAAAGAAAATATATAGGTTAGGATTGAAAAAAAAAATAACCATTTGGACGACCGTTAAGAGGAGATGGAAGAAGAATATTGTCACGTGGGTACGTAACCTCTTTTCATGGTACATAGTATTGTGGGCTCTCACCTTCTAGGGAATACAGCTTAACGGTCTTCGCAATGAACTCAAAGCCACGACAAATGTAGAAAATTTCATGGACGAATCTTCTTCCTGATCCTAACAACTGCCCACTGGCTCATCTTAACCACCTCAGCCTCGAGTCTTTGTGATCTGGCTATCTTATAACTGCTTTTTAAAGTAAAAATAAATAACTATTTTATCAAAACATACATTAAAACACGTGCAGTTTTAAAAATAATTCTGAGTGATATTTCGGTTTTAATCATTTTTGAAGAAACTTACATTAGTTGAAAAATGTTATTTTTCAAAAGTTCCAGAAACCACAACTTTTTAAGTATTCTAGGAATGCTATCAAAAATCAAGTTTCAGAAAAATATCTGATTGGGAGTAAGATAGTAATATTTTTCCCTAAGAGTTTATTTCAGAAGTTACGAGGTTTTTAATCTGTTTTATCTGTTTTTATGAGGGTGTGAGTTAAACTATTTTTTTCATAAGGGACGAAGGTGGGTAAAGATTAATGACAGGCGCAGGATTAGATGTCTGTGCATCTATTTGTTGCAGTGGAAGGAATGAAAAATCAAATTTCATGTGTTTTTTCAGACATCGAATTAATTTGCCGCGCGCAATGACAATTAATCGAATTCTTACGTAGAGGAAGTTGCAATCTGCCGTTAGGTATGCAACGCGATTCTGTGTGAAATATTATGAACAACAAAAAAAAGTTTAGTAATAAATTATCCCAGAGCAAGAAACAGTTGAAATAATTAGGTGGATAAAATTGGTGATTCGAACTCAGGTTTCCGGGCAGCCAGCCGGGCATTTTAACCGCTGGACCACCAAGAGCAAAGCATTTTTTCAACAAAGTGGTATTTAAGTATTCCAAAAATTTTTTTATTCATTGGCCAGTTGGGCCATCTGTTATCAGGGATCGGGCAGCCAAGCCGCGCCACATTTGATGTTAGTAATATTTGTCACTCACGGTCACAGTGTTATATGAATAATTCAATAAAATATTTCACAGAGTAGTTCTTTAGACAAGAAACACTTGAAATAATTAGTTGTACTGACTGGGATTCGAATCCAAGGTATCTCAGAATATTGCTGGATGTCTTAACCGCTGGACCATCAAGAGCTATATAGGTTGTAAAAATGATTTAGTATAATATACACTTTGTTGTATATTATACTAATGAAGCACTACATCGCTTCATTAGTGACTATGTCGTTCCAACCACATTTACAAGATTCCATTCGGTAGAATATCAAATGCTTTACATTTGTTACATTATTTTCGCAATACGTAATCATATTTAGTTGTTGGGTTATTTTACCTTTCAGATCCATTTTTTGCACACAGTGGGCTAAATGGATAGGTCAAGGACCCCGAAAGTTCAGAGAAGTTTGACGGAAGATACCCACTGGATATACACAGATGTTAATATCTCATCAAGTCCATCCGGAGTGTTCTTTAATGTGTACATGGTATGGCTCTCTTGTATATGGGGCCATTGCTTTACGTTCCATCGGATGGACATCACGTTCCCTTTCTGACCTAGGGCAGATTGGGGGTTTAGCAGAGATGAATCGCATCGCTGACTCAGTTCGGACTCCAACGTGGGAACTGCAGATTTTGAGCCTAAATTAAATGGACTGCAGATTTTGAGCCTGCAGGCTCAAAATCTGCAGTTCCCACGTTGGAGTCCTTTATCGACTGAGCCACCCCTGTACCTACTTATCCTCCAGTAATTTGTACCGTGGGTTTTAGCATTGACATAACATTGAATCAATGGCACAATCTAGATTTGTGGGCTTCCTTCATTAGTCGCTAAATTTAATATTATTGTAAGCATTTGCAGGCTTTAGCTTGGCAAGGTATACAATCACATATGTATTTAATTCCACATTTGATAGACATCAAACGAATGCCCTTACAGATAAGTTATGCATCAAGTTGCTCTGCATCCCTATATACAAAATCAAGTGTTTGTCTTTGTGTATATATACATAATATGCATCGCTTTAACTTGAGAAGCTTTTTCCTTTCTCTTTAAGCGTACGGAAAACCCTGGATACCACCCGTAAAACACTATAGACAAGTAGTAATTATCGTGTTGATTATGATTGAAGTTTTAATTGGTTAAGCCAGAATTATTTGACCTAAATATATTTTTGCATTAATCAATAAATGTGTTATAATATTTTGAAAATAGAAAAACACTGCAATTGAATAAGAGCCAAAAGAAGAACGAATTCTTTGGTTTAGTTGCTTGGGGTTTTACGAAGCAAGAGCAGCGAGACTTTATTGCGCTACGAATTCTTTAGTTAGTGTAATAATAAAAATAAATAATAGAGATAATTAATCTATTATATTCGTCGTAAATTCTCACTTACCACTGCCACTGTAGAATTTACTTCCAATGTGTTAGGTTTCCCTTTCTCAAACTACCCAAGCAATCTTTCTTTTTTCGGATTAAAGAGCGGAAATTAATCAGCTTCGTTACTCCGTTGTTAGTTCCGAGAGAATAAACCTAATTAATTCTTAGAGACAGGAACTTTTCAAAGGTGTGCAAAGTTTGCAATGTGGTGGCAACAACGAAACCGGGACGGAGATGACTATCTCCTCGTTTGTTTAAAAAGAAGAGACCTGAATACGACCGCAGTTGACATTTTGGAAGATGAAACGAGGCTGAAACTATTCCAATGACTTAAACTGCTCCCATTTGTGTAAACCCGTCACTTTCTACGTAACACAACACGTGAAAAGTATAAATTGAATGACTTTTTGAAAATGGCTTGAACTTATCTTAGAACAACACAAAATGGTATAGTGATGGTTAATTTATCTCGGATTTACGCATCTTCCAGATAATAAAACTAATATAACGTTATAATATTTTTATTACGTTCAAGTTATTTCTGGCGCTCTCATTACTTTATATGTTTTGAATATTATCCTTTGTTTCCAAAACGAACACGTTGGATGGACTTGACGGGAGGATTCCATTTGTTTCCTAACAGCTGTGTAATAGGTCATCTTTCCAAAGCTTTCTCTGCTTTTTTTGAGGTCCTTGTGACCTAGCCATTTATCCCATTGTGTGCCAAAAAGTTTCGTTCAACAAAGGAAACACAACTAAACCTGAAAGGAAGATTTGTATTCAATGCAAAAAATGCGAGGCAAACATATAGCCTCTCTGAATATTTGATTTAGAAGTGTAATTGAATTCTATTTTTTTTTCATATTTAATAATTTTTCAACGATTATTGGTTTTCTGCGGAAATTTTTATGCTAACAAGTTGTGGTTAATATACCACGAATGTATACGAAAAGGATAGGTTGAGGAAATATTTAGATACCTATCGGAAAGACTTTGTTATTGAACATCTAGTTATACCTACAATGAATGAAAGTACTAAATCACTATAATCGCGAGTGCTTTTAATGCAATAAGTGTTTAAGTTTTTGTTTCAACGATATTAAGGCGAAATTTGATTTGCTTCAAGTGACTGAATTATCATCACATTCAAGTGACAAATTAATGCATTAGTGGAGTTGGAGAAACCACAAGTATTAATAACCATTAAAAGTGATAATATTTTTTTATCGTAATAGATATGCTCTTCATATGTTGTGGTGGAAATATAAACCTTGGAGGGAATTAAATTTATGTTCAAAAATAAATATATGTACATCATTTATTAATTTGCTTTTTATGTACATTTTTTAACTAGTGTTACTAGGTGTTTTACTAGGTGTCATTAGGTGATAATATAGCATAATTCTACAACATAATAGTGATTATAAATGTATGTATAAATAGTAAAACAATTTAACGTTCACTGATTGCATATCAACTTTGAAATTGCTAGTGAATATAAGAGGTTTCAAATACAAAAATATTTATATCAATGATGGTTCCTGCTATCCTCTGTGGTTATACAAATCGCAAAAATATCAGTCTCTAATGAAGAAAATATTCTCAAGTATCATAGCCAAAAAATCAAGCCATTAATTTCGTTCAGTCCGTGTCAAATGGCGTAAGGGAAAATAAAAAGAATTATCCATATATCTTATGCGAAACTAAGTTCCATATCACTTGATCAATAAGTAGAAACAATGAAGTAGTAAAAAGATGTAAACATCTTTTTTAGACCAGTCTTTCGCTATCGTTGGCTAATCATGATTTTAGTTGTTCAAACTTATGATTTCAATGTCCAGTCTCTCCTATTATTTAACTTAAATTAAATTTTCCCCATTAATGTAATTTCTTTTCAACTTGTTCTGTGATATATGCATCATTATAGAATTTATTCTGCATTCAGAATATCGCTCCGATTTGAAATAAAATTGGGGATTGATTTAATTAGTAAAACACTAAATCCTGGTTATATGAAATATGAAAATATCAAATTCCATTGGTGTTTAGAGCAGAACTGTGCACTCTGTTTAGACGAAAAATATAAGCTGTTCGATTAACTTTACGGTCCAAATAATAGAGAGTTATGCAGTTTTTAATTTTATAAAATGGCAAACATATATGTACACTCTTTTATATTTGGACTTGTCAGAAGTTAAACCATTAATTACATATTTCGTATGTTTCGGTTCTTACTCTCATATTGCCTCAGAGGATGTATATTTTCAAACTTTGAGAGTTTATTCTGAGATTTTTTTCCGATTAACAAATATCTCATATTATAATATATATAAAACAATTATATTTACGATTAATTAATTAATTTTAATAATATATAATATATATAAAATATTTAAGTGTCATGATATTTTAAAATAATTAAATGTTGAAAGAGATCCTCTTTACACAATTATCAGTTTTATAAGAAAAATTGTCTTCAGTCAGATGGGATATAAAATCATAACCTTGTGATACAGAGCTCTTGATGTATAATTTAACGCATAATGGAAAAGGTCAGTACCGTCGACAGGGTCTAGCCTAGAGGCAGCTTGCCTCACGGCGCCTGTCCACCCACTTATAAACAGTTTTATTGTGCGATATCCCCGTAGAGCAAACATTTAATTAATATTATTATATAATTGTTTTGCATTAATGTTTCTCTTGTAATAAAAACAAAATAGCAATTGGAGATTTTCTTATATTTGTGTCTTATAATTCATCAGGGGCGATATTTAATTGTTTGACTCAGGGCGCGATCTAATATGGCTCTGGAAAAGGTTATGGGTTCTTCCTCGCCTGACAAAAGACAATGTTTCTTCTGAAACTGATAAAGATGGAGTGTATATTTTAACATTACCTAATATTTGGGTTTGAAATTATTTAAAGATTATGATGAACAAAACCAAACATCCTCGTCTACAAGAATCAAATACAGCGCAAAGATCCAATTAAAGGCCATGTCATGAAATCAATGTGGAAAGGGTCTAGGTTGATTTACCTTTGAATGGAATTTTTCTTCTCCCAATTATCTAAACTGACGTCACAAGGACATAACGAGCTCAGTGAAGCCTGCGATAGGGGATTCTCTGGACAGCTGTTAGGAGAGAGATGGAAACCCCAAGGCTAACCAGCTTGTACTTTG
Source organism: Ryuthela nishihirai (assembly GCA_038380435.1). NCBI lineage: Eukaryota > Metazoa > Arthropoda > Arachnida > Araneae > Heptathelidae > Ryuthela > Ryuthela nishihirai. The sequence goes on along the minus strand of JAWZYU010000009.1, from coordinate 82,399,591 downwards.
ACATGCATGGCTCTCCTGAATCAAGGGAAAGGCATATGAAGGACGTCGGCTTTTCTAAATTAATCGGTGTTCCCTTTCTCACCGAGAACGGGGTGGGGATTTACTGGTGATAAATCTCAACGCTGGCACAGTTGGGACTTCAAACTGGGAACACAAGATTACGAGTCTAACGCACTCTGACTGACCCAACTTTAGCCCTACGGGAACTGCCAACAAATCAACAATAATTTAATTTGAAACCACTCTGCAAGTAGCTGGTGGAAACCACTCTGCAAGTAGAGTAGAACGTCGTTTTTTCCCGTAAAACTAATGTTGTTTTGCCTTAATGTTGCAGCTAAATGACTTTACAAAATGCAATTAAGACCTATCTTTCCAATGTTCTTTATATAGAATTATTGCTGGTAAAAAGAAAGAAAAGCAAATTCCACCAGATTTCGCTGGGAAACCGCTCATCAGTGTGCAAAAAACGTGCACAATTAAATGCGGGAAATTAAACGCTTTGGGGTGACATATTGAAAGGGGAAGTCTGGCGATCCAAATTGTTAAGAGAGAAAACGTCTCTCGTAGATTCTCGCACGACCTGAATGTCAACATTTGGAGAAAATAAGATACGATCCAAAAAGTGCCTCTGCGGGGCAGTTATGAATCAATTTAAATATGTATAGCGAACTCTGATAGAGTTGTTATGGAACATTTTATATCCTGAAAGGGGAAATTCTTACTGCATTTTAACGCCTGGTAATAATGTTTTCGTATTTGTTCCATCCTAAACTCTGTTCATAACCTTAATAGATTTTAAGATTAGCTCATAATCTTTTTTTAGAAAAATTTTAAGTTAATCCACAAAACAATGAGAATATTTTAATATTGTTTAATTTACCTATAATCATCAGCTATAACCTGGGCTTGTTTTATACCTCACGCAATTCCCCTTAAAAATTACATGAAGTAAAATATTTTAATGAGTAGCTTCAGAAAAGTGTTCACAGTGAAAGGACAATATAAAAATAAGATAGCATCGAAGAAAACTCCTTGCAAGACTCTAACGGAAAATAACTTTAGAAAGCGATCAAAGTGAAGCATTAATTTTTAACAACATCCACTTAAAGAAATATCTAAGTTTTCAGATTATTTCCGTTAGTGATCAGTATCGAAAATAACTATTTGAAAGCTTCGAAGTCAAACGCCAAAACCAGTGTTATTACAGAAGAGAGACGCAAAGGACGAGAAATCATCATGCTTGGAGTCTGAAGGGAATGACGATGACGACAACAACAGCGTAAAAAAGAAATAGCCTGAAGAGACACAATGTAACACTGGTTACGACAGGAAACGTCCTGGGCACTAGTGGCCTAACTTATTGGAGAAGTGCATTACGAGGAGTTGGTGGAAGCCAGAGAGCTTCTGTCACTGCCACATTAATGCATTTACCGTTACATTTACTGGGTGTTCTTTGCCATTAGTGACGGCAGACAAGGCACTTAAAGGACATGGATGGCATACCGCTGCTAAATTTACGGAATGGAGGTCTTTAATTTGTTTATGGTAGGACTTTTGCTGCCGCCGCTTTACGTCCCTGTTTGATTTCGCTCAATGTGCGTCTTATTTTTGGATTCATTCAGAAGCAGCTGTGAGCGTGGCACGACTTCTGACAGACTCTTAGCGGGAGTTGATGCTGTCAAAGCCGTGAGTATGTTAATCCCTTTCTGTGGATTTAGTTTCTTTCCAGACACGTTCAGAATGCGACTGTTTTTCTTTTTTGCTTTGTGGAACATGCTTCAGCTATCCACAGAGTGTAAAGCTAGAAAATATTGAAAATCTAATAAACTTTCTTTGGAAATGTATTAAGGAAAATCTTATTAACTGCATTTTTGTTTTTTGCCAAGGAATTTACGTTAATAATCCTAAGGAAAGGAAAAACAGAGACTATAAAATTCATTATCGATTGAAAATTCAATTGCTTTCAGTTAAGCTTTTTTTATTGTTTACATCAATATATTTTAAGGTTATTATAATGTCAAACAATTAGTGTTATGAAGAACAGAAATACGAAATGTTTGATCTTGGTGGAGTCAGTCATTAATTCACTGATACCTACGAACTTCTCTTTCCATTTGAGAAATTAGGTACTATTAATTTTCTCTCTTGGATTGACCATGAAGTTCCTCTAATGCGCTCTCTAGCGGATATTTCCATCAACAGCTTAAGGGCGATATTTCAAATGTCACTTAAGAGACGTTAACTAAAGGAGTGATTCAATTGGCGCTTGTCGGTGAGGGCATTTTCGGTAAAAAACATATACACATTTGTCAGTACGCAAACAAGGAATTACTACGATGGTAAGAACAATTATAATATAACCAACAATTCGTAAATTCTAATCCTATCTGGTTTTCTCTGTGCTTGCAAATGTCATTGATCCTCTACAAGAGCACTTGCTTATGAGTTGTTAAAATAGAATAATTGCGATATTATCATAATTCAAATAAGTTGTATATAATATATATAAGAATTATATAAATTTAATAACCAGAGGTAGTTTAATTTTTTTTCTTAATAACAGTTTTCGAAATTTAACTGTACAGGTAGCACAGCTGTGTTACTTACGTTTCTTTTCCTTTAATTATTGATTTCGTTCATACATATAAACAATGGGACAAATATGTGTTATATCGGGGGAAAAAAAAGCTTTGCCTACGGTAGCATTTGATCTGTTAATCATCAGACTGATATACCGTAATACATATACATCGGCAGCTTTGCAATTCGTGATGTCAACAAATCATCCTTTTGGGATGCTTTTCTTTTGTTGTGAATTTTTCGTTTGTATGTGGAGTCAGTTGTTTACATCTGAGCAGCAGATTTTGCACACAATGGGCTAAACGCCCTCGTCGCAAAGACTCCAAGAGCTCAGAGAAGATGGCTCATTGGACAGTTCTTAGGAGACAGCGGAGACTCCCGTCAAAGCTATCCCTCGAGGCAACTTGCACAGGGTATGACTCTCCTGCATATGGAGCCACGGCTTTACCTCTCGTCCGACTGACGGTGACCTTTTCAAACCTATCGACTGAGGGTAGGGAGTTTTGTGGAGAAAAATATTAATGCTAGTCCAGGCCAGGTGGAACTCGAACCTGGAAAATGCATATTACGAGCCTGGCGTGCTAGCGACTGAGCCACCCCAGCCCCGATTAATTTTAGGAGATTTCGAAGCAGTATAATGGGTACGATAATAGAAGCTGTATATTTCCTCAATCTGTTCATTCTATTAAATCACTAAAATGAGAAAGTTATCTTTGATCAAAGCATTTACGAATCACTCTGTTTCTCTCTTTCCTTCAAATATCTCCTCCGCATCATCTTAAATTTCTCTCTTTAACATTCACTCACTTTTAATCTAATAAATTTAACACTCTCTCTCTCTCTTTCTCTTTTTATTTGCTTTATTCTTTCTCTGTTCACTCTGTTTCACTCTGTTTCATTATCTTCGCGTAGTAAGCACAGTACGTACCAAAGGCTTACAAAACGTTCTTGCTACGTGTCCGTAGATTTGGACTCGTTCCTCCGAAGTTAACTAGCTGCGACTTGTTTGAAAGCTTGTCTAAATTTCTCATTACATGTTAAAAACAAAGGCTGTTTCATTTCTCTTCGCTGGTGGTGCGTAAAATTCGGTCTCCGAAATTTGTGCATTGTTGCTATGGAGATCTACTAAAGAAGGGAAAAAATTCTACATTTTCACAAGGATACAGCTTCGGGAAGACGGGGAAATATTCATGCCATTTATCACATTATATAGGGATCATGGCTGTTCATATGGCACTGTTACGGGATGGATGCGCATATTCAGAGAAGTACGACAGAGCTTCGAAGCCCCCCCCCCCCCCCCCTCGTGCAGGAAGACCGAAGGAGGGCGTGAATGAAAGAACCATCACTGCTGTTCATGACCTCATTAAGAAAACCCACACATCATCGTCCAAACCGTACGTTTAGATGCCAGTGTATCGATTGACAATGTAGAAACAATTATTCATCGACATTTAAAGTTCCGAAAGATGTGTGACAAATGGATACCCCACAAAGTGAAAAAAAAAATGAAATTATGGCATATCTGGAGAAGGAATCCGATTTTGCACCGTGAGAATTTTGGTTGTTTCCAGAAATTAAAAAGGAACTTGCTGGGAAAGCTTTTTTCCAAGGTGCAAGACCTTCCAAAATGCGTTCATTCATAATTGCGGAGTATTCCCCAACAGGAGTACCACCAAGCGTTCCAGCCTTGGCGTAGACGTCTGCAATTTTGCACAGATGCTGGAGGGGAGTATTGTGATGGACAGCAAACGTTTTGTTGAGGTAAGTGCAATGGGTTTGTTTCTGCAGATGCATATCTAGAACTTTTTGAACTCCCCTCGTAATATCATAGTTAGTTTATCTATTCTGTGGACCAGTTTCAGGGTTCCAGAACCAATCAATGACAGTAAAATGCACATGAACTCTGAAGTATTTATTGCATTTCGTTTACAATGAAAGCAGTATAAACAATTATTAAAATAGTTTATTTCAGTAATACGATATTTTTATAAAGTTGTCACTTGACTTTTCCATTGAAAGCATTTTAACACTTAGAATTAAACCAATTTTGGAATTACGCTAACATTTTACACATCGTGAAGGTCACGGCCAGTGATTAATATGATATCGAATATTTGCTCTAAACAAATCTCTCTGAGTCATTCGTTTTTTTTTTAAAGAGAAAGAGGTACTTCCGTACATAAAGGACGAAGATAGCCTTGAAGCTCTAGTGGACCTGCCTTGGCTTCCTATACAACATATAGACTCATACACAGGGATATGACTGCTGATTTAATAGTTAGGTACGTTAAGTAGCAGTCACAATTCAGTATCCGAATTATGAAGCAAACGTGATAGAAATATGACACATGATGTCTGAGAATAACTGACATAGAGCTCAGATCGTTTAATCAACAAATTTAGGACTACACTTAACTATATTTTACCTACATTCTTCTCAATTGTGGCATCCAATGAAGAGACAGATCGTTTGGAGATCTGCGATTCTACTTCGCCCCCAATACCCCCCCCTCCAAGGTGATGCTTAGCTTTAGATCTCCATCATTTTTACACTGCAACTGGATTAGCGTTAATCTTTTCATTCAATAAGTTAATAATATCTCACAGTTTAATGCAAAATAACTGGTTCTTGTATATAAACATCGTTTCTGAAATATTGCGAAAAATCTTAAACAATGAAAGTGTTTGGCAGAAACATCAAAGCAATGGCGATCATACTCGAATTGTGCTTACTGTGTTTCATGGTTCAGTCCTCGAAAGGCTAACTTATAAAGCATCAACAAATTGCCAATCCATTTACAAGCTTATATTTCCCGTGTTTACGAAGAACTTGCCATCGGTGAGAAAGGGGACACCGATAGGCTTATATCTGCCGTCCGTTGGATGGGACCTTAAGCCATGGCCCCTCATGCTGGAGGGCTATATGCTGTGAACTTTAAAGAACATACTGGATGACCTTGACGGTAATATCCGTTTGTTTCCTAATAACTGTCTTTGAGTCCTCTTCCTCTACCCAATACGGAGTCTTTGGGGTTATTGTGACCTGGCCATTTATAGCCTATTTTGTGCCCAAATGTGCCGCTAAGAGCTAAAGCAACTCAACTGAACCTGAAAATATTGAAAGCAATAGCAAGATAAAAGTGAATTTTCCTCCGTCGGGAGGGAGGGACGAAGTTAAAGTGGACAATTTTGCAGTTAAAAACTTATATATTTCTTCCATTAATATAAATATTATGGATAACTGAAATTTCAGCTGACATTGAAAGCAATCTTATTTCATGTTATTTATTCGTATTTTAACCTGTAATCCAATTTGATCAGTTTTTGCATTTACGAAGTACATAATAACCTTGAGGCTTAAGCATCAATTGATGTCGTTGTAAGGGGATAGAAATAATGTCTCGAATATTCATAACTCGTCTCATAATTTAACTCTATCAGCTTTCTGTCATTATTATATATGCTTACATTTTTAGAACTTAAAATCGTTAATTTTTATGGTTTTCGTTTTGCATATGTATGCGAACACTGTTCAATAACTAACATCAGAGGATCTGTTCTTTTTACTCGTATTTTGAAGTCTACATACACGTGTACAAGAAAAATGAATACGGCATAAATGGTATATTGGGGGGGGGGGGGGAGGATGGCTCAGTCGATAGCGCGCCAGGTTCGTAATCTGCAATTCTCAGGTTCGAGTCCCGGCTGTGTCAGCGTTGAGATTTAGCTCCGCAAAACTCCCCGCTACTGCCCACAGTCAGTAGCTGACACAGATGGACTTGGAAAGGCCGCCATCCGACGGATGGGACACTAAGCCGTGCTACCGTATGCGGGAGAGAGTCTGTGCACGTCAAAGAACACGCTGGATGGCCTTGACGGGAGGCTACCATCTGTCTCCCAACAGCTGTTCCAATGGGTCCCCTCCCCCAACCTTCTCTGAGCCCTAAGGGTCCTTGTGACCTGGCCATTTAGCCCATTGTGTGATAAAAAGTGTCGCTCGGAAGTAAAACAACCAACCAACCAAAAAATAGTATATTTCTTCACATTATCTCCACAGCGATTCAGCTGATTGTCCCAGTATTAAACCGTTGCTCGATTCCTTGACCAAAAAATCAAAACTGAGCTGTCACTTTTCCTAACAACTGCCCATAGAGTGCCTGTTCTGAGGTCTGGAGAACTTTAGAGTTAACCATTTACTGAAATTACAACGAAAAGCACCAATAAAGTACATAATAAACTAACCCGTTTCATTCCTTTTAGAATCGAATTTATATTATTTAGACAAAGCTTTAAAACAGCGCAGAATTATCGTAATGTCGGTAGCGATTATATGCACACGGTAAGAAATTACAGACCAGCACTACTGTAGAGCAGGAACTCTCTAAAACAAGGATCTAGAGAATATGCAAAGGCGTTTCAAGACAATTAATTAGACAGGATATTTAGTTGCTTCCGAAGCGGTTAGAAGCGCAAATTATAACAAATTAATTTCGCAGTCTCTCGGGCAATACTATTTTGTATAACTTACGTTTATTCTGTGCAACTAATCTTCATTGATTTGGAATTAAGCACTCCCACTGTTGCGATTTCTCCCTTCATTAAAACACGTTGCCTAGCACTGATTAGCATCCTTTAACGGCGCTTCGAAGGACTTCCTACTAAGTAGCGACTAAGATGTGTTTTCGAACGAAGCGAAAAATTTCTCGAATTTGTTCAAAACTGAGGAAAATTTGTTTAAGGGAGGGATTTAGAATGATCCCGTTTTAAGTCCGTGAGATGATGGATCATCGAATGGTAGCTTCAGATGATTTGTTACTTGAATACGAATTGTAATGACCATTGAGATTCTGAAGCCGCAGTTGTAACAAAAACTTGGAAAGACCAATACGAATTCATATAAGTGAATGGGTAATCAGGGTCAGAACGATGATTTAACGTATTTGATTAAACGTATCATTTGTTAAATAGTGTAATAACCGTCTGAAAGTATTACATAAGGCAACTGGACATTTAATGTAGCTCTTCCCAATTGGTGTCACGAGGCACACTGGTGTATCGTGAAAGAGCTTCAGGTATGCCGCGAAATATTTATGTTTATGAAAAAAATTATTTTACCCAAAACAAACAGTCTTAAATTTCCTATTAAAAGAATAATTATTTCAAAAAATATTATATTAGGTTCACTTCTTTCAGTATCACAGACCTAGTCATTAGTAATAAGAATTTACTTGTGTGTCTTAATTTAAAAAATGCATTAATTAGTTCTGTTTTATTGCACAAGAACTTTCGATTTAGATTTCATTTTATTTACTTTCCCAAACAATTGGAAATGTTCCTTTAGACTTATGACCAAGAAGATTTGTAGGAATTTTTAAAATTCCTTCTTTGAAAATTTTATTAAAATTAAAAAATGCATAAATTATTTTTTTTTCTTCTTTGGGCAATTGAATTATCCACCTATGTTTCATCTGGTAACACAATGTGTCATAATTAAATGTGTATAAGCCTGTATATTAAATTAGCTTGACTGTCAAGTCACAAGAACTCAAAGATATGATATGATCAGGATTGGATAAAGAGAGCCAGTGAATAATAATTCTTAATGGCTGATAAAATGATTGTGCCGAGGACATATTAGCATTGGATTGTTCACCTCTGAGCCGCACTTTTTTTGCACACAGCGGGTTAAATGGCCAGGTCACAAGGACCCCGAGGGCTCAGCGATGGTTGGGGGATGCGACCCGCTGGGCAGCTGTTATGATACAGATGGTAGCCTCCCATCAAGGCCATTCAGTGTGTTCTTTAATGTGCACAGGATATAGATCTTCAGTAAAGGACACGGCTATTCCGACGGACTGCGGCTTTTAGAAGACTATCCTACTGACCGTAGGCTGGTCGAGGAGTTTTGAGAAGATAAATCTCAACTCTGGTCCAGCTGGTACTCGAACCTGAGAACTGCAAGTTACGAGCCTGGCGCGTTACCAACTGAGCACTCCCCCTCCCCCCCCGCCTCACACATTTTGGCGTAAAAGGTAAAGAAACACAGACCTAGATCATAGCTTAACATCTTTTGTGACGTAGAACAGAATGGGCAATCCCTTTTTTTGTCAAATATTCCATGGAAATATTTCGTTGCAGAGAAAGCAGAACAGGCAAAACCTTTCCCTGCAACATTTCCATCGAACGCTTGGATTGCAGAGACAGAAAGGAAATCCCGTGATAAATTTCGCACACAGAATTTCCTTTCCAGAAACAGTAACATATGTAGGATATTCCTTTGCCAACTTTTTCACGGAGTAGCTTCGATTGCAAAGACTGCAGCGTAGGCAATCTCTTTCCCTATAAACATCCTCACAGAAGGCTTGGGCTCAGGAACAGTAACACAGGCAAACTCTTTCTCTTTTAGCTTTCGCACAGAGCTTGAGCCTCAAACAAAAAGACTAGGATACCTCAAAGCTGCAAATTCGGAGTTCATATTGCGAAATTCGTGTTATGATACAAATATGCTATTAACCAGGAAACAGATACCCATAATTTGAAAGGTTATTTGGTTCTTCTTAAGCTTAGCAGATTCGATAATAAATGCTTATTTAAAGTACTATTCATGAATATGTGCATTAGGGAAAAATTAGTACGTTATGACCGATAAAAACGCTATATACAGTCAGTAATTATATTTTGATCATTTTGTTGGTAAATACATGCTTAGTACCCGCATGAAGATAATCCAAGAGAAGAATAATGGATGCATTTAATCAGATCGTAGACTAAAACCCGGATCTAAATCCCAGTCACATGCTCACTTATTGCTTTCCTCGCAGTAGGGATTAGTTGCTAATTACAAACCGAAAATGTACGCTACGCCTACGGGACGAAGAAAACTCTCCTTGAATGGCTGAGAAAACAAAACAAGGAAATTGACTGCTTTGTTTTGTTGTTTCTTGGGCTCAGTTTGACTCCTAATTTACATGATTATTTCGCTTGACTCTCAAGTAATCTGGCTGAATATCAACAGCGAAGATTTTTCGTTTCCGAATTCACTTGCAGAGTAATTAAGATAGCGAAGGAAAATTTCTAAATGCTTTCCCATTTTATCTGTTCTGCGTGATTGCTGAAAATAATAGTAATAATACTCTATCATGAAGGAGAATGACCTTTAAGCAGAAGAGTGAGATTACTAATTTAATATGAGATGGAAACGTAACATAGGAAGGTAGTGCTGCCTGTGCTTTGGCGGCTTGGCTAACAAACCGAAATATCAGAAATTATTAAAAATGCTTTAAATGACGCATTTTCTGCGTTTAGTTACAGAACAAGAAGAATATCTTTTGTTGAAGTAAATTCAGAAATATCCATGGTTAGGGGCAAATAGGATTTAATTGACATTGGAAACTTTTTAGATAAAGGCAGATGTAGATAAAGGATACAGTTCTTGCCAATAATAACAATAATGGGTAGAATTAGTTGAAAAGATTCAGAATTTTGCTATATGCACTGGGTGAAATGTGTAAGCCCTTAAATGTTCCTTTTCGAATGCTGAGATATTTTATCTCTGAGCGGGAGTTTGCTCACACAATGGACTAAATCGTCAGGTCACAAAGATCCCAAAGGCTAAGTGTTAGGTAGAAGAAAGGTATCTAGTAGCTAGTTGTTAGGAGACTGATGGAAGCTTTCCGTCAATACCATCCAGCCTGTTATTTTAACTTTCACAGGTTAAGACTTAAAGTTCTATTCCACAGAAAAGAGCTTCCCTTCCATTTTGAAACGAAGATAAGCACACATGATGGGAACAAGAGTCAAAGCTAGAAATGTTCGGAGAAATCTGTCCATTTCTGACGTTTTTTTTTTCAAATAATGCAGCAGCCATATTCTTTGCCAGCACTGACGTATGTCTCTTAATATATGCTCGTGTGAGATGCCGATGAATAGCTATGCAGCGACGGGAAAGGTGGGGAGGGAACAGAATGGCGCAATGCCAGACTTGTATTAAGTTTTTAGTTATACCCGGCGTGTAAACTTGTAGTTAAAAAAATAGAAAATATTATATTAATAAAATAGTAACAGTAGTATTAGGTACAGTCGCTCAAAAAAGTATCCGAACACTATGGTTGATTACAGAATTCAGAAAAAATATCTGACAACGATTTTTTTAGAAATTAGTGATCTGGCAACCTTCGTGTCACGTGACACGAAGGTTGCCAGATCACTAATTTCTAAAAAAATCGTTGTCAGATATTTTTTCTGAATTCTGTAATCAACCATAGTGTTCGGATACTTTTTTGAGCGACTGTACTAGTTAGATTTCTGTTATATTCCATTTTTGTGTTGCGACAAGAAAAACGTTTCTGTGGGTAAAAAACTAAACTGTTTTATCCGCTAAACTATTTTATCAACTAATTTCGAAAAGGAGCAAAATGGCCGTTGTTTAAGAACTAGCAAAATTTATTGTAATTAGTTCCGTTTAATCAGTTTAATCGATCTCATTAATTTGGTATTTATTAAAAATGTGTTTATAAAACATTTTTTTAATAATTATATTCATAAACAGCCAAATAGACTCGTGCAAAACATATTAAGGCAAAGAATATTCTGGTTCGTGAACTCTCTGCTACTGTTCAAGAGTAGATGACAGTGACATTTGCAGGATTTTGATCAAAGATGGGTGGTGGAAACAGAAAAATCAATATTTGCATTTCATAACTGATGTTATTATATGTTGGTTAAAACTGTTACGAATTGAAGGGAAATAACCGCCGAAGAAATAGAAACTTTATTTACAAAATATGAAGTGGTGCCCAGAATGAGAAATGAAAATTAAGCAAACAATATCTTTAGTACAAAATGCCAAATTGTATTAAAGATATTATCCCCAAACAAGGATTTTACTTATGAAAAATTATATATGCACATATTGTATTACATAAAATTTCAAATTAGATTTAACATAATAAACTCTACAAAATAGGCCGTTTGTAAAGAAGCAATTCAATAAATAACAACTATTTTCAATAAATGTATATTTTGTATTTGTATTATTCTTACAACATGCTATATTTTGATAAATCCTCACATTCCTTTGTCATCCTCCTCTCAAATAAGAATGAACGCTGCATTCGTTTCACTTTAATTCCCTAATGTTGGCTTAGTCTGAGGCTTAAAATAAAAACAATAAAAGCAAAACTAGGCCTTGATATTGAATAGCATATCTGAGTCGAAAGGCAAATAATAAAACTAAATTTTAGCAAAACCCGAATATTCCTTATTCATATTTCATTGATAATATTAAGCATAAAAGTGTGACAAAAATAAAATTAAGAGATTTGTGTTGTTAATCTGCACAGCGAAACGAATCATTTGAAATAAGTAACATTGTCAGAATTCCAACAGTTTTTTCCACTATGTTAAAACAGAATTAATGAATGGAGGAAACGAATGAAGAAGATAAAAGTGATTTTGACGAGGAATTAAATTTGCGAAGTTAAATGAAGTGTGTGATGTTCATCAAGAGATATCCTGCGTTATGTTGAGTTTAATTCATGAAGACGAGAAGCGAAGTGCAGAGTTGTCAAAAGCGTGTGTTTTCAGGCTGTCGGAGGAATCTTGGCGTCGCTTTCCAGATAAGAATGAGAAATGGTGTGAGGTCGAATGAACAGTTTCAGAAAATCATTAAATGCAAACACGAAGCAAAGGGAAAAAAAAACTTCAATCATTGTAGAGACTCTTTGAAGGAGGGAGCTTCATAACAAGATAGAGTAAAACATAATGATAGAATGAAATGGAGATAAAAAAAAGGTAACTGAAGCAAATATATAATTAATATTGTTTTTATTAGAAACATCCACAAAGTATAAAGCATTCTGTATATTTCTGTACGCTACAGAATTCGAGCAATGAAAGTTGCAAATTGTTAGCAGTAATGAAGCAAAGAAATTAAATTCATAAATACATAAACATAGGGGGAAATTGCATCGAAATGGGGTTTATACTTACAATTGAAAAATCAAATTTCGTTAAAGATTAACCCAATATGGCAAATGATATTAATTGTATTAAAAAAGTTTAAGGGAAATGTTATAAATTTAAATGTAATATTGTAATGTAATTTAATATTCATCTTATATCTAGTGAACAAAACTAATATATTTTAAAAATAGCGTTGACAATGATTATTGTTATGGTATTGTATATTGAAACCGTAGTTTTCATAACTATACCAAGTGAAAAAAAGGAAACAAATCATTACGAACATGAATTAAACTTATCTTTTTTCTTTGTTGGTGTTGCTTACGCATGATATTAATATTGGGCAAGTTGTGAGAAGAATGCAAATGAAAACGTTCTAAAAAAATAATATATACTTCTTTTCGGGCATTTTAATTCATTAATTAACTCATCCCACAGATGTGATTTTCTCAATTATTCTTTTCCACTTCGCGAATTGCAGTAGATAACTTTTGTAACTATACTTCTCATCATTGAAACTGCTCTATCTACAAGGAGTGCTCTCTGTGAGCTCAGAACAACTGACAAATAGCAATGTAGACAAGAAATGATTAAGTTTATGCATCAAATCAACAGTATTCACTTAAGAAACTGCAATGCACATCAATAAGAAGTATGACTTCCATCAACAGCGATACAAGCAGCGAAATGTCGCAGCAGCGAGTAATCCTGGCGAATAGTGGGCCATTATTCATGCACCTGTTTCGTGAGCTGGGCAAAAGTGGTAGGGGCTCAGTAGTGGTCAGTGAACGCCCCATCGTATTCCAAACGTGTTTGATGGGGGACAGATCTGGAGAAGGTGAAGACCACGGCATATGTAGCCACTATTGGGATATGAGAGCTGGCATTGCCCTGCTGAAAAATAGCTTTTGTGATGGAGCAGAGAAAAAGCCGAAACATTGGTCCCAGAATGGTTTCAACGTAATGTCTTGCCATCAGCCTGCCATCGATAACGACTAGACCTGAACGACATATTGTAAATCATGGCTCACCGTACCATAATTCCGGTTGTTGGCCCCATAAGACACTCCCTGATGCATTCTAGATTACAAGTGTCCCTTGTCTCCAGATGTGTACACAGCCAGTAGTGTATCCCAAACAAAAATGTGATTCGTCACTTAAGACTACACGATACCAGTCTTGTTTCCAACAAGCTCTTTCTCTGCATGACTTCAGATGCAGATAACATCAGATGATGTCGGAGATAGACAAGCCAAAGGATGGCGCTAAAGAGCTACTATTTTCGCAGTCGTCTTCTAGTCGTGCCCTCTGACACAAGCACCGACGAGGATGGCATTATGATGCTAGAAATCTGGCAGACCTATATTCCGTTACTAGCAGATGGATCCATCGATTCTCCCATTCAGACATTCTTCCTGATGGCACAAAAGCTTTGGCTATGTGTCTGGATCCTTCCTGTATTCATTGTTGCCAATAGCGTCCAACAGTTTGATATCACAACCCAAACGAAAGGCGATTTATCGTATTGGTCATCCAGCTTCTGACAATCTTATGTATCCAGTCCCTTTCAAATTTCGTCATCTGTGCATAATGTTGTCTTACCCCTGTTAAAGGCATTGCGTACTAAAGAAGCGAAGCCCTCAGATATATCTTGATTTTCTTATCTTAACCATTGTAGTGAAGTTCCTTTAGAGGAGAATAATCACATTTCATAGATAACATGAAATTTGACCTTACGAGACTTCCAATTCCCGACGCATGGATTTGTCAAAATAGAATCCTAAAATCCTGAACTCGAAGTGTGTTTTGCAGTTTGATGAATTATAACTGAATCCCCACATCAACGCATGCAATTGAATTCTGTGAAGTTTTATCACTGTTTAAACCTTTTCATTAGCAAGGAAGCTAAGTTGAAATCCTGATGAGTCGTAAGTGAGCTGCCTCCCTATTGAGGTCTGGAATTCCTTTAAAATATTTTGCGCTGATTTACACTGAAAAGCTTCTCTAAGACGGCCGGGAGAAGTACTGGACAAAGAGGGTTTTTAAATTTCAGATTGCTTTTTCTCTTCTTTTCATTATCAATTTTTAATACCAGGAATTTCACAAGTGTCGTTTTACGGTCTTATATGGGGTTGCCATATGCAGATTTGTAAATTATCTACTAAAGAATAAAATCAAAATGACCTAATATTTCACCAGCTCGTTGCTGAACCTTTTCCCTCTAATTGATTGGTTTCGACCTACAAAGTTATGTCTTTATAGAAGCAAAGTTTGAAAATTATCCAATTACTTTGATGATTATCGAGCTAAGAAAACAAAGCCATATTCTTTTCTTTCGTCTCACCCTTTAGAGGCGTGATGAATATGATGTCGAGAGCTGCGCTTTTGTCGCCACTCTTTGCAGCGCGCAACATCCTGAACGCCACGACTCATGCGGCCCATTGACGTTCTCCCGATAATGTCATCGTGGTATTAACCTTGGGTCTTGTGATTAATGAATAAGGTAATAAATTATGCCGACCACACAAAAATCCAGCCTGTTGAGAGCGGCAGACATAGAACACAGTTTGGGAGCAGGAAGCTAACGCCAGATTCGCGATAGGTAACGTTGGGTTGTATCAAAAGATGGAAGCATAGCGAGCAAAGCAGACTTTGCCAATTAGGCTATCGAATGTTGCGTCATATATAGTTTTTTTTTGTTTTACTCTTCTGAGATAATAATGAATATACTCATCTATAAAAGGTATTATCAACCAAGGGCTTTTCCTCTCTTGTTTGTTGGCTTTGAGTTTGGCAATTGAGATTTTCTGCTCGATTATTTTGTGGAAAGGCAAGTTAAACCTTATGGAGGTAACGAATGCTTGATTGTTTTAAAATGACTTGAAGGTAAGATCGCTTAAAGACTCCTTTGAGTTTTTTTCTCTTAGTTTTGCCTAGGGGAAAGTATTTCAATCTACCAATTATTTTTGTACTGATAAGAGAACAACTTATTATTTCAATTTTGCTTTAGTTTATGGAAAAATGTGATATTTTTAATTAAATTTTCGTTAGTTTTTAATGCAACCTCGTTGATAAAAATTGAAAATAATCGCAAACTAAGTTGTCGAGCGATTCTTTTAAATTCATTGAAAAGCTGTTGCAATATTTCAAGACCATTGCGTGTTAATTATCTTTTTAAACAGTAAAGATTGTTTATCTTTAAAATAAACTGTAGTCTTTTCTTCTAATATATCTCCTATAATAAAAAATGAAATATATGATGAACGTCTTATTTTCTGGAAACTAAACAAACTGGAATTAAAAAAGAATGTGAAAGAAATATTCATTACCAGTTTGAAAATGAAAATACGACTAGATTAGGTTCTGTTCCTCTGTGATGTTTTCCGACGTACAGTGGAGTTGATGATCAAGTATGAAAAACCGTTGTAGGTGTTAGGGAGACGCGTCGTCTTGCTCTTAAAGATGATAGACGGAAAAAAATGTTTGAAGCTCCATTGATGTCTCTTTTCTTCAAGATACGATACGTCAAGGGCTGAGAAAATCTCAGAGCTTACGAAGTATGGGGTCGAGTATGCAACATAGGTTACCAATGAAACAAAATTTCTAATTCCCCAAATGCGAATCTTATAAACAAAGATTTAATTCATATGCTTATGAGGACTTAATATACCTGATATTCGAAATACTAAAGTAATGTTACATACAGTATTCGAGATAAGTTAAATATTAAATTGTTGCGAAAATGTTTAAGGAAAGAAACATATTTATGAAATGTACTCACGAATGATGAGCTAAAAATAGCGATCACGATACACACACAATAAAAAAATGAACTAATGGCTATCAAACTATGACATTTATTTTTCTGTTATGAAAAACTTGGGATAAACCAGAATTTTTTATGTCGTAGATGCTATCTGTAAATAAAATATGAATTTTCTGTGAACAACGCCCTATTGATAATTCTTTTATGGTGTGAATTGCTAGGTCATCGCCTTAAGCCATCTGCTCTATTGTCTTTGCGCCAATCGTGATTCTTTAGCAAACTTTATGAATTGTTTATTCTCCTCACATTATCTATAAACGGTCTGGGGTTGCCGGGGACACGAATGTTGCAATGCACCAGCTATCCAAGTCTCTCCCGGGAACACATCGCCACTGCTGCTGAAGTGATATTCAATGATCGAATTCATGCAGCTGCTCCTCTTTGTCTCTCTCCGCCCCGGATACATTTTTTCTTTCTTCTGTAATAGTTTGCATTTTTACGACATATGTTTTGTAGCACTGATGGAAAAGATCTGAAAAGAAAATAGTTTTGCACAGAGCTATCAGTTGCATTTTTTATAAGGAACCAGTAATTCTGTTTCATGAATTTTAAAAATCGCAATTAGAATGTAGATTCTAGATGCTTATGCAATATCTTGGGCATTAGATGGTTAAACTTTGTAAGTAATGATGAGGTTAGGGAAAGGAGTCGACAACCTCCTTTGTAAGCAGCATATTGTGCAGAGAGAGACTCCTTTGGTTTGGACATATGGTCCGTATGCATAACAATAGATTAATGAAAGGTTATGAATAGTGTGTCTAAAGGCCTCAGAAAGATGGAGAGACCTAGGATGCGGTGGGTAGACAATATCAAACAGGACCTTGTTAGAATTAGTCTGTAGTGGCCAGATGAAACAGATGCAGCTCAGAAGAGATGTGTTTGGAGAACTAAATTACACAATCAGATTGGGCCTCCGTAGCCCATAGCTGTTTGAGGTAATCTTAAGTAATGTTATAGATCACTAAATGAAGCAAATCGCACGATATATAATTCTGAACTTTAAATTACTTTACAATCATTGCAGTGGCGGTTATGTAAACGTTAAGCATGTTACACCAGCTGCTAACGTAAGCAATTTTTGAAAATTGAGAATTGCCAATGGAAATCTTGAATATATCAGAGAAAACGCTAGACAAAATTCACTCTGCAACCTAAATAACACCTTTACATGAGTTACTTGGTTACAAGTGCTGAAATATTACATGGTGTCCAAAAGCATAGTTAGCAAAATAATGACATGGGCGATATAATGCAGATGAAATATGGAGGGAAGAACCAAAGGCGCGATATAACGTACATAAAATGCAGGATAAACTGGAATAATGTATTGTAGTTCAATAGGGTGGACTGAAGAAGTTACCTGGAGTCGCATTCACTTCCTAGCATTCATTTTACTATTCCCCCCCCCCCGGCTCTCCGCCGGGGCCAATAGAATAATGGGGCCACTAACTAATGGTCACCATAAGATAAATGATTCCAAAATGTATTACAGTTAAAAAAGATATTCCTATAAAACGAATCCTAGTTGCAAATAAAGTTCAGTTGAAGTAATTATTTGTGAAGCTAGACAAGTTGGAGCATTTCCATTGAACTTTGAGATCAACGCTTTTAATTTTATTATTGACACTGAACTACAACAAATAAATACACTTCAGCTCTAATGAAGAGCTGATAAGAGAAATTGCTTCGCTGAATCGCAAGAATTTGAAAACACCAAAAACTGAACAAATTAAGATGATGCTTTAATTAAATTGGTCAAACTCACAACGTTAATCGCGGGACCTGGGGATTTTGCCAATTTGCTATTTAATATCAAGACTATATTCCGGAAAAAGATGAAGAGCAACAAACAATACTATGTCAAGAATCAAATGCAAATGTGTCTAACGATATTAAAATTTAAATGATAAACTGGAAAAAGAGAAAAAGAATAACTGCAATGTCAAGAAAAAATGAAACCATCATAAATCATTTTGTGTTATTTCAAGTACTACATGAATTAAACAGCAATTGTAACTTTTATGAATTGTTATGTTTCGCTTCAAGTCTGTGTTAACTTTGTCATGTACATACAAGTTGAAATAATTTTTTCTATGGTAAAAGTTTAAAAAAAACGTTTAAGATCATTTTTAGGTCAAGATTTGTTGGAAGAGTATTCCCATTTTATGCAGAAAGGGATTTTAATTTTGATTAGGACAAAACATTGACGATATTGTATGGAGTTCCATGGAGTTATCAAGATATTTGATATGTTAACATTTTTACACTTTGAATAAATAACATGCACTTTTAACTTTTATTTTTATATAACTAGAGTCAGTGGGACTGTGTAAGGTTTCAGTTGGGGGCAATTCGTAATTTTACGGTGACTGAAGGATTTTCATTATAGCATGACAGTTTCTCCAAAAAAAAAAAAACACTTTCTCTGCCAACTATAGCCAGTCCAGTTCACCCCTGCTGATAACCCCCCCCCCCTACAGCAATACCAGTGCCACATCTACATTGTTGCATGCTGTTGACGAGGGCAGTAAGAAGATCCTGCGGTATTAAAATCAATTCTATACAAGAGCAATTCGGAGCTCCAGGAGAGTTATGAATGGAAGTTGACGAGCTGGAATACGTCTCCTCAGTTCATCCCACACATGCTCTATAGGGTTGAGGTCGGGAGAATATGATGGCCATGGCATAAGCTGGATGATTTTATTTTCAAGGAAATCATCCACTAAAGCGTGGATGCATCCATAAACAGGAATTGAGGGGCCAACAGTGTAATATTGGGATGAGTGGTGTGGACTCCCGAACTTCCTTTAAATTTTCTCTTTAATCTATTTCAATCAATTCAAAATCTTCACCAAAGATTCTGGACCAAACCACAGATCCGCAGGATTTACATCCCGTGCTTCATGGAAAATTCTTCAGAAAAAAATCTGAAGTATTTTGCCTTTTATTTTTACCTATTCAATTAGTAAAAATCGTACCTCGTTTCTAATTCTGGTTTAAACATTTTAACATATATTATAAAAATGTTGGTGGAGCCTAACTATTATGTCCCCTAATGACGAACCGCTTCTATTTGAATAAGGTGTATTACCGTTTTCTAGCCGTCCCGTGACCGAGTGGTTAGCACGCTTGGCTACTGATCTAAGGGATCTGGGTTCGAGCCCCGGATAAGGCATGGATGCATGTGTCGTTTTTCTGCTGAGGTCCTGCCATCCTCTCAGACTTTCCACTCTGGCATATAAACTAACAGGCTCCTGTCAGACCTCTGTGGCAAGCAGCTATTTGAGGGGGTATTTAGTATTTTTTTTAACGTTTTCAAAGCTAGATTTATTTCAGTTATAAGCAATATTGAAAAATAAGGCAGAAGTTGGTAGTTCAAATTACTAGATGTTCCAACAAGATCCTTTTTTTTATCACGTACTGCTTGTGCAGTGTAGTTATGGAAGGTTCAAATTTCAAATATGGAATCCATTCGAGTGAGAAAATTTACATCGATTAGAAGTTCGAACTTTGTTAGTGTTAATATTCTGGGACAAAACGAACGTGATGAATTTATTTGAAGAAACAAAGGTATTCCAACTTCAGAACTATGATGTTGTATTATTAAATTAAACATTTTTTAAAAAATATATGGAATTATTTAATTCTAAAACATTTGTTTATTCCAATATAATTGTTTATGCTTAATATCTTAGGAGCTATCTAAAATTTAATCATTTACACTGCACGTATTATACATAATAAAAGAAATGAATGAGGTAAAAAATGGAAAAAATTATTGAAAAGAGTAAGATATACAGTCGCTCAAAAAAGTATCCGAACACTATGGTTGATTACAGAATTCAGAAAAAAATATCTGGCAACGACTTTTTTGAGCGACTGTACAATTTTATCCGTTTTCTGTTGGATACCTGAAAATATGTTGTCTTTTAGAGTACAACGGAAGGTGTTATATAATGAAGATACATACCACACGGAATCGTAACAACAGAGCCACTGTTTTGTGAGACTCGTTTAAATAACGAAATTACCAGAGGCACTTAAGTTTACAGCTGGACAGCTTTGGAGGCAAATTTTCTGTGAGAACTGAAACAAGCAGAATGAATGCTCAACAGATCTTACTCTCTTCAGGAACAAATGCACAAATGCAGAAAGACAATGACAAAAAACCTTTGCTGAACTATTTGTTCATTGGTATTAATAACAGAATTGATGAAAAGGTTATCGTAATCTTAAAAATATTTTGCTCAGTCTCTACTCAAAAAATACTAATACGTCAAAATATTGTAGTTTTAATCTTATTTATAATACCATATGCATATAACTTTTGACTTTTCCATTGTTAAAGACATTGTCTATAGTGATAATAATAGATAAAGAAGGATTAATACAATGTAAAAAGGATATTATTTGTTATAAGCGTTACACCATCATCATCACACGTCCCTCAAAATTGAAAGTTCTAGAACAAAAACAGATTGTTCTAACTCATTCAGGTCATAGTAGGATAGTAAAAAAAATATGATACTAAAGTAATTGTTATTTTGTAGTATAATCTTCATGTTGTGGTGTTATGAAAGTAAAAATGTTATATAATCTTCATGTTGTATATGAGAAAAAAAAGAAAAGAAATAAATATTGATTGTCTAGTTTTCATGTTGTTTGTGTTGTTAGGAGAAGAAAGGATGAAATTTGTTAAGGTATGTTAGATGGTATCCAATAATGAACAGTCTTTGAAAAAAAATTATTATGAATCTATATAAGATGAGTTTTTCTTTTGTTATTATGGTGCAGGATATTTGGGAAAGAGTAGGTAAAAATATTAAATTTATTAAGTTTGCTGTAATAATTTTGTCTTTGTAAGTTATAGAGATTGCAGTCAAAAATAATATGGGATAAAGTTTGGGGAGTTAAGCAATTTGGAAAATTGAGATAATTTTTTAATTTAAATTGAAATAATGTAGTATTAGTTAGAGCTTTATTTGTTTTTAGTTTTGAAATGAGATTAATTTCTTTTTTAGAAAAGCCATAATTTTTAAATTGATGTATCTGTGTGTCAATTAAGTATCTATGTGAATTAACAGCATTGGTTTCAAAATAAGTTTGGATTTCATTTAGTAATAATTTTTTGTTCTGTTTCTTATGAAGAAAGATAAAGAATTTTGCAGGGATATAAGGTTTATCAATCAGGGCTTTTTTAGCAAGAGAGTCTACCTTTTCATTTTCAGTGATCCCTACATGAGAAGGGATTCACTGAATGCATATGTAATTGTTTTGAGAAATGTGTTTAAAAGTTAGAGAAAGAACATCAGTAATGTATATAGGAAAATTTGATTTATATGGATTTTGATCCTCCACAATTTTTTGACCTGTAAATGGTAGCTAGGCGTAAACTGGAAGGAGAGCTGTGTACCAATCCCTAGTGATGATGCACAGAACCGGCCAGGTCTAGCACCTAATGTCCGACCCCGCCTTCTCGTGGTGCAGGCCGTTAGTATCTTTCAAAAGAGATATTCTCTTTTGGAAGGAAACGGAAGGGGAGGGCTGCCAGTTCAGTATGGCCTACTGATCTGGTCATCTATGGCAACTTTTTTCTTTTTTTTCAAACCTGCTGAGGAGTGGTCAACTTCACAAGGTCCTGGTGCTGACCATTTATACCTACTAGACTGGACTTGTTTATGGATTTGAGTTTGATTATAGATCCTGGACTTGCTGCACTGGTGGGCCTCTGTTGAGGGAGAATCTGCCGCTATGTTTTCTGTTTGGTTCTGGGTTGCCAGCCCTAAGTGAACAGAGGCATGGGATACCTTATATCAGCTGGTGGATAATCCTAATCAGAGGCCACCGCAGGTACCTGAACCTTACTTAGCTAGTTGGGCATCGTCAAGCCTAAACTGGAGTGATGTGTCTCAGGCAGGCCATATGGCTCTTGAAAAAGTCCTCCTGGAAAGGTGGTGCCTGAAGTTCCTACCAGCATCGGTGACTTCAGCCTTTAGCGGAGGAGGAACAGGTCTTTGCCCCATCCCTGCGATCAGGGGGCTGTTTGATATTGTTGGCCCTACCAATCTCAATAAATCTAATTTCTTTAAATATCCTACTAATAATTTTCTCTCTGCAGGAACGTGGAATGTGAGGACATTACATAGAGATTATTCTCTTGATGTCCTCACGCAGGAATTCCAGCGCTATAACCTAGATATTCTAGGCTTGCAAGAGACCAGATGGACAGGTAAAGGTGAGAAACTTAAAAATAACTTTAAATTTCTCTTTACAGGGAGGGAGGATGGAAAGCATCACCAAGGCATGGGTCTGCTGCTCAGCAGACATGCTAGTGATGCCCTTCTAGGATATGAGTGCATTAATGAAAGGTTTCTTACAGCAAAATTTCAGACAAGCATTAAAGACTTGAATGTTATCTGCTGTTATGCCCCCACTGAGGATGCTGATGAGGATGAGAAGGATAGGTTTTACGAACAACTTCAGGATATTTTGAATTCTGTCAAGAAAGGAGATATTACCCTTGTTCTAGGTGACTTCAATGCCAAAGTTGGTACTGACTCTGACCTTTGGGGAGGGGTGATAGGCCCTTTTGGTATTGGTAGCTGCAATGGCAATGGGCAACGTCTCCTACAGGTAAGTAAACTAACACATATTACAAACACCGCGACATACATAAGTTCACATTTGTTTCACCTGATGGGCTGCATAAGAATATGATTGATTATATATTAATTAACAGCAAATGGGCTAGTTCTGTTAGAAATACCAGGGCGTATAGGGGAGCTGAAATTTGATCTGACCATTACCTTGTTAAAAGTGTCTTGCAACTTAAACTTAAAAAAGTGTTGTGCTAGGGGTAAAAAATTTACCTTTAATACTGAAGCTCTGAAAAGACCAGTTATAGCTAAAACTTACCATGATAGGTTACTTAGTCATTATGACAGTCATGGCATGCTTAATACTGAAGTTGTGGAAGAATGGGGCCATTTTAAACAGCCTTTTTTGGAAACTAACAGTACTCTTTTAGGAAAAAAGGAGCAGAGGAGACAGAATTATTTAAGTGATAAGGCACTTGATCTTATTTCAGAAAGAAAGAACTGCAGGAATGTCCTTAATCAATACCCTACTAGTCCTAATAGAAAGCATTACAGATAACTTAATAGACGTGTGCAGTTAGCTGCTGATAAGAATCTTTGGCTTGGTGGCTTGGCTGACGAAGCCGAGGAAGCAGTTAGGCAGCACAACAGCAAAGAGCTGTACCAGATATTTAATGTTTTATGTAGTAGAAAACGGACAGGTATATAGGGATTGAAGGATAAACAAGGTAAGATTATAGAAGATGAGGATTCTGTCATGGCTAGGTGGGTTGAGCATTTCAGTGATGTTCTAAACAATGTGGTTACTTCTACTCCCATTGTTTGTAATGATGATAGATGCATTGGCGGCTTTAATGTTGACCCTATAACACAATCTGAAGTTATTTTGGCTATTTCTAAACTTAAACTTCATAAATCCCCAGGGGTAGATGAAATTACTACGGAAATGCTTAGAGCTGGGACCACTTGGATACCACTTGGATGACTGAAATTTTGAATAACCTTTATGATAAAGGCATGGTTCCTAAAGATTTTACCAGAGCTATTATTGTCCCTATTTTCAAAAAAGGTGATCGCAGTTCTTGTGATAACTACAGGGGTATCAGCCTACTCTCTGTTCCAGGTAAAGTTCTTTCCATGATTGTGCTTAATAGAATTAAGAATCTGGTTGACAGGCAATTTGCGTGATGAGCAATGTGGATTCAGATATGGTAGGGGATGTGCAGATCAGATATTTTCGCTTAGGCAGATTCTTGAGAAATGTTTAGAGTTTCTGAAACCTTTGGTTGCTAGCTTTGTTGATTTCAAAAAGGCTTTCGACTCTGTTGATCGTCATAATTTTTGGTTGATTGTGAGATCATATGGTATACCAGACAAGTTAGTTAACATAATGAAAGCTCTCTATAATAACACTGAATCGTGTGTGAGAGTTGGTAAGTCTTGTAGCAATTGGTTTAGCATTTTTTCTGGTGTTCGACAAGGGTGCATTTTGTCTCCTTTTCTCTTTAGTTTGGTTATTGATTATGTTATGCGAAATTCTCTTCAAGGTAAAAACTTTGGCCTTAAATGGGCTGGAGATACGAAAATTTCTGATTTAGATTATGCTGATGATTTAGCCCTTTTGGCAAATGATGTTAATGAGATGAACTCTTTCATTCGAGCTGTTGATGAGACTGGGAATAGAGTAGGTTTGGTTATAAACAGAGAGAAAACTAAAGTGACGAAAATTGGTCAGACAGGTTGTGATTCAGTTAATCTGAATGGTTGCAGTCTTGAGCAGGTGTCACAGTTTAATTACCTTGGGAGCTACGTAACTGATACTGGTGATGTGCGGCATGAGATTAACAGACGAATAGGGATTGCTGCCTGGACTTTTAAGAATCTATGGAGATTGTGGAGAAATAGGCGTATACACCTAAAGACTAAAATTAGACTGTATAATAGTTTGGTTCCTTCTAGGGTTAGTTGTGGTAGTGAAACTTGAACGCTGTGTAAACAAGATAACAGGAAACTAGATGCTTTTGATTCTAGATGCTTACGCAGTATCTTGGGTATTAGGTGGTTTAACTTTGTAACTAATGATGAGGTTAGGCAAAGGAGTCTGCAACCTCCTTTAAGCAGCATATTGTGCAGAGAGAGACTACGCTGGTTTGGCCATGTTGCCCGTATGGATAATTATAGATTGGCGAATAGGGTTATGAACAGTGTGCCTAGAGGCCTCAGAAGGAGGGGGAGACTTAGGATGCGGTGGGCAGACAATGTCAAACAAGACCTTGTTAGAATTGGTGTGCAGTGGCCGGATGCAGCAGATGTAGCTCAGGACAGATTTGCTTGGAGAATTAAACTGCGCGGTCTGGTTGGAACTCCGTAGCCCATTGCTGCTTGATGATGATGATGATGATGATGATGATGATGATGATGATGATGATGATGATGATGATGATGATGATGATGATGATGATGATGATGATGATGATGATGATGATGATGATAAAATATTAATAGCAGATTTGCAGTCAGAAAAGATTACAATTGAGGAATTGGTAAATTTTAATGACCAGTCAATAGCAAAAATAATTGCAGTGATTTGTGCTAAAATTATAGGAGCTGGGTTGTTGAATTTAAATGTGAAAGATTTATTTTGTTCTGAGCATACAAATGCACGAGATGTGGAAAGTAAATCATCACTGTGGGATCCATCTGTGTATATTTTTATGTAATTCTTATAGTGATTTGATATGTATAAATTGGTAACTATATTAAGAGAAGATGCATCTAAGGTTTTTTTGCTATGGATTCCTGGAATGTCAGTATACAAAATGGGTGGACTGCTAAGCCAGATTGGGAATTTAGGGGGAAGATCACTTAATTTGTTGAGGATGCTTTCCTGCAGTTGATTTGTTTGGTTTATACTATTAATGGTAGTGTATTCAATGCCAGAGAGGATTTTGGATAAGATGGGATGTGATGTGTTTTTAGAGATAATTCTATAAATTAAGTTAGAAAGTAAAAATTTTTTATTTATGAAGATAGGAGGTATTGATGTTTCTGCATAAAGGTCAATATTTTTGCTTCCCCTGGGTAAACCTAGGGAGTATCTGATAATTTTAGTTTGTAGTGATTCTAATGATTTTGCTCTAGAGATAGACAAGTTATTTAGAAATTCAATTCCATATTGAAATTTAGGAGCAATTATATTTTTATATAAAAGTAGAATATTTTGAATATTGCAGCACCATTTAGCTCCACCTAAATATTTTAAAAAATTAAATAATTTGTTGCCAATATTAATAGCATTATCAACATGAAATTTCCATAGTAGTTTGCTGTCAAAGTGTAATCCTAAAAATTTGGCATCTTTAACAATTTTGAGATTACATTTATTTATTTGAAGTTTAAAGTCATTAGTTTTATGAAAATGAAGTATGGATGTTTTTTTCAATAGATATAGCTAAATTCCATATTGGACAAAAATCATGTAGTTGATTAAGGGATAATTGAAGAAAATGTTCTATAACATAAGGAGTATCATGTTGTTTCCACAGTATGATGTCATCTGCATATATGCCATAGTTTATGTTATCAGGAAGAGTGTTAGGAAGATAAGAGAGAAATATATTAAATAAATTAGGTGAAAGTAATGTACAATTCCTGTGATAAAAGGATAATCTTTAGAAAAGATATTATTTATTTTGACTTTAAATTTTTTTTGGTAATAATATTGAATAAGGTTTTGTATAAGTTACCTGAAATATTTATGTTTTTGATTTTATGAAGTAAAGCTGTATGGTTGAGAGAATCAAATGCATTTTGAATATCTATAATAATAGCTACAAGAAATTGTTTTTTTATGAAAAGCAAGTTCAATGTCAGTTAAAAAATGTAAAATCAGATCTTTTGTTAATCTGCCTGATCTATAGTCATAAAAATGTTCATTTATGATGTTAAAATATTCTATATGCCATGTGAGTATGGAATTTACTAGTCTTTCAAAAAGTTTTAAAACATTTGATGATAAACATATAGGTCTGTAAGAATTGAAATCATAAATATTTTTATTTTGTTTATGTATAAAAATTAGGTGATTATCTAACCATTGATCTGGAATTTTAGCTGAAGAGCAAATTTGATTAAATATTTGTAATAATTTTATAGGTGAAGAATGAAGAGTTTTTTTTTAAGATTTTGTTTGAAAATTTATCAGGTCCCACATCTGTTTTATTTTTTAAGTATTTTATAGCATTTTTGAGCTCAAAAATTGAGAAAGGAAAATTTAAATAATTTTTTTTACTTTGAAAAAATTGATGTAGAAAGTGTCACTGTCATATTTTTTTTACGTATGAGGAGTCTTTAACTTCGTTGAGATGAAAGTTGGCAAATTTGTCTGCAGTTGTGTGTAAGGCATCATTGTTATGAAGAGCAAGTGAGAGTATAGGTTGTGAGGGGGTATTAGAAGTTGAATTATTATTATGAAGTGTTTTGAAGATTCTCCATAGATTGGAAGCTGAACTATTGGGAGATAGTTGTTCTGAGAAAATGTGCCAATTTGATTTCTGTATATTTTTTATTTTCTTTGTGATAGCTGCTGATAATCTATGATAGTTTTGGTAATCTTGTAATGTGTTATTTCTTTGAGCTTTTCTTTCTACTTTTCTTAAAATACCTATTAGTTTATTAATAAAAATAATATGAGAATTATTAAAAGGAATTTTCTTAGGAATAGATTTTGTGTTTTTATTATATGAATGTGTAACTATGTTTATAAATTTTTTTGTAGTCAATTGAAGAATCATTAAAGTTAAAATTATTTAGTGAGTCATATTAATGAGGGGCTTATTGGATTTACAGTTAGAAATTAAAATAAAGATTGGAAAGTGGTCACTATTATATGAGTTACTGGAAATTGTCCAATGAAAAAGATTTACAAGGTTAGGTGAAATTATAGTGAGATCAATGATTGAGTGAGTATTAAATCTATTTTTTGAGGTTTGATTTTTTCCATTTAATAATATTAAGTTATTATTCTCAATGAAATTTAATAGTTGAATTCCTTTAGGGTCAGTTTTATAAGAATTCCATACCTTATGGTGGGAATTAAAGTCACCACAAATAATTACATCTCCTTGAATAAATTTGAGTAATGTGGAGTATGTTTGTTCACTAATATAGACTTCAGAATTGTAGCAGTTGAGAATATATAGATGTTTTTTATTTAAAGTTATTTTTATAAGAATGCATTCAATTGATTGGTTAAGTATAAGAATATTTATTCTTGTTTGAGGTATAGATTTATGAACATATGTTATAATGCCTTTGGAATTATTAGTATTTTTCTGAAAATAAGTGATATAATTGGGGAGATTTGGAATTTTATCAGTATAGGCTTCTTGGAGATTAAAAATAATGATTTTGTGTAACTTTACAAAATGTTTTTAAAAAGGTAATTTTGATTGGACACCTCTTGTATTCCACTGAACTATATGTTGGATGTGATTCATGATCCACAGTCAATGGTAGAAAGCAAGATATCATTGATGAGAGTTAGGTGTAGACTGCTCGGAAGAATTAAGTTCAGCAGTTTAAGAATAAGGCTGATAATTTCGCCTTTGGAACCTAAATTGAACACCAATCCTTCTTCTGATATAAGTTGTGGAGCTTTAGCAAGAGAAATATTTGAAGTGCTAGAAGGTCCAGGATCAGTAGGAGAAGAAGCTTTGATACCAATATGATGTTTCTTGACTTTGTCAGCATAAGAAGATTTGTGCACATGAGAAAAGTCTGATGTAGTTGAAAGTTGCTCTGTTGCATTCATATTTGAGTTTGCAGACAATGAAGGGAACACCGAAGAATCAGAAGCAAGATTGTTGACACTTGTAGTAACATATGACGTGTTTTGGAAAGCATTATTTTCTATGTATCTTTTAGTAGAAAGTTCATTGCTGGAGAGACGCTTTTCTTCATTGTAGTTATTTTTCGCTTGCAAGAAGGCTTGATTATAAGTGAGATTGCCATTCAACATAAGAACTTAGCCCTACAGGCTATGATTTTAATATGACATCTTGACCACATCGCAGGATGATCTCCCGCACAATTGGGGCATTTTAGAGACTTAGATTTACATACGCTATGGTGGTGGTTCCCACTACACCGTTTACATGTTAGTCTTCCATTACAACGATTAACTGAATGCCCAAACTTGTAGCACTTCAGGCATAGACTAGGTGGGAAGTTATATGGCCTGACGTTATGCCTGTTAAAACCAATATACACAGAATTAGGTAAAGATTCAGCATTAAATTCAAGAATTAATCTATAAGTGGGATTACAAACCACATCATTATGTGTTCGATCATATATTGGGTCAAAATGAACCATACGACGTATGTTAACAACATTTTGGTCACATAACAAGTCCAATAGAGTTTCTTCATCCAGTGCATAGCTAACACCAGCTATGGGTCCAAAGCTAGAAGATTTGGGTTTGCGAAGTTCTACTGCAACATCAACATTGTGAATTTTTTGTAAATCAAGGAGCTTTTCACGTTGAGCATAGGTAGAGGGAAATAGTTTAAGCTTATCTCCATTTATGAATCGCCCACATATCTAATCACTTAGTAAAGCATTGAAAAAGGATGACAGTTGTTTAGTACTTAAAGATCTCAAACTTCTATTAATACCAGATACAATAACGGCAAGTTTTTCATCAGTTGTTCTGGAAAGAATATTATGATTATCAATAACATTTTTAGCATTAATGAAATAATTTGCAGCTTTAACAGGTGAAGATTTATTCTTATCTTGTTGTAAGTTTAAATTAATGGTAATATCATGCTCATCATTATCCGTGTTAAAGTTAGGCTTGACCTCACTGATAGCAATACTATCGTCCGAAGACTTAGCAGGAGAAACTTCCGATTTAGAGGAAAGTTTAAGGTCATCAGCAAGGACAGAGTTGCTGTGAGTAAGTTCATTATCCATCGAGGTGTTAATATTAAACTTTTCAGCGTTTTGAAGTTTGAATTTCTTTACCTTTATTTTAAAGTATGCATCCGAGGAAGGCACTTTTTTCTTCCGAGTTCCGTTGTTTGGCATAGTGTAAAGATGAAGGGAAACTACAGTAATCCACAAGGAAAGAAGAAACAGCAAACGAAATAACGCACAAAACTTTTTAACAGCAAAATATTCCACTCAACAGGAATATAGAAGCATTATAATAATAAAAATAAATACTCCCTCAAGCAGCTGCTTGCCACAGAGGTGACAGGAGCCTGTCAGTTTATATGCCACAGTAGAAGATCTGACAGGATGGCAGGACCTCAGCAGAAAACAACACGAACATCCATGTCTTACCCGGGGCTCGAACCCAGGTCCCGTAGATCAGTAGCCAAGCGCGCTAACCACTCGGCCACGGGACGGCGTATAGAAGCATTAAGAATCACAAAATCTTATGATCAACAGATTACATCTGGGCACTTTGAACTAAACAAGTTTTATTCTTTTATATAATGAACAGGTATGTCTTTTACGTAAACAAGAATTAAATGGAAAATGAATGAAATGATGCAAATGTAAAAAATTAAAGCAATATCATGCGAAATTAATTTTTGTTTCTTTTATGTAAAAACTTTATTTAATTCTATTTGCGATATACGACGGAGAGTATCTTAATCTCAAGCATGACGAGCTCTTAATCTATTGTTTCCAGACTCGAGTATTTTCTGTGTCGATATTGATATTTTCTCCTGTAACTATTGTTCTCGTGGATGGAAAAAGGGGCGACACAGAACTTGGAAAAACATGGCTCCGGTATGCAGGAGAGTCATGCGCTATGCACGTTAAAGAAAACGCTAGGTGGCTTTGATACCTAGGTTGATGGTATTTTGCTTTACAAATAATGACACAATGTTTCAATGATTTGAAATTCGAAGAAAACCTTTGATAAGACGTTGAATGAATGTCTCCCAATAGCTGTCGAGTAGGTTACTTCTCTTTTCAAGCTCTGAATCTGCAGTTCTTAGGTTCGAGTCCCAAGTGTGCCAAATTTGAAATTTATCTCCTCTAACCTCTGCTCTGTCCTCGGTGAGAAATGAGATGCCGATGGGCTTGGGAAGATCATCGTCCATCGGATCAGTAAAGTCGTGCCCCCATGTGCAGAAGAAACCGTACTCTGTGTACGTTAAAAACACAGTGGATGGCCTTGACGAGAGGCTCCCATCGGTCTCATAACATCAACCTAGTGATCTCCGTTCCCAACCCCCTCTGAGGATTTGACATCCTTGTTACTCGACCATTTAGCCGAATGTGTGCAAAAAATGACGATTAGAAGTAAAATAACCCTACTCATAGGTGAAATAACCCAAACTCTGTGAAATTCCTGAGAGTAAGACAAGTATCTATTCAAGTAGCTGGAGACAAATAGTTTTGAAGATGCAATATTATTTCTCTCGGTTATTATGTGTTGAGGAAGTGACCTTATTACATTGTGCAGTGGTTCTCAACCTTTTATGCTTCACGTAGCCCCTGGAAATGTGCATGTAACTGGCGTACCCCTTGTATAGATAGATAAAACTATAGTTATAGTATAACAATGGGAATAAAATAAAACATATTTATATATACACATTAAATTTTGCATTCATAAATTACATATCAATAAACACAAAAAAATGACATTTTTGATTTTTGCACAGCAGTGTTGCCAACTTAGCGACTTTGTTACTAGATCTAGCGACTTTTCAGCTCTCACGGCGTACCCCAAAAACTTTTACCGCGTACCCCACGTTGAGAACACCTGACATAGTGGAATATTTCCATTCTCAGAAAATAGTCCTCTTTTTCGGAATGTCTTCAGGAATGAAGCAAAAATGAACTAATACACTATTATCATCTTTTCAAGAGTTCTTACAAAGTTCTACATGATAAGAAAAAAAAAAAGAGAAAGAAAGGTAAGAACAATTCCGATAGCTGAGGGAGATAAAGAAAAACAATAATGAAATATAAACAAGGTTCATCGTATGGAATGAAGAGAAAGAGATGATTCTGTTGGCATCAGCGAGCTGCTTGTGTAGATTTCTGTCAAATACTTCTTCCTCTGCGTCACTAACATTCAGTCGATGGACGATCGCTTCGAAGGAAGAAAAAGATTAACTCTGACAGCAAAGAAAACTGGAAGTTATTTCCTCTGTGCGAAAGGTTCAAAGAATGCAACGAACTGGAAAAGGAAGAGTATTGAAAAATGTGAAAGCAATTGAAAAATTTTTATTGGTTCTTTCACAAAGAATGTTCACATTTTTAAGGTGGATGATTGCGAATTAATCGACATTAATATCACTTGGATTCTAATTTAAAATTTTTTCTTAAATTATTGCTATTTCATATCGCACCTAAGTCCGGAACCATACCCTTTATTTCGATCTTTATTTTAGTTTTCTAGATTAGATGAATTCCGTAAGTGTCTCTTCGTCGGTTTTAAATCCCTTGGTCCAATCTGATGTAGGAGAGACGTAGAGATGATTATTGGAGATTAATATGAAGACTCGTAGCCTGACTCCCGATTCGGGCTCAGTCACAATTTAAATTTCTAACTTTCTTTATAATTTTCAGCAAAATAAACTGAATTGAAAATTCGATGAAAACACCCTTAAACAGTAAACTAAAGGAGGTCGTGGGTTCGAATCCCACCTGTCTGAGAACTAAGTTTTCTCTAACTTTGACTTTTATGTTCAAAAATGTTTTCATCGAATTTCAACTTATTGAACATTGTATCATTATTTGTAATGCAAAATACCTTCTTTTGATTATGATTTCAAACAGTTAATCAGTTTAGTATTCAAATTTAATAACCACTATTCAGATTTTGATTATTTTTTCAGGGTTTTCTTCTCATTAAAGAATAGCCTTAAGCTGCGTACTTTTTTCAGTCCATAGAACTTGCCATCGTTGCAATTGGGAAAATTCCATTTCCCCACATGCCTTTTCCACACCCTGCCCTTGAGGCCAAAATTAGAGCACCGAAGATCAAGTCTTAACCCAGAAGCAATACATCATAGCTAGTTTCCTAAAACACTTTGATTAGTTTAGTTACCGTAATTACCGCTATTTCCTTGTAACTCAACTCTGTTCCACACCATGATTCGCGAAAAAGTAAAAGATAATAAAATATTATTTTGCTGTTACTCTACGTTGCACTTCGATCGAGTATCGTACTTCGAAATCATAACTATCACTCTTATTTTTCAAACATGTAGTATAGATAATTGTTAGGGAAAATTACAGTAATTAGTTGAACCATTTATAGTATTTTTACTTGGATAGTTTGGATAATCGTTAAAATACGTTTTAAGCGTGTCCAATAAATGATATTCAAAGTTTTCAGCTTCTTCGAACTATTTCTGGTATTTTTTTTGTTCTAGATAACATTGTTAATTTTATCTTCAAACAATTACAATTAATGCAAAGTTGGTAATAGCCTATAATACGAAGAACTAAAAATAAAGGTTTACTGGCTTGAAGGGGAAAAAATAAAATGTTGAAGTCTGGTATCAGAATTTATATTATTTTAATCGGGAACCGGCCTAGAAATTATCGAAATAGTCCGGCTAGAAAAATCTAGCCCGAATTCATTTCGCTTATAAATAACAAAATTTTGCGGTCTTTAGAAAATTGCACAATTTCAGGTTTAATCGTATTCTAATTTGCCATTTCTAGTTAAATTTATCAAAATAATCGCACTGTGTCATTAAGATTCAGAAACCAATGGTTTCGTTGATTGTATCGAATCTCAATATAACCATTTATCAATTCGTTATAATTAATGATGGAGTAATAATAACATTCTTCGACTCTCTACTTAAGAAAGAGATATTTCAGCTTCACTTCAATGGAATATAAATCTTTTTGATTTTGAAATAGATTCCTATTTCTTCGAATGTACTAGATTCAAAGCACAAAAGGGCTATAATATCAGTTATTTCAATTAAGTATGTGTCAAAATTAATTGTTTTAAAGAGAGTTGATAAAGAACACTATTTTCTGCCAACCATAAATTTTCGATAAACTGTGTAAGTTACATCCAGAAATGATGATTCTTTGGTTATCATCCATCCTATAGAATTCGTCTATCAATACTCTTCAGGTGGAAGGTAAGTTAATTTGCAGATGAGGAACATCAATGATTCGGTTATCAGAACATCACTGGCACTCTATTTCGATCTGTACACAATGACCCCCAAGCGAAATTTACTGCTTCCACTATCAGTTCTTCTAATCAACTTATGATTTAATCTGTTCAACATCTGTTCCTTCAACCGTCTCCTTATGGTTCTCTTCACCTCATAAAATCAATCATCGGAACGAGGCGAAACTTCGTTTGGTCGGAAGGATGATTATCTGAATTACGTAGCTAATATTGGCACAGTTGATGAAGATCTTTACCAATTGCAGGAAAGGCTCGATGTCTTCCCGAATATATTGTGTGGCTCCAACATCATTATTTTCAAACGTACAAAATCACTTTTCTCCAGAATTAAATGACTTCAGTGAAGTAAAACCCTCTAAGTAGCCGAAAGTGTCATGGATTTTATTTTCGATGATATTAAATTAATGAGACACGTATTAATATCGATATTATTAAACGTTCATTTAACTTTATAAAATATTCTAAAGAGCTTGAAGAATTACAATATATGATGAAACTGTCAATTCATGTCTAATTCTATCCCAAAGTAGATATTTCATAAAATAGTATTAGTAATGTAGTATCAGAGTGTTTATTAGAGCACTGAACTTACGATATTGTAGCATATAAATAAGTATGTCCTATTTGTGATGCCCCACAGCCTGCAGAATATATTAATTTTAATTGAGAATTAGATCGGAAATGTATAGATACTGAGATATATTTTTGTGAATAACTGCATTTCAATGACATATGTATCATGTTTGAGGAGACAGGAATTATCGTCTTAATTACAATTTGATTGAAATTCTAATATAATTCAATTACATTTGCTGCAGGCGAAAAACCAAAACTTTCTGGATCCCTAGGTTCTAATATTTTCAGGCTACAACACCGATATCTGTCTCACGGAATTGTAAATCCTACCACCACTACACCTACACTCCTTATCTTCTTTCATTTTAGAAAATTCGGCCAATTCAGAATTGTTAAAATAGCAATTTTTCCTCTCCAGTTTGAGTAATTATTATCTTTATTTCAGGCACAGTGACAGTATGTCATCATTATCATCCTCCTCAAGCAGTCATGGGGTACGAAAGTTCAACCAGATATTGTAATTTAGCTCTCCAAATGCATCTCTCCTGAGCTACAGTTGCTGCATCTGGTCAGTGTAGAACAGTTCTAAAGAGGCCCTGTTTAACATTATCTGCCTATCGCATCTTAGGTCTCTCCTCTTTCAGATGCCTTTAGTCAGACTGTTTATAACCCTATTCGCTAATCTATAGTTATGCATACGGACAAAAAGACCAAACCAACGGAGTCTCTCTCTGCATAATCTGCTGCTCAAAGGACTTTGCCGACTCCTTTGCCTAACCTTATCATTACTTACAAAGTTGAACCAGCTAATGCCCAAATACTGCATAAGCATCTAGAATCAATAGCATCAAGTTTCCTTTATCTTGTTTAAAAGAATCCAAGTTTCACTACCATAATTAACTCTAGAAAGTACCAAACTATTATACAGTCTAATTTTAGTCTTTAGGTGCATTCACCTATTTTTTCACATTCCCCACAAATTCTTAAAACTCCCAGCAGCAATCCCTATTCGTCTGTTTATCTCATGTCGCACATCACCAGTATTTGTTACATAGCTTCCAAGGTAATTAAACTTAGTTTATCTCATGTCGCACATCACCAGTATTTGTTACATAGCTTCCAAGGTAATTAAACTTAGTACAAAAACAGAAGTTAATTATCTTTGTTGCCCTCTTCGTACGAAGTTGGTGGAAAATGTGTGCTAACTATGTTATATAAATTATATTTCTTCGTAAAAGTCTTCATTTCTTCGCGCTAACTACATTTCTTCGTAGAAATTGAGGGACATCCACTTCTCTATTTCGTAGAATTTGTGCGCAAATGGCATTTTTAGGAAACAAAATCTAAATCGAAATTATAGGCGTTTAATTGATAGGACTGCAACTTCAAGGTAAAAAATTACTATTTTAGATTTTTCGAGAAGGAAACAGTGTTCTAAGAGAGTAATGTTCTGTGAAGAAAGTTAAATCTGCATCAATGTGGTTTATAAAAAAATAAAATAAATACCTCCTCAAGCAGCTGCTTGCCACACAGGTCTGACAGGAGCCTGCCAGTTTATATGCCATAGTAGAAGGTCTGAGAGGATGGCAGGACCTCAGCAGAAAAACGATACATACATCCATGCCTTATCCGGGGTTCGAACCCAGGTCCCTTAGATCAGAGCCTGCCAGTTTATATGCCATAGTAGAAGGTCTGAGAGGATGGCAGGACCTCAGCAGAAAAACGATACATACATCCATGCCTTATCCGGGGTTCGAACCCAGGTCCCTTAGATTAGAGCCTGCCAGTTTATATGCCATAGTAGAAGGTCTGAGAGGATGGCAGGACCTTAGCAGAAAAACGATACATACATCCATACCTTATCCGGGGTTCGAACCCAGGTCCCTTAGATCAGAGCCTGCCAGTTTATATGCCATAGTAGAAGGTCTGAGAGGATGGCAGGACCTCAGCAGAAAAACGATACATACATCCATGCCTTATCCGGGGTTCGAACCCAGGTCCCTTAGATTAGAGCCTGCCAGTTTATATGCCATAGTAGAAGGTCTGAGAGGATGGCAGGACCTTAGCAGAAAAACGATACATACATCCATACCTTATCCGGGGTTCGAACCCAGGTCCCTTAGATCAGAGCCTGCCAGTTTATATGCCATAGTAGAAGGTCTGAGAGGATGGCAGGACCTCAGCAGAAAAACGATACATACATCCATGCCTTATCCGGGGCTCAAACCCAGGTCCCTTAGATCAGTAGCCAAGCGCGCTAACCACTCGGCCATGGGACGGCAGCTGTTTATTAAATGTAGTAGTGGCTAATACATAGTGAGTGACCTTTGGACAAGCAACTACTGATCTGAACAGCATCAGTAAACGATTGAAATGAATTTGTGTATTTTTGCGAAAAAGCTTAATAGAAGCAAATATTTCTGTGCAAATAAACAATCTATCATTTTAATATCCTTTTCACAGGCAACAATTTAATATTAATTAAATAAGTTTTACTCCTATAGCAGCTATTCTATTTTGAATCATTACAACGATATTTCACTTTTCCTCATTAGACATATAGATTGTCGAAAGTTAGACAATTAAATTTATTTTACCCTTGAAATATGCGACACATGAATTCACTTACAAAGTATTCTGAACACACTTTGTTATTTAAAATGTTAGGACAAACGGTATGCTTTATTTTAAATCTTACTAAACATATTTTTATATTTTGTATTTCGAAAAATGTATATCGCCCTATATGGTGAAAAAGAAAAATAACTCTTATTATTCAAATAAACGAAATCAAAATTAATTTTGATAGGCATTGTATATTTATTGCATTTAGTTACATATATGGTAGGATTTTCCACTCGTTGGTTTCCTTTCCTTATTTCAATTGCACTTTATTTCATACAGAAACAAATGCATTTCTTGTTTTGTTTCCGTTTTTAGAATTCTTTTGCACATTCTCAGACGGCTGCATTTTTTTTTCTTAAACCAGATATGGCCCGCGAACAACCATTTGAATAGGCCTGCTATAAACACTACTAGGAAATATTTTATTTACTTGATTTGCATCTGGGTAAGCGTCCTTTGGACAAAGCCACAGGTATATGTGATAGAGTTTGAAGGTCATTTTCAAAAGAAATTCACTATAATGGGGAACAAATGACTAACCTTGATCATGGAAGGTTGTATAAACCTTCAATCGGATAGGAAGTAGGCTGTTGTGGACTTTTTAACCCTAATGGATCTTAATAAGAAAAAAATCAACTCTCTTTATATTAAAATTATTATTACAATCTTTCATAGTTTACAATTGAAGGATTTATTAATGAAACTACTTTATTTTTGTTACTTTTTTAAAATTAATGCATCACAAGAATTTTTTTCTTCAGCGTATTCCTAATCTTTTCCGTTTCTCGGGTGGATACGTGGTTAGGACGCTTGGCTTATTGATCAAAGGGATCTGGGTTCGAGCTCCGGGTAAGACATGGATATTTGAGTTGACTTTCTGCCGAGATCTTGCCTTTCTCACAGAGTCTTACATAAGTCGTATTAAACTGACAGGTTCCTATCAGACCTATGTGGCAAGCAGCTGCTTGAGGGAATATTTATTTAGTTTTTTTATAATTATGAAATATTTTACTCCGCATTAACAACTATAAAAATTTAAAATAAAAATTGAACAATATAATTCAACTGAATTTTTTAGAAATACAATTTTATATTTTATATTTGCCATATGATTTACATAAACAAATGAGATTTAGTTGTTTGAAACCAAAAGAGATAAATTATAAAATAAAAGTAGATGTGAAAATCGAAAATTTGGAATGAGCTCTAAAAATCTACCAAAATGCTCTTAAATTATTACATTAAGATGAACTAATGCAGGTAATATGCATTTAAAAAACGTTCTATTTTCTTTCCTTCAGAGAGCATTAAAGTTTAAATTTTTACATGTGCTTTATATTTTAAAATACATTTATACGAGAAACTGGAGAAATACGAGACATTTTCTTGCAATACAGCAAACATGCTTTGAAAAGGAAAATTCACCTTTCCATTTTGGAATAGGAATTAAAGTACGATAATTTCGATCGAGATAAATTATTTCTTACTCTTTGTGTTAGCGGAGGAGTGTAGAAAAACTGAATGCGCAATTATTGTCAGTTGTAAGGATTTTCCTTAAATCCTTATTATGGCAGAAAGAAATGAGCCCACACACACGCGTTTGCGCACATACCAGGTGCACCTGCGAAGTCATTACGTAACGGAGTAAGAAAAGCAACAGTGCGCGCCTTTATCGTGTATTAAGATGAATATTTGAGAAGCTATTTAAGCTTATAATTGCCGCATTAGAGCGCAAACAAGGCCATGTTTCCGGGCCTTGTACCACTATAAGCAGATTAAGGTGCAAACATCAGAGTCTGTGAAGGAAATGGAGATAAGGAAGCAAGAATCTTGGGCAAGAAGATGAACTTCATTCGCAATGAATGCTGCCTTTGTTATGCTAATTACCAGCACTAAAACTCTATGTTACGTGGAACGGAGGGAGATCATCACTTCAAAGAACTGTAATTTAAAGGTGTTTATAACGATTTATTTCAGCCATTGCGTGAAGAAAATTTGCCAATTTGTTGAAAATAAATCGTTCTTTGTGCAAAGAGTTAATTGTCAAAAATGGTGCTGGATTTGTTTCTCTTCAAAATCGCAGTTGTTTCGAGCTTGGTTTTACTGCATTCATTCAGTAAATTCTAAAGAATGATTTTTTAGTACTAACCCCAGTAATTATTTGAACGAAGATAAAATTATGCAAAAAATGGTTCTTTGGAGCATAAAGGAGACGATGGATAGATGAAGTAAATTTCAATATTCTCAATTGTGAATTAATATTATATTGTTTGAAAATTTTGTATTTAAGTCCGATTTCTTAATATTAGACTCTTGTATGTTGCGAAATCATGATATCTCACTTCGATTGCGAAAATTATTCATCTTCACTTCCCCAAATAGAAATAAGTCCGTTATCTATTGACGTGATCTGATCGTTTGAAACGAAACTCTCTGTCATGTTAGCTACGGAAAATTTTATGTTCTGTCGCTTTCTAAATCTACAAAGAAACTGACTAATAATCAAGGAAAAAGGGTATTTAAATTCCCTTTTTCCTTGATTTCCTCTTCTAAAAGGGTATTGAAATTCGGAAAAACTGAGCAGCCAGCAGTTTTTACCACAAGGCAGTGTAAAAGCATATAACAACGACGGGTGGAAAGGAGAAAAACATTCCTGCTTTTATATACATAATAAAAAAAGGTACGACGAAATAAATGATAGTACATTTAAAGGCGAAAATTGATGTTTTTTCTTTAGAAATATTTTACTACTCTATTTTTTCCTTTTTCTAGTTTTGAAAATAATAAGCCACAAGAGAAAACTTACTCGCCATTTGGGAGGTGCGAGTGGATTTCCTCAGCCCCTGGAAAACACAACACAGTTTGCAGGGTAAATGTACAAACGTCTCTTTTATTTTTCGTTCAATCTCAAGGTAATAGCTGTTGATTCGTCTCGAGTACTAATTTCTTTCTTTCTTTTTGAAGAATTCTCAGGAGTAGAGTCTCTGGAGTCCGAAAGGAGTAATTACTCAGCGTCGGATCTTTTTTTTTGGTTGTGGTACGCAGAGGGCAGAGAAATCAAGGAGCTGCTACAAGCGTATACAGACTTTCTCTTACAAGGACATGCCCCACTAAGACCGAAGTCAGGTTCCCTGATCATTGCATAGTTAGAGTTAAGACACAGCACACAAGTGTATGCCTGGTTAAGACACAGCACACAAGGATGTTTCAGGTAAAGTTATTCCCTAATCTACCTTATATTTGAGGCGTTGGCAACGCTTGCAGATGTATTTAATATGACATTGGAGATATTGCAGATCTTGTATGTTATGTTATTTACAGCATGATTTGCGTATCAATATATGAATTTTTTTAAAACACTATTAAAGTTATTTAAAATTATAACAGTTTACGTTATTAGATAAGTTTTTGGGACAAATGTTATGGACTATAGACTTATCACGAAAACGAATATCCTGCTTTCGAAATCTGTTCTTACTGGTGTTTTAATTGAGTTATCACTAAAGTCTAGACATCCAGTCTGTTTTTCATAATACTGTTTTTATGCTCAAAAGGTTTAAAAGAAATGATTTGCGTTGCAATTTTTATCGTTTTGCTTTTCAGGGAAAAAATATAGCACTTCTAATCATCTAAAAGAGTTTATTGATTTTATTCAATACTCCCTGCAGTTCCAGACCCGAAGTGGATGAATCTAACTAGCAGCAAGACAGAGAAATATGAATGGTACTGTCGACCGCAAAATAATAGAGTACGCATCAGGAGGAGAGTAAAAAAATGGTAAAAGAAAAATGAATACCCTAAAGAAAGGAAAAAAAAGATCTGGCTTAGGCTGTCATGGTCTTACTGATTGAACACGGGCCAGCTTGTACTGCTTTCCTGTGTTTCTCTTACTGTTCTTGTCATCAGCAGTGGGCTGTTTTATATTCTCCCAAGCGCAGGGTCTGGTTGACTGGAGCCAGCGAGCGAAAAAAGAAAGAAGGAAAAAGCAGAGAGCGAGGGTGAGACAGGAGAGGGGCAAAAATGGAAAAGAAAAATAGCTTCGAGCCCTAAATCGATATGAAGTACGCATTCGCTGTGCAAACTGAAAGCGGATTTCGGAATCGATAGGTGGTTCAGAATAAAAGAATGATGCCGGGCCTTGAGGAGCAGAACAATAGGTTTTAATCAGAGCGATTATGCAACATTAATTAGAACTTTCGCTTGCTCTAAGTTGGGAAGCAAAGCTTGCGATTTGATGCAAGCTCACCAATCAATCAATCAATAAGTCTTCTGGACATTGTCTAAACCATAAGTCCTGTTTCCTTGCCTTGCTGTAGTAACATAGGCATTGCTGAAGGGAATCACTGAAAGGAACAAGTGGAGCACGCTAATAGGCTCTCATTTAAAAATGTAAAGGAAAAGGTAATATACATTGTAGCAAAAAGCAATGCAATTTTGTTTTCCAATTTAATGTCAAAAGCCGTGCATGGGTAAATACTTTAGATATCTGGCTTCCAGCCCAAAGACATTTCAGCATTTTTTGCTGTCCAATGAGTTAATTGGCCAGGTTAAAAAATTACAAAGGCTACTGAGAAAGTGGTTGAGGTGGAGGTGGGGGGAAGGAATTTCTCCTCTCTCACGGGTTATTAAACTTTAAAATGAGAAGCTATCTTTAAAAGCCTATTGTTGTCTCCTTTCTGAATTGTGAGGATTGAAAATAAAAAATCTCAAAAGCAACGGAGGTCGGAGGAAAAACCTTGATTCAAGAACCGTCATCCTACTGACCTCTTCATCCCCTTTGGAACCTAACGAATTCCTTCTAATCAAATTTTATGAAAGACAGATACAAAATTTCGAGATCTTTAATAAAAAAAATTCATATAAAAAAATGAAGAATTCAGGAAGTTCACATGAAGCGCTTAAATATTGTGAGTTAGGAAATAATGATTGGAATACGTGGATGACATTTAAAAATGTAAAGGGATAATGTATTATATATTGTAGCAAAAACTATGCAATTTTGTTTTCCAATTTAATGTCAAGAGCCGTGCATGGGTAAATACTTTAGAAATCTGGCTTCCAGCCCAAAGACATTAAAAAGACGCACTAATTAATTTTAATTAATTAGAAGATTTTAACAATTAGCAATTAGTCACAATATTTAGCACAGAGTATGTCTAATGTTTCTTTTTATTAGAGAATAAGCATCATTTTTTACTATAATAATTATTAACTGAAAAAACAATATTTGAAAGAATTGTATTTGGGATGCTGTAGAACAATCATTCGCTCACTTAGCTATCGAGAATACAGTAGAAGACTGAGAAATAGAGCACTTTTTTCAAGATTGTAACATCTTTTAGTTTACTTTCGAAATTTGTAGAACATGAATATATATATTATTTACATAATGAATGGGATAATTACGTTTACCTGTTTTTTTCCTACTTAGTTATAAAACAAGTTGAGTTAAAATGAATACAACTGTAAAGATTTCTGCATTATTGGAATATTTAACCAATTTTTATTTGCATTTTATCGTTCGGCATTCACGGCCAAACGATAAAATAAGAGCTATTATAATTAAGCGTAATTAATAGTTTAACCAAAAACGTTAAAGGTTCCAATGATTAACGTTTTCAACAATGACGCTATTCGTACTCCAGTTCTGTTAAATGTATCATGATATTTGAAGAAATGTTTCGCCTCGTTAAATTTTACATCACATTCTGTTCTTAAATTTTGTGACGTTATCACAGGAACCATCAATAAGCCTTATTGCAACACATTCTTTATTTCTTCATCCACCATCTTCCTGTTCTGTTTCTAGTGCTGCCCAAAAAGACATAATTAGCAAACAATTTTTTCTGCTTCCCAGCGAAAGAGAGAACAAGTGAAACGCTTAGTGATGAAATTAACTCCTTCCTTTTTCATGCAGACGCGCATGCCAGTGGAACAAAGCGATCTCACAAGTGTCGTTTCGAGGCCGTCTTACTAACGATTTCTCATTATGTAGCATTGCACCGATAATTAGACCTCCAATAAGAGGAAACGTTCACATCTAATCTTTGCACTGTGAGCGTTCTTGACCTGCTCCAAGAGCTGTTATGTTTTAAACATCTTCAAGTGTCATATTAGCTGGAGAAAAATTTTGAATGCCTCTTTTGGTCTTGAGATGCATTATTACAAATAGAAAAACTGAAAGGAGCGGGTGAAGAGCTGTAAGAAGAGTAATACTAATGAACTCTAAAATATAAAATAAAAACTCAAGATCTTTTGCAAGCAACATTGAAGAAAAAAGAATAATTCACAAATATAAAAATTTAGATTGATTAGAGTTCCTAAAATCATAACATTGATTAGAGTTTCCAACAGAAAGCGCAATTGGGCAATATTTTAGACGATTCGATTAGTAACTTTTCAAAACAGCACAGCATCAATAAGCTTCGTCTAAAGATTTTAATCGCGTGATTAAAAGGGAATATACTTTATTGTTATTTTTTAGAAATTGTAGATCAGACTCTGTATTCATATAAACATATATAAGTTCAGCAGTAATATTCAAATGCGTTCAATTGCACTTTCAATCCCAATTTAATGAGATATCATTCCAACGTAAGAAAAGTGAAAAGTATTATTATTTCACCTCAATGATATATTAAGGTGAAACAGAGGAAAAATTTTTTTCCCAGCAGTACCTTCCTCATTTCTCCCTTCTGCTCTTTTTTTTACTTCTATCTGTTTATAAAGTGACCGTGTGGTACTCATGTCTTGAGATTTGTTTTCTATCTTTTCTTCCGCTCTTCTCGGACAGGGAGAAAAATTCTCAGTACACCACAAAGGAAAAATCTGCCAAATTGAAAGAGGGATAAATCTTTCCTGTAACAGACTGTAGCACTAGTTATCACCGTTTCAATTTAAACTTTTATCTAGGCTTTCTGCATGCTCCAGTAGATGAATTCGTTAAACGTTTTCAAATCCTGTAAAACTGGATGCTTCGTAAGAAACAGGATGCAAAATTAGATATGTTTTGAACTTACATGTAAAGCTGAGATTTCAAAAGAGACCTACTGCATGATCAAAAGAGCACCTACTTGAGACCCTACTGTGTGTTAGAGTGACTCTCTGAGGAAGCATGACCTTTTGGCCGATGGTGAGCATGTAGAAAAATACTGGAACCTCTGACGTATTACATTATATAATAAGCAACGTAATCATCCCGGTGGCGGAAAGGTTGCCATACTTGGTTACTGATAAAAGTGACCTGGGATCGAGTCTCGGAAAAGGCATGGAGTTTCTCGTGTTGTCTTTCTGCTGAGGTCTCCCTTTCCTCACGTAACATTTTCTATGGCGCATTATACTGAGAGGACTATACTGATGACAAGCAGATGACTGTGGGGGGTATTTTGTTTCATTTATGAAACTTTTAATTACATCCATGAACTGTGCTGAATTTTTTGCGTGACAATTGGATCAATTATTAGATGATAAGACTAAATGTTTGTGAAAAAAAAACTCTTTACTCTGATAATCAAAACACTTATAACCTTTATAGGTTTCGATGTAGAGATTAGGATAG
The DNA here is from genome assembly GCA_038380435.1 of Ryuthela nishihirai. NCBI lineage: Eukaryota > Metazoa > Arthropoda > Arachnida > Araneae > Heptathelidae > Ryuthela > Ryuthela nishihirai. The sequence goes on along the minus strand of JAWZYU010000009.1, from coordinate 82,354,667 downwards.
AATGGAATTAATTCACAAGAGCTTACTACATGTTTCGTTTAATAGAAATTTATAGCAACGGAATAATGCCAACTAAAAACTTTTTGAAAGAATTTGCTAATTCTCTGCTCTGATTTCCGACTCTTTATCAAATATATTAATTGTCATCTAAAGCAAAATGGTCCTTACCAAAACACTCTCAATGTAATACGAAAAAAAAACATTCGTAAACAGAAAAGTATTCGCTAAACAAAATTTATCCCTCGTTCAGTTTGGCAGAATTTTCCTTTCTGGTGAAGTGAGGATTTTTCTTCCTACCGAGAAGAGTTGAAGAAAGGTAGAAAAATAAATCTCAAGACACGAGTACCAGACGGTCACTTTATACACAGACAGACGTAGAAAAGAGCAGAAGGAAGAAATGAGGAGGGTATTGTAGGAAAAAGAAATTTTTCTCAAAGCAAACAATATCTCTTTACGCCGCCTTTGTTTCCTTAAGCCATTGTACTTTAATTTCTGTTCTTATGAGCTTTGGAGTGCGAGAGCGGCACATGTGGGAAGAATGTTTTCAGTTGATTACTCTTTTAATCCGTATCATCAATAATTCAATTCTGGCATGAACGAGGTGTGTCTCTTTCTTGGGCCTTCATTTTCTCTCCATCTTACCCTACTGCCATCTTTTCATTAATCATTAAACCTCACCTCCATCCTAGGTAAGTTCAGATTAAAAGGTTAATTAAGGATGAACTTTAATAATGTGAAAGAGAAGAAGTAAAACGGTAAAGAAGAAAAATATCGTATTTTTTTCAGCTTTGTCTTTTATTATATAGTTCGGGAAACCACTCTTTCTTTCTGGTCTCAGAATACAATCCTGATTGAAGTTGGGCAAAGATGAAAAAACGAAGAATGTAGAATCTGCCAAATGAAACTAAGAGAGAAAGCGAATAATTCTGGTCTCTGTCAAAAGCATATGGCATCAAGGTTAGCGGAATAAAACTTCGCGAACATTTTTTGTTTTAGCGTTAGAGTAAGATAAATTACAGATAAAGTGCGGTTGTCTAGGTTCAGAAAACTTTTTAAAACAAGTTTACAAAATTCTGTTTTAAGTTTCATGCCGCTGAATGATTAAACTTTCAAAAACAAACACATTTTTCAATATTTATGCCATTTAAAAACATTGTGGAAGAGCAGCTTATTCTCTGCGAGATGAAACTACCCAGTCAGGAAGTTTTGTTTTTAATGGGTATAATGTTAATGCTAATTAAGCCATTCAACTACTATACATTTGTAATCAGTTTTGACAAAGCTACAATGATTTTGTTTATCTGAATTTTAAGTATTTGTTTTATTGACTACTTACAAATATGCAGAAAATTCTGCAACATCTGACATATTTTACCAAAAAAAAGAAAAAATCAAAATGAAATGAATTCCCCGTCAAACAGCTGCTTGCTACAGAGGTCTGATAGAAGCTTGTCCGTTTTAATGCGCCACAGATAATTTCTGTGAGGAAAACGAGATCTCAGCAGAAAGACAACACAGAGCAGATACATCCGTACCTTATACTAGGTTAGAGGTCCCTTTTATCCGTAGCCAAGTGCGCAAACTACTCGGCCATACATTTTATATTCGGCGTAAATGTCGACTGATACATCGCGATATAAGGGATATCTAAATTTATATCGGATATTCCTACTGTTTGTTTTCGTTACTTACAAGCGGAATAATTTTAACTGTTGAAAGAGGGGTCATCTAACTTTAAGGTAAGAAAGAGTATTTCTGCTCATTTTTCGTTATAAGTATTAGTCACAAAGGGTGGTATTGAAGATCTGTACACTTTGGGACTAAAGCACAAATTTCGCAAGGCTGGGAATTCCTGAACGTTGAGATCTGAAATAGAAAACTTTTATTATGCTTTCCATGATCATATGAATTCTCCGAGTATGTCTTGGCAAGAAAAATGTCCATTGATGATAAAAATTGCGGATTTCAAAAGTGCTAACTTTTGGTTTTTATCTGAATGAAATTTAGAGTGAATGAAATAATAATAAGGATAATATTTAAGAACAAAAGCAACACAGTTTCTTTCCAAATTATTCAGTCTCGAAGTATCACAGAAATAAGTAAGGAAGAGAAACTGAAAACAAAAATTGTTGTTGATATAAAAGTTGCGACGTAAAATAGTTGATATAAAAGTAAAAGAAGTATCAGGGAATAGGAATAACAATTGGAAAGAAGTATTGATATATGAGGCTTGTTTTTCCAGGTAGCATATGAATCGATTATTTTTCACCTTCATATTCATAACCTTCGGACGATACCTTCTGCTTAATTCTAGCATTAATTTATTATCATGTATTGTGATAAAAATGACAAAATCTCTTAGACTAATTACGTTTTTATGAAGTATCATGCAGCAGGAATCATCTAGCAAAGCAAGAGTTCATCATGTCATTACATGTGACCATGAGTACACCTTTATTGTATGATTTAACAGATTCTATTGCAGCAGGGTTTGGGCCATTTCTTCTTGTCATGAGACAACATCAGTTAACAAAATAAAAACTGCTTACCATTATCTTTTCCTTTATCCCTGTTGTCGCAACACTACTGACTAATTTCCTTTTCACTCCAGAAAACGTGGATTTCATTTATTAAATGGAAAGCAATCGCTGCGGGAGAAATCAGTCGTAAAATCACAATGTCTCCTGAGGCAATTCCTTCTCACGGATATATGACAAGATGCTGTCAATATAAATCGCACTAGAAGTGACTTATGACACAGGCTAGACCTCAGCAGCAATACACAAATATCGATTCTTTACGGGGAATTTAAACCAAATATAACTAGATCTAAGTGTTCCAATTTATCCCAGCTAAATGGAATATGCTAAAATACATCTGGGCTCTGTTTGATGATAAAAAAAATACATGATTGTGAGTTGCTGACAGTTAGATGTTTGTTAGGTTTAAAAATATATTCCCAACATTTTTTAAGATATTCTTTTGATTACCCATAGTAATAGAGAGAAAAGTGAACTTGGATTATCAGAATATCGTTTTAATTTAGTATGAATTTTGTTTTATAAAAAACTTATATATTAGGCAAAGTGAGCGAATAATTATTTAAAAATTCACAATGCTAGGAAGATAATGTAACCTTCTTAATTATTAAAATTACTTTAAAAGGTAAAGAAGCATGTAAAATGTCATAAAAATTAATAAAATGTTTTATTACGTATCTTTTAAAAATATTTGCCGATAATCCGTACACGGATAATCGAGATTCTTCCACTACATTTGTTTCACAGTAGCAATTTACAAAACCATATTCGAAAAAAAAAAATACGTTGAAATAATCATAATCCCCTGTAGAATAACACGAGATTACAAAATCGTTACGTGTGCCTCTCTTAAAACCTGAAAGATGTTGCTATTTAGCATGAGCTACGTCAATGACCCTGTGGTTGTTGTAATGGACTGTATTGCAAAAATTCCTGATTTCAGTTTCCGGCTGATGCGAGGATGTGTTGCCTGTCTGCTGAGGTCTGCAAGATGACATTTTTTGCTGCATAATGTACTAAATGGCTACGACACATACTGAGTCTCGGAACACGGCAGATTAAGGAGAACGAGCAGACCCAGCACGTTCCCTATATGCCCGTAACTCTCTTGGGCACGAAAATAGTGTCTTTGCCGAAGGGCTGCTTCCTCTGCAAATGCGTCGTTGTCTGATAAAGTGTGCTGATGTGTGAAGAAATCTTCACCGCTAGAAAGCTCGGGAAATGAACTTTCGACCTTCAGGTTACGCGTGGCACGTAATCGATTGAACCGTCAGCGCCATTTGCATAAAATCAACACTAATTTAGGAACTATGTTGCAAAATTAGTCTTGTCTTTACCTTGTGCCACACCTCAGCGAATAATTGGGTTAGAGCTTGCACTACTAGTCTTGAAGCATATCTTGTAACAATAAGAGTAGTGACCATACATTTATTCGAACTAATTAGTTTATATTTTGATGAAATATAGGTACATATTTTACTGTATGGCAACCAGTCTGATTACACTATCTTCCATAATATTTTAATTGTTAACATTTATATTCTCGTTGAAATTAAGAGTAGTTCTAACTTGTTTCCAATAAGCTTATAAATATTATTTTATACATGACTTATATTGTATGAAAACTTCTATATTTAAGCTAGTGGAAAATCATTCCCTTTTTATTTACGAAAAAACAAAGCTGCAACTGGGTTTCACAAAATAAGAAACATGAATTGTTTTGCTCTCTGCTTCTTTTCCTCAACTCTCTTGCCCGATGTGGCCTCTTTGGCCACTCAGACAGTCTCGCCTTTCAGTTGCCCTCTCTGCGGCCACTAACTGGCCGCAGCACATCGAACCTTGTCCTATGATTGGCCTGCCTGGCAGAGAAAATTAAGGCTTAAAAGATCTTAGCCTGGCTCTAGCGGATAAGCTCGTTGCAAGCCGTTCTCATTGGGGAGGATTACACTTCATATTAGACGGGAGGAGCACTACTGCTCTTGTGTTTCACTGCTTCACATACTGCCTCCAGGGAGAGAGGTCCGTTCGCCCAAAATACCCGTTCCCATCGGAAAACCTCCGGCACAGTAGTAACTAAGGGATAGGCTGGGTGGACATACACAAACGTCCAGAGTTGCAAGGAGACGGGTTTTCTACGGTGGATGGCTCTGATGGAGAAAGTCAATATGAAATATGCCGTGAATTTCTAGGTATCATAACCAGAACCATAGAAAAACACTTTCTCTGAGAGAGGATAAAAGGGGAGGCATGTCTTTTTGTTTGTTTCGAGGAGTACCGGATATAATTTGTTAGTTTTGTGCCTGCAGATTGCATACCGAGTTGTTGGCTGCTCAGATGATTACCTTTTTGATACAGGTTATTGAAAAAATTTTTGTGTCAGTTACCCAAATGTTTACCTATTCTTCAACTCGTCCACGGAAGGAAGCAGCTATTTGTCTTCTTTTAATATCACTATTACGCGAGGTTTTTCTTTTTAATATCCATTCTTTGAAGTAGTTTCGTATGCATTTTGTTTTTAGTGTTTATTACTAGCTTAGTTTTGCAGCACTTGTGTTTACTACAATATAAGGACAACACTAAAGGAACAGATGCACAGCCAAAGCCACTGCTATCGGCAGCTTTCAGTACTGGGTCTTCTATTTACTCGCGGCCTGATCTATTCATTTCAACTACTGTGTGAGTTGCCCATCCATTCCTCATTCAGGCTTATATTGTATGGAAGCCATTGAGCTTACACGTGTTCTCATTACTCATAGCACCACATCCTTCAGCGTAACGATCTGTTGTAGAAGATAAATTCTGCTCGATGCACGTCTGCGATAACTTAGATTGTGCATAACTTTGAATAGGAAGGAGCTGCTAGTTGAATTATACGCATCTCGTGTAGTTAGGGCACCGAAGCCAATCAATAACATTCTCTGTTCGAGAGAGGTAAATTGTTTCGGATCTCTATTGTTTTCATTTATTTTAATCGTGCATGTGACATTTGATTACTTAATTTGACTAAACATAACACAACCAAAGAACAGCTCACATTTAAAGCATAAAATCTGATATTTCTTACCGATAAAGGAAACTGACTTACATAATTTTTTTCATTCTTCAGAGAGAACTTGTTTAAAGGCGTATTCCCTAATGAGGCTTATCTCGATTGCTCTCTGGCGTCAATATTATTATCTGATGAATTAAAAACCAGTATTGATATGATTATTTTAAAACATTTTTCGTTGTTTTTTCCCTTGTAAAGTACACATTTCCGATTTATATACCTAAAATTCAATATCTTCGCCTGATCAAGATTTCCCACAAGGCACGTTACGCACTTGCCTAAATGCTCCAGTATCCCAGTGTTATATTTTATTTATTCAGGTCGAGGGAAACTCTTCCGCTGTGCTTTCTGTTTCTGGGTTGATAGCTCTAAGTGAATAAGTTCACAGGATATGTTTTATCAGCTGATGGATAATACTGATTAGAGGCCATCGCAGATACCTAAACACTTGCTTCTACGGGCATCGTCAAACCTACATTGGATAAAATCCTACCAGTATAGATGACTTCAGCCTTTTTCGTTTTAAAATTAAGGCTTAAAAGCTTTTGATATTGTCGGCACTTCCTCTCTTAGTAAACATAATTTCTTTATATATCCCACTAACCATTTTCTCTCCACGTTTTCTTGGAATGTGAAGGCTCTGCACAGAGATTATTCTCTTGATGACTTCACACAAGAATTCAATCGTTATAATTTAGATATTCTCGGCTTGCAACAGACCAGAATGACAGATAAATATCAGATATCAAAAATAATATCAAGTTTCTCCTTTCAGGGAGGGCATATGGAAAGCATCATCTCAGCAGAAACAGTAGTGATGCTCTTCTAGGATATGACTATCTTAATGAAAGGATTCTTACAGCTAAATTTAAAACAACATTAAAGACTTGAATGTTATCTGTTGTTATGCTCCCACTAAGAACGCCGATGAGAATTGGAAAGATAGGTTTTTCGGACAACTTCAGGACATTTTTAATTCTGTCAGGAAATCAGATATTATCATTGTTTTAGGCGACTTCAATGCTAAAGTTGGTACTGACTCCAACCTTTGGGGAGGATGATGCCCTTTGGTATTGGTAGCTGCAATAGCAACAGGCAGTCTCCTACAGGTAAGTAAACTTAATGGTTTGCGAATAACTAACACTTAATGCAAACACCCTCGACATGCATAAATACACGTTGGTTTCACCAGATGGGCTGCATAAGAATATTATTGATTATATATTAATTAACAACAAATGGACTATTTCTGTTACGAATACCAGGCCTTATAGGATAGCTGAAATTAGATATGGCTATTACCTTGTTAAAAGTGTCTTGAAACTTAAATTTAATAAGTGTTCTGCGAAAATTAAAAAACTTAATACAGAGGCGCTGAATGGCCCACTTATAGCCAAAGCTTTCCATGAGAGTTTACGTAGTCGCTATGACAGTCGTGGCTTGCTTACTACTGAAGTTGGGAAAGAATGGGACCGTTTTGAACAGGCTTTTCTTGACACTAACAGTACCCTTTTGGGTAAAAAGGAGCAGAGGAGACAAGTATTTGAGTTATAAGGCACTGAATATATTTTTGAAACAAAGAACTGTAGAAATATCCTTAATCAATAACCTACTTTTCGAACAGAAAGATTTACAAAGAGCTTAATAAACGTGTAAAGGATCAGCTAACAGCTGATTAGAATCTTTGGCTTGATAGCTTGGCTGACAAAGCAGAGGAAACATTTAGACAACGTAACAGCAGAGAGCTGTACCAGATAGTTAATGTTTTGTGTGGGAAGAAACGGGCAGGAATACAAGGATTGAAGATAAATATGGTAAGGCTATTGAAGGTGATAATTCTGTCATGGCTAGATGACAGGTGATGATATAGGTTGTAGAAGGGGTGGATTCTGTCATGGCTAGGTGGGCTGAGCATTTCAGTGATGTTTCTAAATAATATGGTTAGTTTTACTCCCATTGTTTGTAATGATGAATAGACACATTACTGGCTTTAATGTTGGCCCTATATCACAGTCTGAAGTAATTTTGGCTGTTTCTAAACTTAAACTACATAAATCCCCAGGGGTAGATGAAATTATTACTGAAATGCTTAGAGCTGGGAATGTTTCGGTTACCCACATAGCTGACTGGAATTTTAAATATCTGCTTTGATAAAGGCATCGTTCCTAAGGATTTACCAGATCAATTATTATCTCTATTTTTAAAAAAGGCAATCGCATTTCTTGTGATAGCTATAGGGGTAGCAGGCTACTTTATGTTCTCGTTCAAGTTCTTGGCATGATTGTGCTTAATAGAATTAAGAATGTGATTGATGGACAATTGTGTGATAAGAAGTGTGGACTGAGAAGTGGTAGGGGATATATTAACCAAATTTTTTCACTTAAGCAAATTGTTGAGAAATGCATAGAATTTCAGAAACCGTAGGTTACCAGCTTTGTAGATTTCAAAAAGTCTTTTGACTATGCTGATCGTTATAATTTGTGGTTGATCGTGGCATATTATGGTATATCACGTAAGTTAAATGCTGAAAGCTGTCTATAATAACACTAAGTCATGAGTGAGAGTTGGTAAGCCTAATGAAAATTCGTTTAGCATTGTTTCTTGTGTTTGACAAGGGTGCATTTTATCTCCTTTTCTTTTTAACTTGGTTATTGTTTATGTTATGCGGAACTCACTGCAAGTAGAAACGTTTGGGCTTAAATGGTCTAGGGATTTGAAAATATCTTATTTAGATTATGCTGATGATTTGGCCCTTTTGACAAAGGATGTTAATAAAAGGAACCTTTTCATTAGAGCCGTTCATGAGACTAGTAGTAGAGTAGGTTTAGAGATAAACAGAGAGCAAGATAAAGTGATGAGAATTGATCAGGCAGATTTAGTTAATCTGAATGGTTGCCCCTTTGAGCAAGTGTCTTAGTTTTATTTTCTTGGGAGCTATTTAACAGATACTGGTGATGTGCGGCATGAGATAAACAGAAGAATAGGGACTGCTGCTCGGAATTTTAAGAATCTGTGGTGAGTGTGGAAAACTAGGGGTATACACCTAAAGGCTAAAATTAGACTGTATAATAGTTTAGTTCTTTCTAGAGTTAATTATGGTAATGAAACTTCGATTCTTTGTAAACAAGATAACAGGAAACTTGATGCTTTTGATTCTAGATGCTTACGCAGCACTTGGATATTAGCTGGTTCAACTTTGTAACTAATGATGAGGTTAGGCAAAGGAATCGGCAACCTCCTTTAAGCAGCATATTGTGCAGAGAGAGACTCCGCTGGTTTGGCCATGTTGCCCGTATGGATAATTATAGATTGGCAAATAGGGTTATGAAAAATGTGCCTAAAGGCTTCAGAAAGAGGGGGAGACCAAGGATGCGGTGGGCAGACAATGTCGAACAGGACCTTATTAGAATTGGTGTGCAGTGGCCGGATGCAGCAGATGTAGCTCAGGACAGATATGCTTGGAGAATTAAACTGCACAGTCTGGTTGGACCTCAAGCCCATGGCTGATTGACGGCGACGACGACGATGATGATGAAAAACAACATTCTTTTCAACTTTTACAAGAGAAAGAAGCGACTTTGCAAAAATATATGTTTAAAAAGTAGTTAAATGTGCTGTCTCTCTTGGCAATCTAAAACGAACTTTTAATGGGTATTGGTTACGAGAATATAATTTGTTCACTCATACAGCAAAAAATTAGGTACAAAATATTTAAAAACGAATACTTTGATTTGCCTATTGTTGTTCATTACATTTATTTTTATGGAATTTTCGGAATTATAACATTTATTTTCGTTAAAACTCCACACCCATATCGATCACATTTTTTCTTTATTTAATGTTAAAAATAAATAAAGCATAAGTTTATATTGACAATTGCAAAGAAAAAAAATGGGATCGCAAAAGAAGGTGCTCTACTGCGTATGGTTAGAGAAGCTTGAAATATAAATTTGATCCTGTTATCGCTTTTAGATATGAAATGATATTATTTTTGCGGAAAATTATTTATTGGTTATTTTTCATTTAACCGATTTGAATACTTTTCTCCACCATCCGAATTTTACTTCAGGACGAAATCACCAAGATTTGTCACTTGACTTAAGACTCATTCAAAATAAACTTTCAAAGGCCGAAACAAATCTCTACAACAGTTTTACTTCATAGTGGACTTGGGTCTGCAGAAGATCGCGATTTATTCATAAATATTAAAAAGAAAGCAAATTCATTAAGAGAATACAGAATGAATGAACTCATTTTACTCGTCGTAGTAAACCTTCGGAGAGATATACACTCTCTTTCGATGCAGAGAGGTAATTGGTTTAGTTTTTTTTAATCCCATGTAATCTAATCAGTTAGAAACATGGTGCATAACATCGTTGCACAGATATCGCAACTTTGATCACTTCTTCCGTTCCTTATACTAAGGAAATCTATGTGTTGTTGTCAGGTGTGGAGTGTCACTCTCATTAGGAGAGAGTGTTATGTCTTCTTAAAGCATAGAACTGGAGAAGAGTGGAAACTGTTCATGATATTATACAAGAACTTATCTATCATTGGTGATTCCAAACCAAAACGATGCTAAGCTGGGGATAGCAAATGGATATTTGGTGAGAATCTGAGCAAATGTTTTCCATCTGCTTTTTAAAATTTGCATTTCTTCTCTTGACGTTGGAATCGAGCAAATTATTTTTGTTGTTTGTTAACAATCGATTTGTTACCCTTGAATGCAAATAGAATTATTAAAAATTGCAGAAATGTCTTCATATTTGTGCAGAAATTAATGCTGAAACTGGAGATAAAGTTAGGAAAATTGTAAACAATAATAAAAAAAAAAAACAGTTCGCAGAAAATGTGATCAGTTACATGAGTACGAATGATACGAACAGGAAATTTTGGAAGAACATAAAGACTTGCGGTTCTGAACACAATATATAATCATTGATTGAGACCCCACACCTATATAGAGTACATAAAAATTGATAGGTACAAAATTTAAAAATCGGGTAGAAAGGTGGAGGGGGAGGAGAGTTGGAGGAAGGACGAGAATCATAGGTCTTCCAAGAACATACATATGACCTAAATTTATATTTATACCTTAGAGATTGTATATCATTTTATCTAGCAATGTAATTGATTTTCTTATGAATTAATGTCGAATCAGAGTACAATATAAAAGGTAATGATGCAAAAAAATAAGCATGTATTTCTCGAAATAAAATTTTACTGTGTCCGTATCATGACATATTTTTTAAAGGCCCACTGAAAATATTTAAAAATTAAAATATACGGATGTTATGACTGTGTCATAATATTGAAATATTTCGGAATGGTTTGGTAAAGAGGGCTAATTTAATCTCTTCTGTTCTCATTGATATCACTTCAAAATTTTAAATAATTCATTTCGCTATTCTAGTACAACTGTGTTGGTGGATATGTATGTATGTATGCATGTATATATGTATATATGTATATATTGGGCCCTGTGCCCAACTCCCTTCACTCGTTATATCAAGCAAACAAGTCCGAATAGTTTCATTAATTCAAAATAACTGAGCCAGCAAAAGACGGCAGGAATTCGAGCGGAGCAGAGGGTGGCGATGTATCGCTCGTCGCGCAGAAGCGCCTTTTTATTATTATTTCTTCTTCTTTCAGAATCATTCGTCTTTCGTCTTCCCTTTCCAGCACATATTTGTTAACCTAATCAGTTCAATAAAATGCAAAAATCTGTTTCCCTTTTCTTTCCTTCTTTCTTCGTTGACAAAATATTTTCTTCTTTTTCCGCCCGTTTACTTCGCGACAGCACCACCACCACCAGACAGGGTGGCGTGTGCATGCAAATCAGTATTGATACCGATATTTTCGTATGCAACTTTTTTCATATATATTTGTGTTTCTGTGAAGTTTCAGATGCAGCATCGATGACGCCAAAATAAATATGAGACAAATGCCGCTAGAGCCTTTTGCAGATGTTGGTAATCAGAATATAGTAAAACAGAATTAAACATTTCTAATTTATATTTAACTTTGCAGTACTCGTATGGAGATACTCCTGAATCCAATGTTATAGTGAGCTGAAATCGCCTTCAGCATCTGTTATACCCGTATGAACACAATGACGGATTATAATCGAGGGTTTACATGCTCGTTTATATTGCAAATGCTTAAATGATTTAAAAAGAATATGTAAGTTTTTTGTGATTTTTATATGCAATGGTGTAGGGCAATAATTTTTTCACAGTAAACGTCGATATTGACGATGGGAACACAGAAATAATACGGCGAAATGTAACTAACCGATTCTGTAGCTTTGTCATTGTAATTTTGTTAGTTGTGAACTATTCTTCTTGTTGGTAAGAATATGAAAAATTGTGAAAAAGTAATAGTAATATTTGTGTTTTTGTCATAGAGTTTTAAGCACTGACGAAAAAGCTATCATCTCCTTTATGTATCATGTTAGTAAGGAAAGATTGCGTTGGTTAGGCCTAGTTGCTTTCATTTAAAATTGCAGATTAGTAAATCAAGTCCTTAAGGTCTAATTGTTTAAGAAATGGAGCAGACACAAGATAAGGTAAATGTTGTTGCGGAAAAAATAAGATTCACCGCGAGTGGAACTTGAACCCTCGTCTCCCAATTATATATATATGCCAAGTATTCTGAACACAGGTTTATGTTACATTATTAGAACTGATGTGATCTTCAAGGATCATTTTAAACATTTTAATAACTTTTAAAACATCTTATTAAATATGTGTGTCTGTGTCAACTATAAGCATAACGATGGATGAAAGGGCCGATCAGAAATACCGTTTTAATTTACATTGTACTTATGTATTATTAATGCAAAACAATTAAACTGCATCTCTTGGTTTCTCAATAAGTCGGAGGTGGCTCATTTGTTACGTACCACGATCGTTATCTGAGTTTCAGGGTTCGAGTATCAACTATGCTAGCCGACTCGGGGTTGGAATAATTCAAATTTTAAATATTTCTTGCAATTGTGAAAAAAATAAGCATAAATAAGCAAATGTATAAAATATTTTGATTATTATTCCAGATTTTTGATTTCCAGATTTTGATTTTTGATTTCCAGAATTTTCCAGATTTTGATTATTATTTAATCTGTCTTTAGTAATTAAAAATGAGCACCAGGCAGCCTTTGATTATTCTTTTGATATATATTCTCTATCTTTAATAAATGAGTGGCTCTTTTCGTTATAATGACCTTCGAATTTTCATTTTATACTACTAGAATGTCTAATATTTTTCGTTCTAAATACCATTAACCTTTCAATTTTGTCATAAAACAATTATAATTAATAATAAAATAATAAAATAAATGATTAGCGACATGCATTTCTGTTTACATGCTTTATGATACGTCAGAAAACATTTTTAACTCCAAATCGGGCTACACCCCAGCAATTGTACTATTTGTTGCCAGATGTTCAGCAACCACGGCAATCCCCGGTTCCGTCTCACGACACTACCAAGTTAACGGAAAGCCATGACTATCTAGAGACGGGGGTAAGAATACACCTATAGATGCATCTCATCCCCAACATCACATGGCAGCAGTCCTATAGAAGGAAAGCTGACCACCGGTAGAAACCTGAAATTTAATCTGTTCCCCGGTTAGCCATGAACAAGAATATGTAGATCCAAGTTCGCTCGGCACCCGGGGTGGAGACTCTTAGTGGGGCCCAGACTTTGAAAAGGGCTCGTGCCTACTAGGGGACCAAATGCGTTCAGCCGTGCCCTTGAACTGCTCCACGGAGCGCCTGATGTTGAGGTCTTGACACCGTCCAACCGAGCCACTAAACCAGTCAGCGATGTCCTCGACCGATTGCTGGGCCCGAATCCCCCCCCCCACCACGACAAGGTGGTCCCCTATCGGGGGGGGGGGACACCCCAGCAATTATCGAAATAGTTCCGGCTCGAAACATACTAGAACCCCTAGCTCACCTCTATTTAACACGTTTAGGGATGATGTGCACGTTAAAGAACATGCCGGATGATGGCCTTCAAGGATGTACCCACGGGGAGGGGTCCAGTGGGTTCGGACTCTCTCCTGAAATCTCGTCGTCTTGTACTAATTTTCGAACTTGAAAACCTACTTTGAAATTCGATTAGCTCTTTGTATATTTATTTTAGCCTCACGTTATACAGCCAACACTAAAATAGACTTAAAAATAAACTATCAAATTTTATTATTGGGTATGTGCCTGGTGGTGTTGAAGGGGAGGCTCCCATCTGTATCCTTACAGTTGGGTAGGGAAGGTAATTGGAAACTCTTGGGTACTTGTGACCTAATCGTTTTGCACAAAGCGTGAACAAAAGTGCCTTCTAGAGGTAAAAACCCAAATTAAGTGTTGATCGATATTATTCGCGGCGCCTGTTTATATAAAAAGTAGCCGTTTTAGATAAAAAAATAAATGTAATACATTCCATTTATATTTTATCTTGCTTGCTTCACCCTTTGTTCAATAACAATTGTTATCTCTAAAATATAAAGTAATTTTATTTCTGTGTGGGTGTTAGTATGAACATCTTGCCAAATCGTTGTCTATTGATCTTTAGGAAAACAAAGCATAAAGACTAAGATTGGAAAAAAAACGATTTTTTGCCTTTCTCTTCCCTTGATTATTCGTTGAACAATTTCCAAAAGACAATAAACAGTTCATAAAGAAATAAACTTGAAAATGCGAAGCAGAAGAATTCAATGTGCGCGGTGGAAAGCAAAGAGCAGCATGTAATTAGTTACGGAAAACAAAGGGATTATTTTCGTAGATGACTAAATAGTTTTATCCATTTCGTTAAAATATTTCTTTTCGCCTTAAAAGTTTTTACGTTGCCTGCAATATCAGAAGACGAATGGTAAGCGAGAAAAGAAATAGCGCATCGAATAGAAATGAGGAACGCAGAGAAGCGATCTTTCTTATTGATTCCGAAATCCTATGGACAAAGTGAAAGCTTTGAAGATAGAAGGAAAAGGGTAATATGGAAAAGAAAGTAAATAAAATGGGAGTCAAGGCATCCTCAGATAGAATCAATGTTTTTGCAAGTGCAGTTATTAAAATCACGGATGAACGACTTCAGTAATATTCGAATTTCCTCGTTCCTCTGAGACCTTAACAACTTAGTTTTGTTGCACAAAAGGTGAGGAGAGGAAAAACGGACACATTCTGTGAAGGAGAAGAAATAGCTGAAGATGACGGACTCTTGAAAGAAATGAATTACGGAATCGAATCACGCATTCGGCGAACTTTTCGCTCCCGCTTGTAAGATTTTCTTTTTCCATTTCTCTCTCTGGTTCCGTTGCGTTTCCATGACGACAATGATTTATTTCCTTTCATGGACTTCTGGGTGTTTCCGTTTAGATATAGATATTCCTAATCCGACTTTTCATGGGGATATATATATATATAGGCGGATAGATATTAGCGTCTAACATAACTAATTAAAACTAAATTTTTATTTACTACACGCTTTCTCGCTTGGATGCATTTCGAAGACTTCTGAAAATCATTTCGGAGTTTCAGAGGATTTGAATAGGCAATCGGGTGCCCATGAATACGGTATGCAACTTTCGATATCGATGATCCAAGATAATTTAATTGTAAAAAAAGATAAAATGAAATGATTATTATTTTGACTGTTGCAGCATTCGTAAAAAGTAAAGACAGTGAAATATTTGCTTTTGCGCTTAAGTGAAAAACAATGAGCAACTCTGAAAACTTTAAAAGACAATTCGGACTCATTGATGTATCTTTCTTGTCTTTAGTTGAAGCTTATATTTGATGCATATGTACGATAACGATAATTAAATGAAAATCAATGGGTGCTAATCCACGCAATTAATGGTGTGAAAAATGGAACTAGGTGATTTGTGCAAACTGAATTATTCAACATCATTGTGCATAAAAAATTTCCAACCAAAACGAAATAAAACATAAATATTTAACTTTTATATAAAATGCTTATGGTGTAACTATAGTTTTCACCCTGCTGTATAAAGATTGTTGAGTTTTTACACATTATGGAGAGGTTTTTTGGAATCAGCTACTCATCCTTTAAATACTAAAACTTAAAAATAAATTACTCCAATGGTAGGTTTGACAGGAGCAACTGCATTATATGCTGTTGACACAGCCATGTTGTCGCCATCTCTCAGCCGTGATCTGACAGTCCCAAGATTGCAAGAAGGACCTGACATAACGCAGAAAATGTTTACAAGATATAGAATAAAAATCAATCCAGGCATGAGCTGGAATGTAATGTTTACATTGAAAGCAGGAAAAGGTTGGGTTGTTTTATTTCTGAGTAACACTTCTTGTACACCATGGACTAAATGGTCAGGTCATAAGAACCCCGAGGGTTCAGGGATAGTTGGAGGGAGGAGATCCATTAGACAGATAGTATCTCCCATCAAGGCCAACCAGCGTGTTCTTTAATGTGCACACTCTCCTACGCACAGACCACGGCGTTACGTCCCATCCGACGGACGACAACCTTTCCAAGAAGACACCCCTATTGACCGAGTGCAGAACGAGGAGTATTGGGGAGGTAAATCTCAACGGCTGGATTCCCAGCTAGGACTCGAAATTGGGAACTGAAGATTACGAGCCTGGTGCACTATCGACTGAGCCACTTCCGCCCCAACAGGAAAGGAACTGCAGAACACTCACATTTTCAATACAGGTATCCCATGGAAAGATTCAGTGGAGTATCTTGGAGTTGTACTGCACCAAAAATTAAAGTGAAAGCCGTACATCACAAGAGTACGAAAAATTTGCAGAGATTTATTCTAAATTTTTAATTTTCCACCAGTGGCATATTGAAAAATTATTTTAGCTGTCACTGAGCTTCGAATTTGACTTTGACATAATATGAATTGCTGTCAGTTCATTTTGCCATCTTTCTATATGTAAACAGTATGCAATGTAAAACAGTAAATTACCGTCAAACAGCTACTTGGCACAGAGGTTTGACAGGAGTCTGTCTTTCTGAGATCTCAGCAGAAAGAGATCACAAGAAAAGATTCATTCACATCATCTCCGGAGGTGGAACACAGAGGCCTTTGAACCGCAGCCATGCACGCTAATTACTCGACCACCAAACTGTAGGTGATGAGTCCTAGAGGTTGTTTCTACTATGCGATAGAAAATCAACTGGGAAGTTAATACAACAGGGGAAACAAACTATCGTGCCCAATAAGCATTTAGAAAGATAAGAAAAAAAAGTTATCAGAAACAAAACCTTGCAAAAAGTACCTCGAAACAGTGGCGTACCCAAAAATTTCCATGATGGAGGAGGGCTATTAAAGTTTTAAGTCCGTTAATTCGAAATTCCCTAAAGAGCCATTTCTTATGAAGTGGCACATGGTGAAATCGAAACAATAAAGTGCAAAATCGCCACCCAACAACATCTAAATTCGATACTCTACAGCAAATGATATGATATGCATATTTAGGTTTGTGTTTAAAATGAACTTTAACTTCATAATTCAACATCAATTAAATAAACTGTTAACTAAAACCACTCTCCTGAAGTCCGATTCCACCGTTTCATAGTGCAGGTAGCTAGTACCTTCGAGATATTCACTCACCTCACGGGGGACAAAAGGAGAGGACGGCCAGTTCAGTTTGGCCTACAGATTTGGTCTCCTGTGGCCACATTTTCCTTTTTTCCACCCCTCCTGAAGAGTGTTTAATTTCAAAGGGTTCCCATGCTTACCACCTAAACCTACCCGACTGGCTACTGGCTATGATTTTGATTTTGAATTTTGGACTTCATGTACTGGTGGATATCTACTGAAGTAAAATCTACCGATATATGTATTTTCTGCTTTTATGGGTTGTCAGTCCAAGCTGAACACAAGCTGCAAGCTGAATACAGGATATTTTATATCAGCTTGCAGATTCTGATCAGGAGATATCGCAGGTATCTGAACCCTTTAAACTAATTCTTTCATCGCAAAACCTAAACTGGAATAATATTTCTCAGATATCGGCTTGCTGTCACTCCAAAAGATGCGTTGGATTCTGATGCTAAAGAACTTCGTTACTCATTTGATTTTCTACTAATGGTGCTTTCAGCTCTTAGTAAACAGTGAAGCTGTCTTTGTCCCATGCTTGCTTTTAGAAATTGTATGATATTGGCCATACCTTTCTGAATAAACTTAGCTTCTTTAAAAAACTACTAACCACTTTTTATCCACAGTAACTTAGAAAGTGCGGACATTTAAAAAGAGATTATTATCTGGATATCCTCACACAGGAATTTCAGCGGTATAAATGGTAGCTAGGTATAACTGGAAAGTGAGCTATGTACCAATCCCATGTGATGATGCACAGAATCGGCCAGACAGACATTCTAAAGTCGCACCCCGCATTCTCGTGGAGCAGAATTTTAATACCTTTCAAAAGAGATACATTATTCTGGGAGGGAAAAGGAGGGCACGGCTCCGGATCAGTATGGCCTATTGATCTGAACTACTGGACTACTTGAACTTTTGATAGTCACAGTTGAAATGGCAAAGGTTAACATTTCCTAAAGGTAAGTAGACTAAATGGTTTCAGAATAGCTAATTTCAAAGGTCGGGACAGATTTAAGTACAAGTGGGTTTTCAACAAATGAGTTGCATAACAAGGGTCTATTATACTGTATATTAATTAACACAAAATGGACTAGTTACCTTAAGAATATCAGGTCATAGAGGGGAGCTAAAATTGGTTCTGACCATTAACGTATTAAAAGTATCTTGCAACTTAAACTTAAGAAATGTTGTGCTAAGTTTTAAAAATTTACCTTTAACGTTGTAGCTCTGGAAGACTTAGTTACGGCCAAACCTTACCCTGAAAGGTTACTTAAGTCATTATCACAATTGCAGTTTGCTGCTACTGAAGTTAAGAAGAATGGGACCATTTTGTACAGGCTTTTCCTGACACGCCGTCCCGTGGCCGAGTGGTTAGCACGCTTGGCTACTGATCTAAGGGACCTGGGTTCGAGCCCTGGAATTAGGCATGGATGTGTGTGTCGTTTTTCTGCTGAGGTCCTGCCATCCTCTCAGATCTCCTACTGTGGCATATAAACTGACAGGCTCCTGTCAGACCTCTGTGGCAAGCAGCTGCTTGAGGGGGTATTTTTTTTATTTTTCCTGACACTAACAGTAAACTTTTGGGTAAAGTGGTGAAGAGGAAACAACGTTATATGAGTGATAAGAACTGGAGTTTAATTTTGAAGGAACTAATTTCAGGAATAACTTTAATTAACACTCTACTAGTCCTAATATATGGCAGTACTGAATCTTTAATAAATCTAGAAGATCAGTTGAATTCTGATAAGTATCTTTGGCTTGATAGCTTGGCTGAAAAGCAGAGGAAGCAGTTAGATAGGATAACAACAGAGAGATAACCTTTAGGGTGGGAAGAAACAGGCAGGTATACAGGGGTTGAAAGATAAACATGGTAAGATTCTGTTATGAGCTGATCATTTCAGTGATGTTCTAAACAATGTTGTTAGTTCTACTCCCATTGTTTGTAATGACGATAGATGCATTACTTGCTTTATTGTTGGCCCTATATCACAGTGTGTAATTATTTTGGCTATTTCTAAACCTAAAATATATAAATCCCCAGAGGTAGATCAAATTACTACTGAAATGCT
The DNA here is from genome assembly GCA_038380435.1 of Ryuthela nishihirai. NCBI lineage: Eukaryota > Metazoa > Arthropoda > Arachnida > Araneae > Heptathelidae > Ryuthela > Ryuthela nishihirai. Next base: position 82,335,413 of record JAWZYU010000009.1, on the reverse strand, counting down.
TAGAGCTGGGAATGTTTCTGCTATCACATGGATGACTAAAATTTGGAATATTTTTTATGATAAAGGTATTTTTCCCAAGGATTTTATCAGAGCAATTGTAATTCATATTTTTAAAACGCTAATAGCAGTTTTTGTGATAATTATAGGGGTATCAGCCTATTTTACGTTCCAGGTAAAGTTCTTTTCATGATTGTGCTTAATAGAATTAAGAATCTGGTTGGCTGGCAATTGCGTGATGAGCGTTGTTTGGGTTGTTTTACCTCTGAGCGGCACTTTTTTGCACACCATGGGCTAAATGGCCAGGTCACATGGGCCCCGAAGGCTCAGAGATGGTTGGGGGAGGGGACCCAATGGAACAGATGGTAGCATCCCGTCAAGGCCATCCAGCGTGTTCTTTAACGTGCACAGGGTATAGCTCTCCCGCACACGGGACCACGCTTAACGTCCCATCCGACGGACGGCGGCCTTTCCAAGCCCATCGGTGTCCCCTACTGACTGTGGGCAGGGCGGGGATTTTTGCGGAGATAAATCTCAACGCTGACCCAGCTGGGACTCGAACCTGGGAACTACAGATTACGAGCCTGGCGCGCTACCAACTGAGCCACCCCCGCCTCTCGCATGATGAGCAGTGTGGATTCAGAAGTGGTAAGGTATGTGAAGATCAGATTTTTTCAATTAGGCAGATTCTTGAGAAATGTTTAGAATTTAGTAAACCTTTTGTTACCAGCTCTGTTGATTTCAAAAAAGCTTTTGACTCTGCTGATCGTCATAATTTGTGATTGATCTTGGGTGAATTGGTGTTGTGGTTGAATTGGGTGAGATCGTGTGACATACCACACGAGTTAGTTAACATAATGAAAGCTCTCTATCATAATACTGAGTCAGGAGTGAGAGTTGTAAGTCTAGCAGTTGGTTTAACCTTGCAGTAAACCGTAGGTTTAACGGTTTCGAATTTAACGGACAAAATCTTTTCAACCAAAAAGCGAATTTATTGCCTACCTTCAGATGCCCAAATTTTCGCAACATCTTTGCAAGTTGATGGTGTCACCATGGGCCAGAAACTCAATCAACAGCGAACCCTGATAGACAAATGAAAATTGTCAGCACACCTCACATTGTCAACTTTGGATGTTTCCATACTGGGTTTATATGGAATCTACGCATGGTCTATCACGTTTAAGATGACATTGCCACTAACTCCGGTGCGGTTGAGTTCCTTCTCTGTATGCCAGTTCCGTGTGTGATGAAGCAAAGATTACTCAGTTCATTATTCAGACATAGGGATTGTCCACTTTTCATTTTAACGAACCATTTACATATCTTTAAATAAGAAGATATTCCAGTTACACATTAACAAGTGTAGTGCTAAGTAAAGACATTTGAGAAAATAAGACAAATTAAAAAAAGCTTCTAGTTATCTCCATCCTTTGTGTTGAGAACGTACTATCTTATTACGAAAAAGAAATGATAAATGCCTAGGTAAAGCTAAGATACAAACGCATTGAAATATCTGTGGGATATTATTAAATTTCTCTCTGAACGCAAACTTCATGATTTAAGCATTTCCAATGGATGAATATATCATGTTGTAGAACCGTTTCTCTATTTCATATCTACAGCATATCACAGGCATACTTGATGCATATGGCATATTGCTTTCAGCTTAAAAGAAACATAAATTACACGCCTTGGAAAGCTTTGTCCAAATTTCGGAAATAAAGTGCAAAGGCAACAGTGAAAAATGAAGGGCGTAATTAAAAAAAGGAGAAGAGAAAGAGAAAAAAAAAGAAGTAAATGAAACGGCGAGTCAGCTTTTGTAATAAAGGAAAAAAAAAAGGTAATAAGAGGAAGATTAAAGCAGCACGGAGGAAAGAAAGAAAGAAGTAAAAGATGAAGCAAAAAGAAGGTTCATCGAGAAAAGCTTTGCAAAATATGGTTTTTCAGATATTAATCTCGGTGTGCAGCAGTAACCATTACTATAGTGGAGCTGTGTGCTTACGTCTTGAAGGCATCGATTAGACGACAAACGTCTTCTGACTTCACTGTATTAGATCCATTTATCACGAGCACGTAGGTATCCCTTGGCTGTGTCCCACATTCATCTTGTTCACATATGAAGTTCGAAAGTGCGGCCAGTCATCATGATTTATTTTCAGCATTCACTCAGTTAATGTTGTTCTTACATCTGGCAACACGGGGAGAATGAGAACAGAACGTTCTGGGCGGATGGCTTAGTTCGTGATGACAATGAGGAATGGCCAGTGCGGAAATTTGTGAAATTTAAACTTAACTTATTTATCTCATTACGGTTTTTTTTATCTTTTCTTTCTTATGATTTTGTTTCTTCCTACCATCAGCTAATAAAAGGCTGCAAAACAGAAAGAGGGAAATATACTTATGTCATTTGCGATTAAGAATTATTTATAACATTTCTAATCCCAGACTCAATATCGGTAAAGCTTTTACATGCATATAACCCAAGGCGGTGGGTTGGGTTGTTTTACCTCTGAGCGGCACTTTTTTGCACACCATGGGCTAAATGGCCAGGTCACATGGACCCCGAAGGCTCAGAGAAGGTTGGAGGAGGGGACCCACTGGAACAGCTGTTGGGAGACAGATGATAGCCTCCCGTCAAGGCCATCCAGCGTGTTCTTTAACGTGCACAGGGTATGGATCTCCCGCACACGGGGCCACGCTTAACGTCCCATCCGACGGACGGCGGCCTTTCCAAGCCCATCGGTGTCCCCTACTGACCGTGGGCAGGGCGGGGAATTTTGCGGAGATAAATCTCAACGCTGACCCAGCTGGGAACTCGAACCTGGGAACTACAGATTACGAGCCTGGCGCGCTACCGACTGAGCCCCCCCCCCCCCCCCAAGGCGGTGGAGGACCAACCAGAGTTTGTATTTTTGAGAGACCCTGTTTGATGCTGCCCACCCGTATCATTTAAAGTCTTTCTTCCTCAAGGTTTTGCAAATACTATTCAAAACACTATTAGCTAATTTACATTTCAGCGTAAGGTAGTATGGAAAAACCATTACAATTTCAACTTCAATGTGATTCTTTTTAAAGGCGATTGATCTTCGTCTAATCTCATCATTATTTAAATAATGAAACTTTCTAAAATCCAAGGTGCTTCATAGTAACTAGAATCAAGAGGACAAAGTTTCCTCTTGCTCACAAAATGGTCGAAGTTCCATTACCATAGTAAACGTTAAAAAGGATCAATTTTTTATACAACCTAATTTCAGTCCTTAGGTTTATTCGTCTATTTTTAACATTTTTCCACAGACTCTTAAAAATTCTAGCAGCAACCCCATCTCTAAATTCATCTCATGTTTTACAATATTTTATCCCATAGATTAAGGGTTCTCAATTACGCGGTAAAATGTTTTTGGGGTACGCCGTGAGAGCTAAAAAGTCGCTAGATATGTGTTATATATATATGTTTCATTTTATATCCATTGTTATACTATAACTATGGTTTTATCTATCTATACAAGGGGTACGACAGTAACATACACATTTCCAGGGGGTACTACCCGAAGCATAAAAGGTTGAGAACCACTGCCTAAGACAATTAAACTGAGAATCTTGCTCAAGGACATAATCATTTAAAAGGACTGGATAATCTCTCACCTGACTAGTTTTCAACAATTCATTTTTTCTTCATTAATCATTAAGCATACTCTTTTACCATCCTCGTCAATTCGACACTAAAGGATTCATCTTGTGAATTTGGTCGCCAAAAAAGTCAAATCATCAGCATAATGTAAGACACTTTTTGATTTCTACAACAGCTAGAGATTCAGTCTCTCCAATGTAAATCTTCCCTTGTAAACTAACTGATCATTATGCATCAATCCTTGCATATCCTTTTGCTGTTTTACATATAAAATGTTTATTATCTGGGATATAAAATGTGGTATATCTATTGATATGCTGTCTAGCTGATATCTCTTCTGTTCCAACCAGGCTACCAAAGTAAAAGATTATGATCGGCTTCCAACTAATCCCTTAAGCATCTTTTAAGTTCCTTGTAATTCTGCTTGTTAAAACTAGTAGCTGTTGATTCCGCTGGGTCCTGAATTTTTTTCTGTTAGTAATTAGGGGCATTGTCCTCTTAATCAAATTACACAGTTTCATTTCATCCAGAAAGGTTTTTTTTTGTCTTTGGTTTCAAGTGTGCTCTGCTCTAAAAGCCCTTATTCTCTTCCAATCTCAGTTTTAAGCAAGCAGCTTTTGTTACAATGACTATACATTGGTATAATGTCACTCTTTCGATATTTCTGACTCTTTCTGACACTCACAGTAAAAAGTTTTTTTTCCTTGAAAATTTTTAGTCATAAAACAATTTTAACAAGGTAATTATCAGAATTAATTTAGTGAAACCTAAGACTTGTCGTTTCTAAACAGAATAGTTGATTTACTGTTATATAATGAATGATATTTCAATACAGTTTATGAGGTGAAATTCATGCGTATTTATACATATCGTTTTATTAATAGAAATTATTAGTTATTCTCAAACTATTAAGTATTCTTATTTGTAAGCGAATATTCCTGATTCACAATTCAACTACCAATGTCGAAACGGTCTGTCTTTCCAGTTCAAAAGTCAGAATCATTACCTGCTTTGCCATCGAAGCTTCTTAGCACAAGAAGTGCCTTTTCGAAAGGAATTAAAAATATTCTAAAGTTTGAAGAGAGCGATAAACATGTTTAATTGCCCATTAAACATGCTTATCTCACTCTTCAAAAGCATAGTGAGGGTTTAGAATAAGATAAAAACGAGGAGAAGAGGTATAAAATTAATTTGAGTGTAAAAAGTTATGAAGTAACAAAACCATGTCCTAAAACGGCATTACTGGCACTTCTACTAAATAATTATATCTTGCTTCACAATAAAGCTAGTGGAAGTAATTATATCTTGTCACAATGAAGGCCTCAAAATATAAATCAAACGATATTTTAATAATATATCCTGCACTTTTCCATCTTACTTCTAATAATGTCCATGACATACTGCTAAAATTCATTTTGTGAAGACATCAAGAGATAGTTTATTTAAAGTTTCCTTGTTGCATGTAACTTCGAAAGGGAAATTTTGTTAGGTTATTTCCAATTGTTTTGTAGCAGTGTGAGATAACACCAACAATATCAAACAATCCCTAATCTCACATATGGTTTTAAAATCCCATTTCTCTTCCGCTAAATGCTTACGCTACCATCTTAGCGGGAGCATCAGGCACCCAAATAAGTGAACCTTTAGACCAACGGCAACCTGCTCTCTGGAAAAACAACTCGTGTTAACTGAAGGGTTCAGATGTCTACAATGGCTTCCGATCACGATCAGCCACCAGCTGTAGTATTAACAACTCACCAATCACAATCTATTAGTAATCTACGGAGATCAGCGCAATATTAAAAGAATTTCACGTTAGGCATCATTAGTAATCCGTATATAAAAACATAATGACCCAGTTCTATACTATTTTCAAATTGTAACATAAACTTCAAAATTGATGTTTTTTGATTTACTTGAGCACCATGTGTATGTTCTTTATGTAGTTGTTATCAGAATTAAAAAAAAAATACTCATAAATTTTGAAGAAGCTAAAATAAAGGGATAGCTTTATATATCACAGATATGTAAAAATTTAATGCAAAATATAATAACTTTTGTATTAGCAATATGTCATTAAAAAAGAAATAACAAACCCCAATAATAATACAAAAGAGAGATAAAAACTACGACATTCATAAAATGACGTAAATATTGTGGGATAAGATAAATATAGAAGGAAAGGAGGAACATAATAGCAGAGTTCGGAACATGAAAATACTGCTTTTTTGATATATATTTATGTTTAAAAATATTATATATGAAAAATCAATCGCCGCCTTTGGCACCTCTTGATTTCTCAACGTCAACCGGACCCTTCCTCAATTTTTCTTAATTAATCTTTTAATCTTAAATTTTCTGGAATATACGACCCAAAATACTCCTAGGCGACAATGGTCACGCTGCTAATATGCGAGGTCACTGACAAAAACATTTGATCCTATTTAACCTTGAAGGGGGTACATCGATTACGAAATTTCTCACGTTTCTGAAATCCATGAACTGAAATAGCTCTAGGAATCAATTTTCAGATCTTTAGCACAGGTACTTTGAAATGTGGTCTTTGACCTCGAAAGATCCATCGGATCCTAAATTTTGTGTTTCTGAGATCTATAACACGAAAGCCGCCGTGACACCAATTTCCACGTTTCTAGCAAGCACAAATCATGGTTTTATCAAATTTTGTCATCTATTCCGCCTTAAAGCAAATATCGGACTTCAAATTTCAGATTTTTATCTAGATCTGCGACCACTCTAAGTTCAAAATTTTCATAGTCATACACACCTGCATCGTAATTAGAATTAGCCTAAATTCTCACTTACCTAAACCTCTCACTCACTACCGCAATCAGTCAAAATCAGCTATACATATATGTTTAGGGTTACCAGATGCCAGTGTTCTAAAAGGAGGAAATAGGAAACAAAGGAGGATTTGCTTTCATTTTGTGAAATACGTTTTTCCCTGTACCAACTAACAGTTCAATCAGAAAAAGGCTTAATTCTAATTGTTGAGAAATGTTTAGAGTTTCAGAAACATGTGGTTACTAGCTTTGTAGTTTCAGAAATGCTTTTGACTCTGTTGATCGTCATAATTTGTGGTTGATCGTGATGTCTTATGACATACCATGCAATGAGACAAAGTTAGTAACATAATGAAAGCTCTCTGTAATAACACCGAGTCGTGTGTGAGAGTTGAGAACCCTTGTAGCAATTGGTTAGTATTGCTTCTGGTGTTCGACAAAGGTGCATTTTGTCTCTCCCTTTCTCTTTAGTTTGCTAATTGATTATGTTATGTGAAATTGAGTTATGTGAATTGAAATGTTTGGGTTTAAATGCTCTAGAGATCTGAAAATATCTGATTTAGATTATGCTGATGATTTAGCTCTTTTCGAAAATGATGTTGATGAGATTGAAATGTTTCATTACAGCTGTTGATGAGTTTGGTAGGAGAATAGGTCTGATAATAGATACACAGAACGAAAACTGAAGTAATTAAAATTGGTCAGGCACGTTCAGTTACTCTGAATGGTTTCATTCTTGAACAGGTGTCACAGTTCAATTATATTGGGAGCTATGTAACAGTTAGTGATAGCGGTGATGGGCGACATGAGATTAACAGGCGAATAGGGATTGCCTCTGGGACTTTTAGGAATCTATGGAGAGTGTGGAGAAATAGGCGTATACACCTAAAGACTAAAATAAGACTGTATAATACTTTGTTCTTTCTAGGGTTAGTTATGGTAGTGAAACTTGGACGCTTTGTAAACAAGATAACATGAAACTAGGTGCTTTTGATTCTAGATGCTTACGCAGTATCTTGGGTATTAAATGGTTCAACTTTGTAAGTAATGATGAGGTTAGGCGAAGGAGTCGGAAACCTCATTTAAGCAGCATATTGTGCAGAGAGAGAGAGAGTCCTTGGTTTGGCCTTGCTGCCCGTATGCATAACAATAGATTAGAAACAAGGTTATGAAAGGTGTGCCTGAAGAGCTCAGAAAGAGGGGTAAAGAGATGATGCTGTGGGCAGACAATGTCAAACAAGACCTTGTTAGAATTGGTCTACAGTGGCGAGATTCAGCAGATGTAGCTCAGGAGAGATATTTTTGGATGACTAAATTGCTTAATTTGGTTGGACCTCCATAGCCCATTGCCGCTTGAGGATGATGATGATGATGATAAGCAATCAAGAGTTATTTGGCCTTAAGCGACAAAGTGATTAGTAATATCTGCTGCAGGGGCGAAGGTGCTCAGTCAGTAGTGTGCCAGTCTCGTAATCTTCAGTTCCCAGGTTAGATTTCACTTGGGCCAGTGGTCCTCCTTGACCTTGGTCAGTAGAGGACACCAATGAGCTTGGAAAGGCCGCCGTTAGTCGGATGGGACGTTAAGCCGTGGCGCCGTGTGCGAGAGAGCTATCCCTGTGCACGTTAAAGAACACGCTAGATGGCCTTGACGGTAAAATACCATTTGTCTTCCAACAGCTGTCTAGTGGGTCCTCTCCCCCAACCTTCTCTGAGCCATCGTTGTCCTTGTGACCTGGCCATTTAGCCCATTGCGTGCAAAAACTGACTCTCAGAGGTAAAACAAGTCAACTATCTGCTGTTCCAGAGGGCAAACGTTGTGTGTTTCCATCAACTCTGACTGAGGAAGTGGTCAGCAGTGACTTCAGTCTTGGCAAGCTTGCATTATACAAACCAGGAGTAGTCCCTTTATTTTTTCGCTGTCCTTTTATATTGGACATAACTGGGCCAGTGGTTAGCGTACCTGAGTACTATTCCAGTGGACATGTCCTTAAGTGTTTCTATGTTGTATTCCTTGCGTAAGTGTTTGTATTGTGTACGAGAAACCAACACAAGCCAAAAGCTTACAGATTATCTCAGTCCCTTTGTTAAAAATAAATGCTGTCAACTTTCATAGCTCCAACTATCGGTAAAGGAGGCAAAATTTTATGCAATTTTCTAGAGAGCGTACTTTATCAATCTGACATGTAAATTGCACATATTGAGATTACAGAAAATATTAACGTTTACAACAACAACAGAATTAATTTAGCATTCATGATTTGCGGTTACAGTAAATTATTCACTGTTAACAGTAAATTATATTGGAGTCATGGGTTCAAGAAATTTAAAAAAGGAAAGTATCAAAAAAGTGTGTCTTAATTTTAGTTTAAAACATGTTATGAATTTATAAAAAAAAAACATGACATTTCATGTATTTTCAAAATTCGGGCAGGACACGAGATAAAAAAAGAACTATGAAACAAATGCTTAGGGTTGTAAACGCTTAATAAAGACAATGCAAAATAATCTGATAACTACAGATAGACATATATTCCTTTTGGGGTATAAATAGCAACCCTATATAGGTTAGATGTCAAATCTGTCTTTTGAACCTTTTGAACTCTATCAGATTGTTAGAAATTATTAAGAATTTGTGTTTCTCTTGGTGTAATAACTAAGCAATGAAGCATTTGCTTTTTTTAACTGGTTAAGTTTTGAAAAGAGGATATTTGTAACTTTTCATTTTTTTTTTTTTGCTTTTGTATGTGAAATCGATATATCCTGTTTAAGTGATCACCTTCTTAGACACAAATGCTTCGGGTTGTAAACGCTTAATAAAGACAACGCAAAATAATCTGATAACTACAGATAGACATTATTTTCTGCCTCAAAGTTTTGCGGTAAGTCATCGATTTCACAGCAGTCGAAAGATAAACCTAGACAGAGTAACGTATCATCTCGCGTGTGGCAAAGTCAATTTGACTTCTAATAGCATTTCTCCCCTCGGTTTCTCTTTAAAATTAAGTTGATTAAGTAGAAAATTGCCATTCTTGAAATTAAATTATCTCTTGACCCTAAAGATGGTGTAATTAGCTCTCTCCGGTTGCAAGATAACATTTGGCAGTGCTAGTAACATGTTTCCGAGAAGGAAACGTATGCACACTGGAATTATATACAAAAGGATCTTCTCTGTGTTACGTATTTAAATGGTTGAAGTACTAAAATGTGCTAACGAAAAATGAGAAGTAAACTGGCTGAGCATTTACATTTCGATTTATTTAGGAAGAAATTACATTTCTTTTATGGAGAGTTCGCAACTGTGTAAATGTTTAAGTGGTAAATGAGTGGTCTGCTTTTGGATATATAGGATGAAAGAACAGAATTTGATATATCTAGAATTTTATTACCTACGGTACTCCTTCGTTTGGAACGAGTTCGTTTTAAATGAATTTGCAGTTAAACAGTCTATCTATTAGCATCAAATGTAGTGTATAAATTGTGTGTTGCTGAATTAAACGTTTTGGCGGGAACAAAGAAAGAGCTTTGTTGAAAAGTTCGGACCAACTAAGTGCAGGTTGTCGTCTTGTGTCACTGCTGATGCTTAAAACTGATCTGAGTCTTTGATACTGATGCTGAGCTGATTAGTAAGGAGTCGTAAGCATTCTTTAGAATTCTGACACAATTGTAGAATTAATAAAACTCATTAAAATGACAATTAAAATATTTTAGATCTGCAGAGAAAAAGTAAAAATAAAAATAGAAAAATAGCAAAAGTTAAAAAAAATAAAAAATCTCTTTTGCTATATGAGTCCTAAAAAGTAGAAAATACAAACTAAAGTATATATATATATATGGTGCAATCAGTCACTGAGTTCGTATTCACTTCAAAGGAAGATAGGGCGCCGCCAATCTTGTTGCATAGGAAAATGACGCCTTATCTTCCATTGAAGTGAATAAGAATTCAGTGACTGATCACACCATCGGAATGTATTAGGCTTATTTTCTACTTTTGTTTGAGTGTATATAGGAAGATAGTTTTTTTTTAATTTTTGTTATTTACATATATTTTTTCTTTGTCACTAAAAGCACCTACTTTCAAAAACATACTTTGGATATATGACTTAAAAACATCGACCACATTTTTTTGGAGTTGTGTTTTAGGTAGCCCATGACATTGGAGATATCACAAGCTTTAATTTAATTTGAGATATAACTCGTTAAGGTCGACCCTCCTAAGTTTCAGTCTACTTTTGGGGAAGGGAGAATGGTGGAGGGCATAATTCGAAGGAATCTTCGACGGTCATCATGTGAACTTTCATTTGACACCCTTCTATTTGAAACCTACCCGGTTTCATTTGACCTCGTAAGTGTAGCCCCGAATTTCACATTTCCTCTTTTTAGGGGAAATTGCAGATCGTGCAAGCGAAAAACTCACCAGTTAAATAAAAGCTACCTTACTCCAACAAAAAGAAAAATATACATGACAGTTTCCATTATGTTCCATAAACTTTATTACTGAATTTACTGAATTTTACCACTGAATTTACTACTGTGTTCCTGAAGAGAAATTTTGTTCTTGGTGGTGGAGACACTCGTGCAACGCCGTGTTGGTCTCTTCGTTTGACGTGAAATCCTCTTAGTGCGTCTTTCAATGGCTAAAAAAAGCATTATTCACTCGGCTTACAGTGGAAAATCAAGGCATTGGCATTAAGTATGCTGAATATGGAGGGTGAGGTACCTTTCAAACTCATTTATTTGTTTCATTGTAGAAGTACGGCGTGTGGACGTGCCTTGTCATACTGTAGGCGCACACATCAGAAAAGCAAATCGCCAAGTTTCTTCCCCATTGCTTGCTTTAGATGATTCAGAAGCACATACGATACTTCTCACTCGTCACGGTTTATCCTCTCTCCATGTAGTATTCTAGAATTATAATTTTATGATCCCAGAATAAAATGGGGAACACTTTCTAGCTGATGTTTGGGCGAGGACTTGCTTCGATCGAGATGAATTGTATGGTTTCAAGTATGAACTTATATGGTGCAAGTGCGAAGTTGTATGGTGTTGAACTGAACTAGCGTGTTTACCTTCTGATAACAAATAATGCACCCAGGAGTCATTACTAATTACTTATGTTCTAAGAAGGCTGGCAACACTGATTGCTAAGTGGGGGAAAACATGTAACAACAACCTATCTTCAGACCACCATTCTTGTTGTTTTCATTTGTAGGAGGAACAAGTGCTGTACGTTGAAGAGTGGCACAAAGGCAGCGTCTCGATTGTGTTAATGTGCCAGATAAGTTTTGTTATGTGTGTGGAAATTATATTTTAAAATCCCAGGGTCGTTCTTTGACAAAGATTGTGAAGAAAACCTATAACTTGTATTTTGGATGTCATTTTGGAGATCAGGACAAAATATGGGTTCCACATGTGTGCTGCATGTCGTGCTTTGTTAGCCTGAGTGAATGGTTGAAAGGTAAGATAAAATCCATGCCTTTGCAGTTCCAATGATTTGGCTTGAGCCAACTAGTCACTTGCATGATTGCTATTTTTAACTAAAGTGCGGACTTTTCAAAATAGTACAAAAGCAAAATACAATATCCAAATGTGCCTTCAAGCATAAGGCCAGTTCGTCATGGAGAAGATCTTCTTGTACCAACCTCCAACCAACTGGGAGGAGATGGATTTACATTCATCAGAGAAATAATCTGAGGCAGGTACAGATTCTGATCCTACCTACACCCCTAAAAAGTTAAACGAGCCTCATCTAATTCAACAAAATGGACTAAATGATCTTGTTCGAGACCTAGGACTTTCCAAACAATAAGCTGAGGTTTTAGGTTCAAGACTTGAAGGGTGGAATCTTCTGGCCAAGGGTACCAGAGTTTCTTTGTTCAGAAAGAGAAATTTGGCTTTATCTGCTTATTATGAGATGCAAGATGGTTTGTGTTTCTGCACAGATATTTCATAGCTGATGGAAGAAATTGGAACAATTCACGACCCTAAGGAATGGCGTCTATTTATAGATTCGTCAAAATTCAGTTTAAAAGTTGCCTTTTTGCACAAAGGGAACCTAAAACCTCCCATTCCAGTGCTACACACTATGGGAATGAAGGAAACTTAAGACAGCATGGAAAAAATACTCACTGCTATAAAATATGACTGGTTTAAATGGACAATATGTGGTGACCTAAAAGTCATCTCTCTCTTGCTCGGGCTTCAAGGAGGCTTCACAAATTTTGCTGTTTTCTGTGTTTGTGGGTCATTAGAGCCAGAAAGGAACACTATAAAACAAAAGACTGGCCCAAAAGAGATATTTTTATTCCTGGAAAGAGTAATGTGAGACATAAGCCTCTATTTGAACCCTCTGATGTTCTGCTCCCACCACTACACATCAAACTGGGGCTTATGAAACACTTTGCAAAGGCTATGGACAAAAGTGGTAAAGGGGTTTTGCACTTGAATTAAAAATTTCCGAAACTAAGTAATGCCAAACTCAAAGAAGGGATCTTTGTTGGTCATCAGATCAGGAAGCTACTGAATGATACTGGCTTCGAAGAAAAACTGAATATGAAGGAGCGCGCTGCATGGAAATACTCACGTCTGTGGTCCAGGATTTTCTGGGGATTCACAAATAGGAAAACTACCATCAGCTCATTCAAGATCTCAAAAACTATGAAAATCTTGGCTGCCGAACGTCTTTGAAGATCCATTTCGTGTACTCACATCTCGACTTTTTTTCCAAGAACTTAGGAGCTGTGAGTGATGAGCAAGGGGAAAGATTTCAGCAGGATATTCGAACTATGGAGGAGAGATATCAAGGCAGGTGGGACTCAGCAATGATGGGTGATTACTGCTGGTTCTTGCAGAAGGAACAGCACGTAAAAGACGAAAATGAACATCTTGTAAATATAAAAGATCCTTACCCATGTTATGTTGTTTTGCGCTTCAATATTATTTCATTTGTTACTTTATATTTAGTGGTCTATAACTATGATGTTTCTAATGTTTTTCACTGTAATCACGTAATTAATTAAGTTTTAAGTTGCAATTTAATTAAATAGTCACATTTATTTTCGTTTCCCAGATATGCGTATTCATTGAAATTTGAAATACATCAATCCGTAATTTAAAAACCAACTGTACATGCTGTAGATTTTTAGCAGCCATATTTGAATTCAGCACCCTAAAATTAGTTAAAAGCATCCTATTTGACCAATGTTAAAAAAAAAAGTTTCAATCTGTTGTCTAGTGTAATTAATACTGCGGGAATTTCTTCAATGGTAATGAAACGATTTCATTTTACACGAGTTACCCCACAAACGTTTTGTGAGTCTCTGCTATTAGCAGATATGCTTGCATGGGTAGCGAGGCATCTTTAACATAGTGTTACGACAGATGAACGAGCAACAGTGACTTCATGACTTAACGTGACTTGAACTTCTACGTGAGATTCAATTTAGCCAACGAAATGTAACTTAGAACAGTTCGGAAGAATGAAAATGGGAGAAATGTAATACAGTAGTGCGTGGTGTTGTGAAAGATGAAGAAGTTCATCTGAGTATTTACGCGTTAAGTGTGTTAAAGTTGTGAAATCTGAGAGGACGTTCAGTAGTATGAGTCAGTGCACGTTAAGTGAAAATAATTAGTATATTTATTAGTGTGTGCGCGGGTGTTTGTTTTCTGTTGTTAGTAACAAAAGTTTAGTGAACTAGCACAGGACGAGAGTTTGTTTACATCTGAAGGTATTCAAGTGACATGGTAAACAAAGTAAAGAGGTAGTATTTTAGTAGAACAGACAGAGCTGATATTGTATACTCTGTACAAAAAGGTTAATGACTTATGTATGATAGTAGTTCATTTGTTTATAAGATACTTCATCCATATTTTTGTAACAATTTACATTGTATTGTAATTGGTTTGAAAATATGCTATTGATACTCACGCTCAGTGCTTATCCATTTTTAAATTCGCAACAATATTAAATACTTTTCTTGAACTTAGGTATCCAAGAGTAAACTTGTCACAGACGAAATCAACATTCTGCAATAATTTTCAGCCGGTGTTATTCCTTTAGCATTAAGAAATCGAATTAAAGATCGCATCTCTATCTTGGTGCATGATGTAAAGGTGCTGCCATCCTTAAGACTGTTATTTATGAATAACACCAGCAGGCAGAGCCATATGGACGTTCAATGTATAATAAAAGTTCAGTGTATAATAAAAAAAATGTGTTACTCCAATGGGAAAATTTTTCTAGGCAGTTTTTTAAAGTTACTCTAACAGGAGCGGTTTTCCTTTGGATGGTCTTTATATATTATATTTACTCACGTACATATATCATTATGTACAGTCGCTCAAAAAAGTATCCGAACACTACGGTTGATTACAGAATTCAGAAAAAATATCTGGCAATGATTTTTTAGGAATTAGTGATCTGGCAACCTTCGTGTCACGTGACATGAAGGTTGCCAGATCACTAATTTCTAAAAAAATCGTTGCCAGATATTTTTTCTGAAGTCTGTAATCAACCATGGTGTTCGGATAATTTTTTGAGCGACTGTACATATATATTTATTCTGATTACAAATATATATATATATACATGTATATTATATTTACGCATATATATTAGTATCATATCAGGATCTTAAATAACTGTAGTGATCACAAAATCAAAGCTACATAAGTCATCAGTCGAGAAAAAATTTCTGCTGAAATGATTAGTTTGAATAATTTTTATCTTAATTAATTAATCTTTAGTCTGATCGATCTGTTGTTGAGACTGGCTGAAGCTTTGACTATATTTTACGATGAATATGTTGTTATTAAGGATTTGAATGAGAGGTATAATTATTACTGTTTCTAGAAGGTGATCATAGTCATTATGGTAATTTCAGATTTCAGTCTACTCTCTGTTATTGGCAATGTTCTTTGCATTCAGCAGAATAAAATATTTGTTTGCTTAACATTTTTTGTTAACTTTATAAATTAAGAGATATATAATGTGGATTCATGAGTGGTAGGGATTGAATAGACCTTATCATATTTCAGAAGTCTCTCACTTTCTAAGAAAACAATCTAAAAACAACCATTTGGTTGGATTTCCATAGCTCATGGTAACTTTACGATTAAGTATACTCGGTATAACTGTACTGTTTGTAAAAGCATAAATAAATTACGTGATTATTTTGACAGTTTTCAGTCATCATTTAACAAAGAAGTTTGCTATTGTTCGACATAAATTATGGTTTGATCGCAAAACAAAACGTCAGCACATATTTTTGAAATGTAGAATGATTATGCAAATAATGATTTTAATCAGATAAGTTATATCCTTCGACTTTAAACAGCATCTGAAGTAAAGAGAGTTTACGTTACTTTGGGAATGCTATTTTCATGCAGAACTACAGATTAGAGAATAGAGTTGTGAACTGTGATTATAAAGGCTTGAAATGGCGTCTAGAATGAAATAAGTGTCAAGATCACACCAGACCGTATTTAGAATTTGATTTGCTTGAAGTACCAATGTAAGAGCTGTTTCTCGGGATTGACATATTTGGAAACCTAAATTTCAAAGAAAACAGTCTAAGAAAAACAATCTGATTGGATCTCATAGCTCATGGCAACGTTAGGATTATGCACTCTTGGTATAACTATACTGTTTGAAAAATTAATAATTTCGTCTTTATTTTGAAAGTTATCAATCATCATTTAACAATGAAGTTCGCGATCCTGAAAAAGAGAGAACAGGAAAATTGTGCTAAATAATTTTAAGCATACTATCAAAAATATTTTAGTTAAAGGATTTCAGAAAGATTCGGGATTTCTGTTAAATCTTATGAAGTTATAATATTAGCCGCAAGAGGCAGTTACCTTAAAACGTTCCAAGTAAACGAAACACTCTAAGTACAAATACAGACCTCATGATAAAATTGGTGGAAATGTGAGAACATTTATTGGAATCCTACGATCATTGGAACAAATTGGAATCATCGAAATATTAAAATTTGTTGTTTCACCGAACAACAAATTGCTCAGTGAAACAATTTTTTATGAGCTTGCAAACCAAGCTCATAAGAAAATATAGCATATCAGCAAACTAAATATGTAGTTATGAAAGCGCTCTTACTAAAATACTAATGTCCCTTCTCACAGAAATCTGTTCTATGGTAGATATACTATAGCCAATTCATTGTCATCACGGCATTAATTGATGATGAACTTCAAAGCATATCCTATAATCTCAATGGTATATTATCTACCGTTACGTTCACAGAAGTTGAAAAAAACTGATATTTCTAGATATATATTTCACTGTTATTCGTTATATCTTGAAACAAGTGTAAACTGAAAATCAATATATCAAATTAACTTCATATCCCCTAATTCCTATAGCAAATCAAGCAATTTTCTTTCCTTGTATTATTCTATCGCGCACACAGATACCGTATTATTCCAGTGAATTATTTTTCAAGATGATCTGAAAAACATTTATAGAGAGTATTTATGAAAATGTGAAGCAGGATATCCCTATAAATTCATCGTAAATATCCATAATAAATTTTCAATGAAGTACAAATAGATTCTCAAACTAAAGCTGCTCAAAAGACTCTGAAAAAATACATATCGTCCCAGTCCTTATTACGTCCTAGATATATACAGTGGTGTCAGAAATATCACGACACAATATAAGTGTAAGAATACTGTAGTTAATGTAGCATTAAACAATATTAGGAAAAAAAATGAAGCCATCAGGTTGTAGGGGATTTGTTCTGTCTTCAAATCTTGGTACTATGCAACCAAATAGCAAACGATTACATTGCCTTTGCCAAGTATGCAGGTAGAACACGCAGTCAATTTAATGAACGACTGAAAGAACATCGTTGAAATGTTGAAACACTCCAAACTTCCAATGTTCACAAGTTTATTTCCCTGATTCGAAAATATTATAACTTCCCCCAAATATCTGGTAGTTCAAAATGATGAAAACGTTATTGATATATATTAAAAGCAACAAATACTGCAATACATATGGAGGAAATTTCCCCCTCTGTATAGCAACTTTTGCTAGTGGAATACCAGCCGATTTCATAAGTATTAAAGTTTGTTCATAATTAGGATTCGACAACGACACAAAATAAAGCCAGAAAAAATCAGACAAAATAAAGTCGTGTATTCCCATTTTCATATCTGGAAATGAAATGTGATGTAATGGGTTAACAAAAATCTAGTTTAAGAATCTCCCCTCAAAAAAAGTACAAACAAATAAACAAAAAGACTCTAAATTTTAACTATAAAATGTTTTCCGTTTACGGACTTGTATATTTCATACTGCACAGTAAACAGTAATTAACATGTAACGAGAGTTCTCAGATTCTTTTATCTAATGCCGTTGCTTTGCCGTCATCGTTATAGTGTCATCGGTTTCATTTTAAATCACATTTTAAATCCGAAACTGTTGGATCGTTATCGTATCCGTAAGTGTGAATCAACAGAGCCAGGAGATAAAAGGATGCTTTACAAAAATACTCTTACAGTATAAATTGTTCAGACCCATTATGACAAATGCAACCGCGCTAAGTATGCCAACATGATTCGGTATAAATTTGTTGATAACATAAAACCACCGAAGAGACACAATCACTTTGATAAAGTTTGAAAATGACGGGCACTTGCTAAGCCCATCGAAGCATCCCACAAGTTCTAAGCATCTTTATTTTTAAATGTTAGAGCTTTAGCTAAGGTTATTTAAAGTATTTAAATTTCAAGTTTGCATCCTTCTAAATTATTGGAGATTAGCCACGTGCGCAAGCTCAAAGTGTTCTGCGCCAAGTCGCCCATTGTGTTAATTTGTCAAGGAATGGACTCCGCAGCCTCAACCTCCACCATTCATCACAGCCAGCTTGATAGGTGCTTTTTCTTTATACGAGCTAGAAACTGATGAACAAAGTGCATCTGTACCACCACGAATTCTGCCTAATAATGCGACTGTCAACTACATCAAGACGGAACCTAACAGAGAAAACAAAGAAAGGGGATGGAGGAAAACAAGAATGTACATTAAGTACACACTAGCATATAGCAGTTAAGAGTTAATTTTAAAAGTGTTATGGTACTTTTTATGCATTGTTATTGGTTTACATTATATGTTACATACGAATATCATATTATCTCCTTTGAAACTTTACAGATATATGCTCATATCCAGCTGCTCTGAATGAATGATGATGATTTAGATGTTTTTTACTTGTCAGTAAAGGGCGGGGGTTCTCAGTCGGTAGCACTCCAGGCTCGCAATCAGCAGTTCTCAGATTCGTTTTAACTGTGCCAGCGTTTAGATTTATCTCCGCTAACTACTCGGTGAGAAAGGGTGCAGCGATGGGCTTCGAAAGCCACTGTCGTCGGAATAGGAAATTAGGCAGTGGCCTTGAGTGCAGAAGAGCCATATACTGTGTACGTTAAAGAATGCGCTGGATGGCCTTAACGGGAGACTACCATCTGTCTCCCAACAGCTGTCCAGTGGGTCCCATTTAGTTAACCTTCTCTGAGCCCTTGGAGTTCTTGTCATCCTGATATATGGCCCACCGTGCGCACAAAAGTGGGGATCAGAGGTAAAACAACTCAAACTTTTCAGTACCAATATTTCTATATATAGTATATATATAGGATATATTTAGTGTACAGTTTGACCTGAATGATTTGTCACCCGCAACATTTTCTTTTTGAGACATGTGGCATGAACTAAGTATGATGGGCATTAACTAAAATAATGAACTATTACTGTTACTAATATTCAGAACTGCATATTAGTACTTATTGTTGATCTGACTTCGAAAATTGCTTTCTAAAAAATAATTATGAAAGAGTGGCCAAAAGAGGATTTAGACTCGAATCAGGAACAACCCACAAGCTAGTAATACGTAATCCAGTATTTCCTAATTAGTTGCGACCAGCAGAGATTTTAAACAATTGACCAAAATGCAGATTTTGTTTAAAAACAATAGCAAAAATAAATAAATTTATTGAAATCTCAAAGTCAACGAAATTCCACCGTAGGCTTAGAGCGATGGATGATAGATAGCATAGATCTGCTAGGATCTGCTTAGTGCACAAGGAAATAAATATAGGAAGTACCCACTTCAGATTTCTCTGGTCATGGTTTCTCCCAACTAATGCAAAATTTTGGTAAATTTAGCCTAACTACAGTTTAAGCATAAGTTTAATATCTCTCTAATTCAGAGATATCAATCTTGAATTTGTCCCCTGAAATCCGGCCTAAAATTAGTCCAGTAGGTCTCCACAAAAATTGGTCTTAAGGGAAGAAAGAAAATAAAGATAGATAGTAAGACCAAATCCTGGTCCCGTAAGCACGATCACCCCACACCGAAACTTTCCTCTTGTTGAAGCGTGATTGTATCATTCTGGCAACCCTGGGAATCATCCAACCCAATGGGCTAATCCCTGGGAAAAATCCACAAAATCCACTGCCATATTTGATGAGTTGAACGGAGTCCTGGTGCAAGGAAACGGCACTCCATCCGAAGGTTAATGCTCAGTCTTGCGAAAGACGAAGTTATGTTCTACAAGAGATAGACTACCTGCTGCTTTAGTACCAACGAAGCGACTTCGCTGAGAGCATCAACAGAAACGGATGAAACCGAAAATCTCAGAATGATATAAATATAAACGGGGTATCCTTATATAATTATAATGACTAACATCAACTACTTGAGACGTCTCTGTCAGATACTAAGTGGTTGCACTAGAATAGTGTATCAAAAATGAAAAGAAAAAAAAAATCAATAGGTGTGCGAATTTTTAGGGTGTGCGAATTTTTTTTATTTCAATAGGTGTGCAATTAGGTGTGCGACCGACGTGTTCACAATCACGTCGGCTAATTAATTAAATAATAACAAATGTCAATGATGTTGTCTATTTAACACATAGTTTACTGTTTATCAAAATATGTTTAAAAAATGGCTTATGCTAAAACGTTGCAATTGATATATGTATATTATGGTATGATATATATATATGTCAAAACATTTTGATGCTATCTTAAATTTTATTTTCCTAATGAGTAACTGCAGTTTACCTAAGATACATATATTGAAAAGTCAGCTGATTAGGATATTTAATAACCGACCAATAATCTCTTTATCGTGTTGGGCAAAGTTATCGTGAAATGTCAAACAGCCATCACCGACTGCCTTCGGATACTTTTCAGATGCGGGACTTGTTTTTAAATCTGTTAAATTACAGCTGCTCGGGAAGAGATCGCTTTAGATGCATCTATGAGATGTCGCAGCACGCACTTGCTCTTCTCTCGCCGTAGGCACTACGCATAATGTACTCAAGATAAGGCTCAGCAAAGGCGAACGTAATTATCCTTCAGCCATCTTCATTAATTAGAGTGACGGCGAACTTTGTCAACTCCATCGTAGCGAGAAAGTGAAATGAGTCATTGTCGGGTTTGCTCGAAGTGGTGACTTGCTTCGGTGTAAGTGGTATGCTTTGGTTTCTAGACACACCAAATAACACGTGTATTGTTGCTCATACTGCATCCAACGACAAATGACTGCGACAGCTTGGAGAGACCGAGAGACACTGAGTGGTTATAGAGCCCGTTTCATTAGACGATGGCGGATGCAAAATTTCTCTCCCCGGAAAGTGATTTTCGACATCTCCAACTGACATTGCTTTAAAATCACTTCGTGACATATTCATTCTGTTGGCTAATCGTTATGCGTGTCTGTGATCGGAAATTGTGAAATCCTTTCGTCACAAAAAATATTATATTGGATAAATATTAGAGGGGAATTCTAGGTGATTTCACAAACACGTCGGCTAATTTAAAAACATAAACAACAGTTGGGAAATCAACTTCTACCATTCTTCATAACCACCAATATTCAATCTGAGAAATATTTCCCTAACAAATAAAATCCGTTGAAAATACAATAAAAAACACAATTTATATGAATTAGGCACACAGAAAGTTTAATATGGGTTTCAGTTGTCTGTGTTTTTTCAGATAATCTACACTGGACGTCCAGGTTTTGTGAGGCAGATCGACGTGCCATTTTATGTATCACCCCTTCCATGTTACATCGCAATGCCGCCACCAGGAAGATGCTGTAGCTGTAACATAGGAGCTAATCGCAAACCTGTATAAATGAACACAAAGCAAAAGAGACTTAACTCTCTGTATTATGCCCACTCAAGCTCACAGCAGGTACTCAACCTGATCGGATATCATCTATATGCATGTATAAAATCCCTAGTGGAGACATTTTTGAACTACCATTTAACATGTAGAACATTTAATTCTCCATTGTTGTCGACTTAGATGTAATCTGGCGTCCACTGTAGCCCTCTGAAGAAAGAGTGGCAATTGAAACTCCTAATACTTTCGTTGTCTGATATAGAGAGCCCAAATCCATTACAGAATTCACATGTTATGCCAATGGATTGTTTAATTAGAAATTCAGAATCTTCAAGACTAAATTGCTTTCTAGGGATGTGACTGAAAATAAAATACAGATACATATGTAAAATCTAGATAAATCTTGAATTCATGCAATATTCATTTGGTATTTAGTTATGACAGCTGAAATTTTAAACAGCAGCGTCACCTTTCCAAAAATGTTTTTGTCAAAAGTAACAAAAATTGAAATAATGTTTAGATGCACTTCCATATATAGAATTGTTTCAGTAAACAATTGGATATAGAATTTATTGCTTCTGTTTAAATTAGCTCTTGTGATAAATTTTTACAATTGGTAATGTTTGTTGTTAAACGTTTCAGCTTTTATAAATATAAAAACTGATAATTACTACTAAAGTTCAAGATTTAGACAATCGTGACTGAATTCATTAATTTATCACTAGCCTCATTAGCGTAAAAATTGTACCTTTTAAGATATTGAGTCTTTAATTTAACTTTCTATTGTCACAACAAGATCCGCTGATTTGGAAAGGTTCTGAATATTTAGTGATCACCAGAAAATCTAGATTATTGGAGATTAAAAAAACCAAATAATTTTCCTTCTTCTAGGAAGCTTTTTTTCCTCTAGATTAGGGGTTCTCAACGTGGGGTACACGGTAAATTTTTTGGGGTACGCCGTGAGAGCTCAAAAGTCGCTAGATCTAGTAACAAAGTAAAAAATAACCATTGTTATACTATAACTATAGTTTTATCTATCTATACAAGGGTACGCCAGTTACATACACATTTCCAGGGGGTACGTGAAGCATAAAAGATTGAGAACCACTGATCTAGGTGATAGTCTAAAATAATCGATAAATTTAACATGTAGCTTGCTACTATTATATAATATTCTATTAGTACTCAAGTTAGCTTCGTTATTTCGTCACTTTGTCCTGATTTGCACAATCAACTCAGCAGGGCCAAGGATCGACTGAAATTTCCTTGTATTATCGGCGTTCTAGCAAAGAAAGATAATAAAAAAATGCCCTCTAGCAGAAGCTGTGGATTCAACCAATCACATCGTGGACTCATCCAAGATCCTCGGCATTAACACTAACGCTTTGGTGTCTCGTGTATCTTGTAAACGGACAAGGAGCGCACGCGGAAGTGAAAGAGAGACAGAGGTTCACTGATAATTAAAAGTTTGCTCCTGGGCTGATGTTCTCCATTCCATCTCTGTGTTTCTCTATTCTGGGATGGAGTGAAAGACGGAGTTTTTGTTCATTGGCTAACGCCTTGCTATCTCCAAGGAAGGGTATATTTGATAAAATTTCCATCTGTTGTTTGGGACGTTAAGGCGTCGTTTCGAGCGCAATTATGTGAACGCAATGTTACCACTTTGTGGGTGTAACTAACGTTCTGTGTGCTATGATTGAAGTTGTCATGTGTTGCTATGAAATACGGTGTCCTTGAACTTCAGTAATAGGACTCTGTTAAGAAACATGAAACATATAGAAACTATAGTAGAGAAACGAGGTAAGAGAATTCGAAGAGTAATTGAAATAAATTGGTGGATTTGAATAATAAAGGGTTTTCCAAAGAGAGCTTTAGGATTTTGAATGCCGACAACTTAAAATGTTTTTTTCAGGTGGAATTTCATTCATATACAAGTCTAACTATGGCGTCGCTCTCACAAGAACAACGTATTGAAATCGTTAAAACCTATTATGGAAATAGATGTTCAGTAAAAGTAACACATCGCAAAATTCGTGATTTTTTCGGCGCATTCAATCGTCCTACTGAACAATTTCACGTTAAATGGAAGTGTCCATAAACAAAATTGTCGACTTTGAGGGGAAGAAAATCCTCGAGTTATTCACGAACAATCACTTCATGCACAAAAATGTACGGTTTGGTGTGGTTTGTGGTCTGGAGGAATCATTGGCCCATTTTTCTTTGAAAATGATCGCGGCAATGCTGTTACGGTGAATAGAGAGCGTTATAATGCGATGATTACAGGATTTTTGTGGCTTCAAATTGATGGAGTAGACATTTCTGATGTTCATTTTCAACAAGATGATGCTACGAGCCATACAACACGAGCGAACATAGAGTTATTACGCACGGAATTCCCTGGACGTGTAATTTCACGAAATGGAAATGTGAATTGGCCGCCAATATCTTGCGATTTAACACCGTTGGATTTTTTTCTTTGGGGCTATTTGAAAAGTAAAGTTTACGTCAACAAACCAGATAACATACCAGACTTAAAAGATAACATCAGGGCAGTCATAAGAAAGAATAATGTCTCAATGATTGAGAATATCTTACGAAATTATGATGTTCGTATCGATGCCTGTAAACGTAGTCGTGGTGGACATTTAAATGACATCATCTTTCAAGTTTAATTGTAATCGATGAAACTTTAATTTATAATAAACAAATCAGATATATTCCATGCGTTTTCCTCTTTATTACAAAACAACATCCTAAAGTCCCTTTTGGAAAACCCCATATTTAAAGAGTAATTGAAGCCGAACTAGTCGTAAGCAAGCGATTGAAAGCTGCCATGTATTCCTATGAAATAAAGATCTCTACAGAAATACTACCACTATAAAAACTTTTACATTTAATTTAGTGAACGATTTCTATAACTTTTGAGGTAAATTTTACGATTAAAACCTTCCTGTCAAATATTGCAGCTCAGAACACTTTAAATCTAATTAATTAACAAATATTGCAGAACAAATATAGAGAGCTTTGAATATAACTTTCTATTCATTAAATATGGAAGTGCTCTAATAATTTGAGAATTCATAGTAATCTGTTTATTCCTAGAAGAAAAAAAAGCGAGGAAGGAAATGTTAAGTTTTAAAATACTGAATATCTTAATTGTGAAATATTACTGCATATCGAATATTATAAATTATAATACACAGTATATAATAATATTATACGCTGTGTATAATATTTATATGCAATGTATAATATTATTACATTAATTTTTTCGGTTTTTGATAACAAAGCTGTATTACTCTTCATTAAAATTCCCGCAATAATTTCGATTACATTATTACCTTTCTTTGTAGTTAAAAAAATCCACAAAGGGTGCATAAATGAAGTGTGCACTACTGCTTATTGTGCCTAGGAACGAGTGAGTTGTAAATTTGATCCTGATCACGATATATCCGTTTAAAAATTTACATTCTGTTGGTCTCTAACATGTGTTCTATATTTCCATTAATTTACTCTCTCTTACAACCTCTTTGATTTTTTCGATAGCTTAATGTTCAAAGTTAAAAGTTATTCCTTTTGGTATCTAACGTGACTTATTTTCGATCATTAATTGATTCTGGGTTAGGTTCTAAGGCCTGAGTGAGTTTTATTTTTAAAAAAACCTGAACAAGTTGAACGCTAAGCATATTTCTTGTATGGTGAGATTCTCTTCCTATGACTATGCTTCCCGCATTTAGAACAACAAATTAGTGAATATACTTATGAACAGTATTTCAAAGGATTGAAGATAGCAGGAAGTTTAAAAATGATATGGACGGGCAATGTGAAAAGGTTTGTTGGATGTTTTTCTGAACTTTAATGGCGCATAGCAACAATGTTTCTAATGCACCAGATATATATAGATATTAGTAAATATAAAATTCTGATATTAAAAACATTAGGTAACCATAGCCAAAGTTAAAAAAAGCAAAAAAACCATATGTTTAACAAAACAAATATAGAGATAAAGAAGACAATGGCAGAAAAAAATAGCAAAACACGGATGTAACAAAACCTTGGCAAATACTGTATACACTAAGTGTTCACTGAATTATGACCACTTCCCTCCATGTTATACAAGTGAAAGCTAACTTCGAAATCCTTTAAACTAATACTTTAAATTCTGTTACAGGTGGACATATAGATTGATCGTCTGCTTCTTGCAGAAAATAATGTGTTATAAACTAGGACTTGTGTGTGGAACCGAGTAGGCAAAACTTCCTTCTTGCTATTACTAGGAAAACAAGACTGCCACGGTTGATAAGAGGCTTGATCTGGAACAATTTGTTCTATCTGTTTTGAGCAAGATGTTATTGATGGTAAAATATTACGGTATATGGAATTGGCATTAGCATCTGCCAAGCCATTAATACTGATACTAGGGATGACTAAGAAATATTATTCCTAAAATTTATCGTCAATAATAAAGAAATCTTCGCAACCTAAGATTTCAAAACCCACTTTTTTCGTTGCCATACCCCGTTTCAATGACATATCTCCCAGGTTCGATTTTCAACATTTTTTAAAATCAGATCTAGCGCCGCGACTTAGTGGGGAAACATTCTTCACTTTGAAAAGATGAACACACCCACCAACATAACTATAAAAACGAAATAGAGTTAAAAAGGGAAAATAATAATAATAAGCGGATTGAATTTGTTAGAGCAGCGATTACTTTTATATCAAGAGCAAGAGAACAATGCAGAAATTGCATAGAACAAATCGTTCGATACGGAAATAAACGGACACAAATGTCTCTAACTTTAAAGTTCCAGCTGGCACTAAATGACAAGGCATTTCTATAAGAAACTTTTCTCTCGCTACTATGAACACGTCGAATTGCCCCGCAGCGTAAGCTCAGAATCAGCCTATAGATTGGCAGCAGAGACTGGAGGCGTATTGCTTCATTTTTTCCCTTCCAAACCACCAGGAGACATGGTTTCGTGCTGCAGTGGGATTGATACTTCTGTCTCTCCTTGCATGCTGCTGCTGTCGGTCTTGATGAAAGCACTGGCTGCTTTCTAGAAAGACCCAGAGTGGGACACGGAAAGGGTTGGAAAAAAAAGAAAGAAATGCGAAGTCGTGTATGATTAAATCTGAGGAAGAACGCTTTAAAATACAGATAATTAGGAAGAAAAACGAAAATAAACTCAGGTTAGTTTCTTAGTGGCAGCATAAGGAACTGCGACGTTCTAAGGCAATGAAGAAAAAGAAGTCGATAAACGATAGAGAAAAATGGGAACAAGAAAGTGAAAAAAACAAGAAGAAAAAAAGTGAAAACAAGAGCATTTGGAAGCGTTTAGGATCGGAATTCAGAACGTCAGTTCCTACAACCAAATATGGTTTTAGCGAAAAAAAGGAGAAATAACTGCAAGAAATATACCACGAAAATAAAAGACATAAATAGGTTCCTTAAAAAAATTAAAACAACAAAACAAAACCCGAATTATACTTTTATAATGAATAATACAACAAGGGAACAATATATATTGACTGGAAATCCTATAATAATTTTATGTAATGGTCATGAAGGTTTTTGTAAAGTTAATTCGCACGAAAAATGGCACGGTCTTAAAATAATGCACTGTAGATAGAGAAATGTATCTTTCATTGAGTATTATAAGTTTTCAGTTAATTACCGAGCTACGGTGGTGGAAGTTTATACAAACCTGGCTGATATTTTAACTGAGACCTTTTAATCAACATTACAAAACTACCATCAAGATGGTATCACCAGCACCAAATGGAATTTGCATTTCACGATTTAAGTGGATTCCTTTGCAAACAATACGACAATATCTTAGAGACATTTGTGTTGTTCTATAATAAAACATTAGTTTTGAATTTTAAATCTCAAGTTTAAAAGTAATCTGTAGCATAGTGGCATGTCTCTTGCGAAATTACAGCCTGTACTTCGAAACCCAGTGCAATTATTATTATTATTCGTACCTGTGCAATTATTATTATTCGTGAAATTTGCTTTTATCATTTTTTTTATCTGAAATACGCCGGTATTTGTAAATATTCAATGTTTCATTATTTCCCAAGTAATATTCCAGATTAATTAAAAAAACAACTTTTTTCCTTTTAAAAATTGCGAAACAGAAGACAAAGTTAAAATTAATAAAAAATAAATATTCTCCAAAGAACTGCTTCCCATAAAGGTCTGACAGCAGTCTACAAAGATCCATTATCCAGACAAAGCCTGAACGTTTGGGTTCTTTGTAGCACTAGTCACATAGTGTAGTGTCGCTGTCATCATTAGGTATACATTACGGTTATGAAGTCTTCCCTTCTTTGATTCATTTTTACATAATGATATTTAAAAGCACTTAAAATAATTTAATGATTGAATTATTGTGGTTTCTCAGTTGATAAACACTGAATAAATAGTTAAACTGCAGATATTTTAGTTATCTTATACACTTTATTTGGATCAAATGGCTGTCGTAAATATTTGCTGCTTGCCAAGCAGAACTTTGTTCCCTTGATGCTCTTCTCTAAAAAACGATTGCGGATCACTGCTCTACGAGATTTGCTTCATGCTAAAATATTAAACTCTTGTTATAAAATTGTCACGGGTTAGTCTTTTTTGTAGTGTACAATATTAATGAAACACCAATGTCCGTTATGAAATATCCATAACATAATGTATATGCAGTTATCTAAGTAAATAACCTTAAATCGCTTTGGATTCTAAAATAGTTATATGATGTGGTAAATTAATATTAAACTTTTAATGACTTGCAAACACTGAAATTTCAACTTCGGTTCAATCTAATTATAAAGAATTTAGGAGGAAAGCAATTAATTTGTAAATTGGTGTTTCGTCTTAACCTCTTTCATACGTGCAAAATTTGAAAGAAGCTTCAGGCAGCACCAGCCGTTGGCTGTTATAATGAAGCAAAATAATTTCTTTGTTCTTGGTTGTGGCACGGAAGCTTTTCACAACAATTCAGTATGATGACTAACAGACGACTACATTCAGATCGAGGGAATTTAGAAGGTTTTGACAACTCTTTTGAACAAGAAAAGAAAAACTAATATTATGACAAGCAATTTTGTTTGCATATTCTTACTAAAAGCGTAATAAATAATGTAAATGTTAAATGTTATGATTGTGATGATTATCTTCATTCATACGATAAATAATTAAGTTTTGTAATCAGTGGACGGTTTCATACTGGGGTGATACAGTTAGACGTGTTTTGAAACGGTTGCAATAATTAATGGTTCACGATTCACTGTAGAAATTGACATGGTTCAAAACACAGTAACAAAAAAAAGTTCTGTTTGCTCTAGCAGTCATAAAATCGAAAATGCCTCATTAACCCTTCAGTGCTGAATTTAAGATTTGCAATATCTCTTGGAAGTACTAAGTTGAGTAAATGCTGTGTTTAATGAGAAATAGGTAGCAGATACATTTTCCATTATGGAAAACACTGAGAAAAATTCATCCATGAGCTTAAATTATAAATTAATGAATAATACAATCACCGCCGTATTCACTGAAAGGATTTTTGTTAAGAACAAATGAGAGTTAAAAATGATGTTTACCTAGAAACAATCGAGTACTTTGTTACAATCTGGTTAGTTTATTCATTTTAATATTTATAAGTTTTGTATTTAAATGCTAAAATAGGTTAATTGTTTCAATTTCTTGTTTGAAAAGAGTAAGAAATACGTGTTTTGCATGTGTAGGAAAAAAGATCTCTGCGAAAACTCCTATATAGGACAAAGTCGTCACCGCTCACATACATGTATAATATATACAGTAGACTTTTGATTTATGAAGATTTGAATATCCGCCGGTTTGAGAATTTTCCAGTAATTTCTTTAGTTTCCCTGAAACATTTTGGAAAATTCTTTTCCATGCCGCCGAAACGAATATCACTTGGCGGTGGATTGAACCTGCCTCGAAGGTTCTAGAGTTAGAACCCAGACAAAAGGCCGCGGGATAAACACTGGCGAATCGAGTATTGTGTGTGTGTCTCAAATTAAAGACAGGTACTGTGTTGCGTTCGGTAGTGGCTCTTTATTAAACATGAATTTACTTTAAAACTAGGTTTGTGACCTTGAATACTGTACTGTGTTTATAATTATCTGTGCTACCTTATCGAGGCTTATTATATACTTTAACATTGCGCTTTAGAATTTTTAATAAAATTGTTTAAAATTACTCGCAGAGGTTAATTTTAAAATAAATCCCGAACCATGAATCTTATAGCCGACATTACATTTAGCACTGCCGGTGAAAATGTTGCTAATATACCGCGCAAGTCTATAACGTTAGAAGAATTGGATTGTTTTACCTCTGAGCGGCACTTTTTTCCACACAATGAGAAAGCATTTTCACACACTCTTCTTGGTGGAAATGCTTCAGGATTTGTGAAACTTAAGCCTTGTTCGTCTATTGCTCTAAAACACTGAGGGCTATTAAGGGCCTCATTAAATCAAATATGCCAATCATTTGGACTTCAAACAGAAGGGTTTGGTGACACAAGATGTCTTAACAGACTGGCATACAGAACAGTTTTTTCCAAAAGGTACATTGTTACTATGAGGGAAATAATTATCCAAGCACGGTGCTGCTGCTGTTGAGCAATGCTCCAGGATATCCAAAAAACACTGGAGAAATAAGAACGGCTGTGGATGTAAAAGTTGAATTTATGTCGTCAAATACCACTTCCCTTTTACAACCAATGGACCAGGGCGTAATAGCAAATTTTAAGACCTAATACTTTTTTTACTTTTAGATAATTTTAAAGCCTGCCCTCAGACTTTTAGGAAGATGTTACGAGAAATGAACAACTGCAACATGTCTGTCAAAGAATATTTTAGGCCTATAATATCTTAAAGAGCCGTCCCGTGGTCGAGTGGTTAGCACGCTTGGCTACTGATCTATGGGACTGGGTTCGAGCCCCGGGTAAGGCATGGATGTATGTGTCGTTTTTCTGCTGAGGTCCTGCCATCCTCTCAGACCTTCTATTATGGCATATAAACTGGCAGGCTCCTGTCAGACCTCTGTGGCAAGCAGCTGCTTGAGGGGGTATTTATTATTTATTTATTTATAATATCTTAAAGGGCATCAACAACACCGATGCTGCTGGGAAAGAGATCACATTAACTTTCAAGAATGCAGTGTAGTGAAAAGTGTGGCCTGAATGTTTAGGGGGATTTGACCAAGTGCCACAGATTGCAAATGAAATACCGGAATTGCTAAGGAGATGGAGCTTGATAGCGTTGAGTCTGATGATGTGATTGAGTTGTTGGAGAGCCATTCTCATCCTCTTACAAATGAGGAACTGAAAGATTTGGCTGCACAGTTAACTCAAGAACAACAGCAAGAATAAGAAGAGCCCGTTTTATGGTTTATAAAAACCCATGATTTGCAGGTAATTCTGGCTGTGATCGATAGGCACCTGCATAGGCAAAGATGACATCGATCCTGACTGAAAACGAAGCTGTTCTATTAAAAGAGAAATCAATGCAATGTTGCAGCTTTACTACTATGATTTGAAGGAAAGGAGGCGTCAAGCAATGCAAACAACCCTCCTTCCTTATTTTAAAGAGATATCTGAAAAGCCTTTAACTGATTCAAAGACGGCAGAAGATGATCCAGTCGACCCTGACGATTCAAACCAGGACCTTCCTCTCGTCAGTAATACCTATATATTTATATTATACAGGTAAGTGTTACGAAACAAATGTGATTTTAATGCATGTATATAAAATTTATATTTAAAATATTAAAATTTTTGAATTATTGTATGAGAGTATCAATTTGTTTTCACCTGGAACGCATCTCTTTAAAATACATTATAATTCGGGTTTCATTTACACCAGTTCGATATATGCCGGCATCTCCAAAAACCTAACCTTAGCGTAAATCAAGGGCCTGGTTGTTATTTCATTTTTGCCACTGAGTGTTCTAAATGAGCTTTTATTCCGTAAGATAAATTGTTATATACAAAATAGGTTAATTCTATTGATACCCTAATAAAAGAAGATTGGCAGCAAAGTTACAACATGATGTCAGGCCGAAATTTCACTAAAAACTTTGGATAGATAAAGTACTTAATTATTTTCTTTTCTGAGGCTTAAGGCTCTTCATAGCTAAGATAAACATTAGAGAAAGTTTAACGAGCTGGTTTATGATATAGCAAACAGTTTCTCGACTTTGCCATTACTTTAGGTTGCGTTTAAATAATATTTCTTACTTTCGATGTGAGAACGAATTTTTGGAACTCGAGGCGATTATTTAAATAAAACCTTTATTGTAAAGTGATATTTGCAATAGACGTCAAAATTAAAAAAAGAAACGAGTTAGCAAATTAATGATTTTTAATCTTCTTTAAAAGGAATACTTTCTCAGCTTCGATAAACTCTTAACCGCTTTACAAATGAAAATAACTCTCATTTAACTGAAAGCAATTAACGATGGCTGTTTTCACTGTACGTAATCTATCAGTCTGCTTATTGTCAGAATATCCCTCAATCTGTTTCTATGAAACTTTTTTCTCACAGTTTTCGAAAAATTAATTGTAAAAGTTTCTCCCAATCATTTAGCATTTTAAATCACAATAAATACTACATCAATCAACATTACAAAAAGCCAAATAATTTATTGAGAGCTATTACTCAAATGTTTGTAAATGATAGCTAGGTGGTCACTGGAAGGAGAGCTATGCACCAATCCCCTGTAATGATGCATAGAACCGTCCAGGCCTAGCACCTAATGTCCGACCCCGCCTTCTCGTGGTGCAGACCGTTAGTAACTTTCAAAAGTGATACTCTCTTGTGGAAGTGAACAGAAGGAGAAGGCTGCCAGATTAGTGTGGCCTACTGATCTGGACAACTATGGCTACTTTTCTTTTTTTTCTACTCTGTTGAGAAGTGGTCAACCACACAGGGTCCTGGTGCTGACCACATAAACCCACTGGACTGGACTGAATTATGGCTCTGTACTTGATTATGGATCCTGAATTTGCTGCACTGGTGGGCTTCTGTGGAGGGAAAACCTTCCGCTGTGTTTTCTGTTTGTTTGTGGGTTGACAGCCCCAAGTGAATAGATTCACAGGATATGTTTATTAGCTGGGGGATAATCCTGAGCAGAGGTCATCGCAGGCACCTGAACTCTTTGCTTCTATTGGCAACGTCAAATTCTACATTGGAGGAAGTCTTCCAGTGTAGATGGTTTCAGCCTTTAGTGGTGGGGGAACGGGACATTACCTCATGTCTGCGATTAGGGGGCTGTTTGATATTGTCGGCATTCCCCCTCTCAATAAACATAGTTTCTCTAAACACCCGCTAACCATTTTCTTTCCATATGTAGTTGGAATGTGAGAACTCTGCACGGAGCTTTTTCTCTTGATGTCCTCACACAAGAATTCCATACTTTTAATTTAGATATTCTCGGCTTGCAAGAGATCAGATGGACAGAAAAAGCTCAGATTCTTAAAAATATTCTTAAATTTCTCTTTTCACGGACGGACGACAATAAGCATCACCAAGGCGTGGGTCTGCTTCTCAGCAGACATGCTAGTGATGCTCTTCTAGGATATGAGTGCATTAATGAAAGGTTTCTTACAGCAAAATTTCAGACAAGCATAAAAGACTTGAATGTTATCTGCTGTTATGCCCCCACTGAGGATGCCGATGAGGATGAGAAGGATAGGTTTTACGGACAACTTCAGGATATTTTGAATTCCTTCAAGAAAGGAGATATTACCCTTGTTCTAGGTGACTTCCATGCCAAAGTTGGTACTGACTCTGATCTTTGGGGAGGGGTGATAGGCCCTCTTAGTATTGGCAGCTGCAATGGCAATGCGCAACATATCCTACAGGTAAGTAAACTCAATGGATTCAGAATAACTAACACTTATTACAAACACTACGACATACATAAGTACACATGGGTTTCACCCGATGGTTCCGACTCTCTAAGAATAGATTGATTACATATTAATTAACAGCAAATGGACTAGTTCTGTTAGGAATAGAATGTCATACAGGGGAGCTGAAATTGGATCTGACCATTACCTTGTTAAAAGTGTCTTGCAACTTAAACTTAAAAAGTGTTGTGCTAGGGTTAAAAATTTATTTTTAGTACTGAAGTTCTGAAAGACCCAGTTATAGATAAAAGCTTACCATTTCTGATAATTAACGGATTAATGCAAGAGTTAAGGGAACCCGGGCCCTAAGTAAGATGAAGGCCCCTTAACTGTTAAGGACTAGTGGGATTTTAAATAGAAATTTATTTTCTTTTTCAAATTTATGCAATTTTTGGAATTAGTAACAATGAACACAATTTAGGAAACCGTTATAAATTGATGAATCTGAACTAGCTACTTCTCTATGAAACCTATGAATTATATTTCCTTCTATCGCTATTAAACGCATTAAATAACATACTTCATTATCTTAAAAGAGAGTGGTATATGCAAATAAGAAAAGCTCATTAAATTCAGTATTATTAACATTTTATTTAATTCATTTATCTATCAATTTATTTATGATTCATTTCTGGTAGCAAGAGGGGCCCTCAATTTCTTACGTGTACTGTGCCCCAAAATTTCTTGAACGGACTTTGCACAAATCATGTGATGTTGGCCTATGTCTATACATATCAGCTGCTTACTGGGTTAATGCATACTTCGCGTTTTCTTGGGTGTTGGGGCTTTTTGACTATTTAACTATTGTGCAGCAAAATAAGAACTGATCAAAACTAAAATAATTCAGAACATGACAATAAGCAAATTAACTAATAGTGTATAACTTCAAGTGTTTTAACCCATGACCTTGGGATACACACACACACACATATATATATTGTATACTGATACATATTTCAAATACAGATAATAGGTACATATACTGTATTATGAACTTCTTTCTCCTTCCTTTCTTTTATGAACTCAGTTGCATTACTCCATATAAAGCAAACTCATCACACACGAAAAAAAAGAAAGGATTAATAATAAATTTCTTCCTCTGTTGTGTAATTGCATTGCGATGCGAGAGCACGACCTATTCGAAAAACAACCAAAAAAAGTGTCAAGCACCCGTAATGGATGTTGCATTGATACTATGCAAGAGTCCCTTAGCCATCCAGCAGAGAGCAAGAGGAATACTCTCTTGCGATAGCAACAACAGGAAAGGACATTTTCCGCCTCATTTGAGCGCCACATTATCGCCGACCCTACACGCCAACGACCATCGCAACTGCACACAAGAGAGGAGTTAACATATGGAGCTCCATCTCCCTGCTGGCCTATTTTCATTTTCCCCAAACACAACCAATACGAAGGAATACACACGCTGCGTGCAGGTCAAAGCCAAAGCCGTAAACGACTGTGCTGCAATGTCATCTCTTTTGCGCTGCATATGAACGCAGCACACCATCAGAGCATAATGCGAGGTTTCTGTTACATAGCAGGCATTACGAGTTAAATGCTAGAGGTGAATCTATGATCCCCATTAACCTAAGATTTAGTAGATCAAGATAAAAGAGTTTACGAAAGATTAATTTGCAAAGGATGATAAATGAGGATGTTAAAGTAAAAGTTTTCGTTCGTCTAGGTATATCATTTCCACTGCCATTTGGAATCATTTATATAAATTGCATAGAATATTTTAAATATTTCATAACACAACCAACCTCTAACATTTAACTAAGGGAAATGGTTAATAACCAAATGACAAATATTTAGAGATCAGCTTCAGTGATTTCACAATTTGTTTCAAGTTAAATTTCGGGTGCATAGAATCTCAGCCACATATTTTAGATTTTTTTCAATAATTAATACTACATGAATGAAAGCGAACGCATTTATTCCTGCATTTGAAAACCAACACGAAACTTGAGTGAGCTGAACAAAAATTCGTGAACATCTATCATTGTAGGATTGAACTTCTGTGGAAATTTCATACAATTTGCAAAACGGATTCGGTTGTTTTATCTCTGAGCGTCATTTTGCTTGCACAATGAGGTATATGGTCAGGTCACAAGGACACAAAGGACTCAGATAAGATTCGGGGAAGGGGACTGGACAACTATTAAGAGACAGTTAGTAGCCTCCTATTAAGGCCATCCAGTGAGTTCTTTAACATGCATAGGTATGGCTCTTCTGCACATGAAAAACTGCTTTCCGTTCCATCCGACGGACGGCTGTCTTTCCAAACCCATAGGTGTATTCTGCTGACCAATGGCAGGGTGGGAGTTTTTCAGAGATAAGTCTCAAAGCTGGCACAAGTGGGAGTCGAACCTCGGAATTGCAGATTACGAGCCTGGTGGCTATCAACTGAGCCAACCACTGCACCGTAAATAGAAAACGAAATATGTATAAATGAGCATCATTATACTATTAGTAAAGAAGAACGGATGATGGGAGCAGCAATTAAAGTACTTCACAATCTCTGTCCAGTGGTTTCCCATCCCTCAACCTTCTCTGAACTTTTGGGGTCCTTGTGACCTTGCCATTTAGCACCTTGAGCAGCTTAGAGGTAAAACAACCCAGCCCAAATTCATAAACATCTAAAATATACTTTTGACAGGATACTTAACTGAGAATAAACTAAAAATATAGGAAATGCTAAAAATATTAAAAAATGAACAACTCAAAAGCGCGATAATTAGAACATTTAACTGCAGTTTGCAATTCATAAGCATTTATCTGAAATGTAAAAAATAAATAATGTAGCAAGCCATCCATTAATATATGGATTATTTTAGATCTTTTCTGCAATTTTTTTCCGTTTTCTTCAGTTTCGAAAGAAAAAAAAAATCTTTTTTAGGCGAGTGATTCTCTATGACTCTTCAACTACTAAATAAACATCTTTGGGAATTAATGATTCAGATACAGTTGATTTAGATTTTTGTTTCATATTCAGCCTTATTTTCCAACAAATGTTTCTTTAAAAATTATCTTCGGATTCAGTTTTTCGTTGAAGTAACACGATAGGTAAATCTCTAAGGATTATGCGTGAAGTACAATTGCTTACACCAATCAGTTCACAAAGTGGGTAGAAAATGAGATAGGAAGAAGGTAATGTCTGATCCCCGCCTTACGAAATCTTCCAGGTGAAATCAAAATTTCCGTCATGAATGCGAAATTCGTGAATACAGAAGTACGAAATAATCTAGGGGAATAAATATTCAGGGGGTGGGAACGGTGCAAGACACTGGAATAAGGCGGAACGGACCTGAATACCTTTCCGTTACTCTTCTCGGTTTCAATGGTCTTTTAATAAAATTCTTACAAAATATGCAAAATTTATATTAGTATACTCGCATATTTAAAAAAATATGCATAATGTATATTAGTATACTCGCATATTTAAAAAATATGCATAATGTATATTAGTATACTCGCATATTTAAAAAATATGCATAATGTATATTAGTATACTCACATATTTAAAAAATATGCATAATGTATATTAGTATACTCGCATATTAAAAAAAATTGGCATAATGTATATTAGTATACTCGCATATTTAAAAAATATGCATAATGTATATTAGTATACTCGCATATTTAAAAAATATGCATAATGTATATTAGTATACTCGCATATTTAAAAAATATGCATAATGTATATTAGTATACTCGTATATGTTTATTATTTTTCTTTCGTCCCCGTTCCGTTTGGTAAAGTGGATTAGGATTGATTCAGTCGGTAGCCCGCCATGTTCGTAATCTGATAATCCCAGGTTTGAGCCCCATCTGGGCCAGAGTTGAGATTTATGTCAGCTAAACCCCCACCCTGTCTACGGTCAGAAAGTGGGGGGACATCACTGGCTTAGATAGGTCGCCGTCTGTCGTATGGCACGTACTTATGTGGCCCGAGTGCAGGAGACCCATACTTTCTCCTCATTAAAAAATAAAATGGATGGCCCTGACGGGAGGTTTTCTTTTGTTCCCTGACCTGTGGGTCCTCTTTCCCTAAAGTTTTCTGAGCCCTTGATGTCCTTGTGATCTGATTACATGTCCCATTGTGTAAACATAGTGACACTTTGAAAGTAAAACAACCCAACTCAACTTGGTTGTTAAGGAAGGTGAACGGCGATCCGATCCTCACTGGCACTTACTCTAGATCGACCCCTGCTCTTCTGGTGTCGTGCTTAACCAGGGATAGTGGAGTTTCATTTTAACTTTTTCTTTAAATTTTGAAATGTTATGAATTATAAAAAGAATTGAATCATATATTAAAAAACGAACGTCATTTTATTCGGTTAATTTATTCAAATTTTTAAAATCTAATAATCTTTTTTGTCTTAGTCAAGCTTGAATTATAATAACAATAAAGTTCATTACATACACATAAGTACAAAAGTACACAGACATATATAACTCAAAATATACAATTCTTAATATTTTGTAAAATCCACGAGTTACATTTTACTCATAAGAATAGTATTCTAAAATTAATAAAATAGAATACAAACTCTTGGTGTTGTATCTTTTGCAAATGCAAATGTTGTCAAATAAAACTAACAGTAGCCATAGCTAAAATTAAATTCCAATCGTATAACATAATTATTTTGAAAAAAAACTTCATTTTTCCCCCTCAGCTATATGTTTGGCTTGGAACACTTAACGAATTAGAAAAAGCGCCTAATAAATTATTTTATTCGTTAACTTAAATTATTTTCATCAAATATATCAAGACATATAATTTACAGTATGTCATTTTAGGCACTACCTTTGTTTAGATATTTTTTAATGCTTGAAAATTTGGAAACAAAGCTCAAAATAACAGCCCCCCTTTCTGGTAACGTAAGGTGTAAACATCTCTACAGTCATTGAGTACTGCGAAGCTGAGACAACTGCTTATCTTGATTTTCAGAAAAAAATAATACTCCTAAAAGTAATTTCAGTTGTCACTGAGGTCTGAGAGTAGTCTGTCAATATAATTGGTCATTGTGAAAATCTGTGAAAAAACGAAATCTCACTAGAAAGAAAACATTCATCGGAAATGAAACATCCATGTTCGTTCAGCGAATCACAATGATCGTTTGACCACCGGGGAATTGATCAATGGGCTAGGTGACGAAAAAATGTGATAACCACAACTCATATTTTAAATATAAATAGAGATCTTTTGCAATATTCGCATAAAATTTTGCCAATTTCCAAAAATTTCTACCCTTAGAGTTAGCTAATGAACTTTGTAATTTCTGCCTTTAGCGTCCTCTAACAGTGGAAATTCTAATTAATCGATGTTTGGAAAAAATATATTTAAAAATCTTGTATTAATGCCTATGGAACATAAAAAGTAATTTTTCATTTTTCTGTTAAAACAAAAGAGATACATTTTTTTTCACTCCCTTGGTGGCAAGTCATAATCATCAGCATTGCTGTCAATATAAGTTTCTTGACCTTCACACTCAACCACCAAAATGACAAAATTCTATTATTAATAGATTGTTTGCAATAGTTGTTTAAAAATTTGGAATATTCAAAACTTTTGCACCGTAAGAGACGATATTAAATCTATTGCGATTGGGCTATTTTACCTCTGAACGGCACTTTTTTTGCACAAAATGGGCTATATATGGTCAGGCCACAAGGACCACGAGGGCTCAAAAAATGTTGGGGGAGAAGACCCACTGGACGTTGTTCGGAGACAAATAGTATCGTCCCGTTAAGTCCATCCAGCTCGTTCTTTAATGTGCACAGGGTATAGCTCTCCCGCACAAGGGGACAACAGCTTAACGTCCCATCAGACGGACAACGGGCTTTCTTAGTCCAGCAGTTTTCCATACAACCAAGGGCAGGACGGGGAGTTTTGTGGAGATAAATATCAAAACTGGCCCAGCTGGAACTTGAACCTGTTAACTGCAGATTACGAACCTGGTGCGCTACCGACTGAGCCATCTCTGCCTCATCTATTGGGAAATTCGGAAAGTGCGAATCGTAATATCTGATTATTTCATCAATAGCTATCCAACCTAAAACAATTTGAATTTATATCTAAAAATGAAAAAAGTTGAATATCTAAAGACTGGCTGACAACAAAGCGAAAATATTAGCTTGTATTTTTTTTAAAACAAGCTAAAATTATTGGTAGTGGGCTTACCTCAACATTTCCGGAACTTTTAAACATAAAAAAAATCATCTGACTAATCTTTGCTACCCTAATGAAAATTCCCTCTTTACCTAGAATTGGTTCGCAACTTTAAAATGGATCACAAGTAAACAGATAACAAGTAATTTTTTGTTAGTTGCTCTTGCAGAAATGTCAACACTTCGCTGTAACTGATCAAACTATCGCTCTAATAGTAAAACAGAAAGCATTAGAGATGCATCAACACTGAAGTTACCGTATACCTGAATGTCTTCACTAGTAGCCAAAAATGTAGCTTAGAACAGAACGAAAATTGGAGTAAAGTGACTCTCAACATAAACACTTTAACCATTCGCAAATAACGCTCTCATCTTCTGAATAAAGCTGTTTAGAGACAAGGCCCTTATGTGCAGTTTCGGGAACACATTAGGAGAATTTGAAATTTCAAAAAGCATTACAATAAATGGGATATTCAATTTACATGTGGAGAAATATTTATTTACAACTACCATTTTAGGGCAAATATCATTCTAGCAAATTAAATCTACATAATTCAACTTTGTTATTCCAAGGTTTGTGATGATGGGCTACGGGGAGCACCTAAGAAACATTGCGGCAAAGATGCCTTATCGAATCTGCTTAGTGGTCAACAAACACGGCTTTGATGCGAATCAAGAGGAATTTATTTTAAAGGGTAAGGAAAGGGGTTCAGAGAAAAGGAACTTTGCATTAAATTAATTTTCTTCAAACGCAATATTTTTTCTGTACCTTTGGCTCGTGTATGATATCTTAATTCTTCTTATATGCATATATGCGTAGCAAGCTCACAGAGAGCGTAGGCCACCTCCTATCCCCACTACATAGGCTACCAAGTTTAGCCGCGGTTGTCGAAAAGGGAACAGAGCAAATTGGTTCTTATAAGGATAGATGCTAGACATAATTGCATCAAAAAAAATAAGATTTCATTAACAAGTTGAGTACTATTTGAATATTTCAAGAAATTAAAGCCCTTAAATGTTCCAAATAACAGGCGTTTCGCATTAACATTTTTAAAAGGACAATATTGTTTCTTTTGTTTACCTTCAAAAGAAGAAAGGAGCATAATTAAAATTTAAAAAAACTCGACAACCAAGGATCTGACGCTTTAATGGGAGATAATTGATTTTAAACTTCCAACGTTTACTTTCTTTAACAAGGCTTATTAAGCATAACGAGGTTATTAAGCTGGGGATAGTTTTTCTTTCTTTTTTAAAGTGGCCTGGAGCGGCAGAGTTTAACCCTTTTATGAGAAGTCATTCTCATTACTCTCCACAGGTCCTTTGTCTAATTAACACGCCCGGCGAAGACGACGATGAATGTTTAAATTTTTAAGATAAGCAGTTCATCAAAGAAAAGGAGCAAATATTTCACTCACAGGTGGCGCCGCAGACGCCGCCACCGCCATAGGGAAGCGGGGCACGAGAGCTCTTTTAAAAATGACATTTCATAACCGAAAGTTTCGGCGAGAGCCAACGCGCTCTCGATCCGAGATGTCTTCGGAATTGATTGCTCCCTCTGTATATAAATTATCTCGGCAAGCACGGGCATAATTTATCACGAGCCGAAAGTTAGCTTGAACCATAAATCTCCATGAATTGTCCGTCTTTACCAGCTCGATGTTGAACGAAGCGTAGAGAATATGTCCCCTAACTGCAATAACCAGTGTCTGTGACGAACTGATGCTCTTCTGCTAGCTGGAGACCTGTGATAGTGAAGATGCACGCGCGCACACACACGAAATTCTACTCATCCCTTTCTCTCCACTTCAGCATCTCGTATCACCTTCCGAAGCGCGATGCACAGTTTGATCAGCACCCGCATCCTTTTGTAGCCTGTCCTCTCCTTGCGTGAGCTAGACCAACCCAGTCCTCCTTCTTGTTATCTATCCCTCTTCTGGCGAATCGCTCTTCATCCGCCGATAACACGTATCTCGTCTGCTTTTGCACTTGTCATTGTTCACGTTGCTGAATGGCAAAGTAGTTTTTGACCGCGGCTTCATCCTCCTATCTTCCCATTTGGCCATCCATCCTCTTTTCGTTTCGTCTTCTTTGCCTACCAGAGAGTGCCTCGCTTAATTACCATGACTGTTGTTAAATAATGCACACACGCACACACGACTGCACTTGTGCGCTAGACATCAAATGCGCGATGACAACAGGGCCAAACAATGACAACAGTGTTACGAGATTGAGGAGGTTCCAGATTCCCGCGAATTCTCTCCTATCGTGCATATTCTTTGAGTGCAGAAGAGTCTCTCCCGGTCCTATCTCGCCCCCGATAAATGGAGTCTAAAGAAACAATGGAACCTCATTAATCCCAACTGCTTCGTTGATGGCCTTGAATTTGTGTCAGCTGACTTCCCACCATTCAGCCGAAGCTTTATTACAAAAGGATTTCATTAAGAACGAATTAGGAGATGGCGGATCATTTCAATAGAATGGGTTTCTTTTTTCAGCTCACTTAATTTGGGAATGAAAATGCGCCTAAACTATAGAGCCTTTGCTGAAAATAAACGAGATCCAATATCCCAGCCAGCGGGTACTTTAAAAAAAGAACGAAAAAGAGGCACGCGGCAAAAATCTACAAAGAAATTAAGTTTTGTGTTACACTATCCAATCTATTCGGCAATAAGATTACAATTTTTTTTCCTCTTTACTCTCTTGGTACGAGGTATTCTGTAACTTTCAAAGGAGCTAACACAAAAAGGGTCAAAAGCGTGTTTTGATCGGACTTAATTGAAAGAGTCGCTGCCGAAGGCCACAACTGCAGAAGCAATTAGTTTCGTAGTTTAATTAGAAAGAAAAAAAAAAGGCGATATAGTTACCGCTCGAATAATAAATTTATGTCACACTATTAGAAAAATTAAAATGCATTCCTATTTATCGAACCAATGAAAATTGGTGCATTTGGTGTGAATGGAGCTGCGCTGGGTGCTTCGAATTAGAAAATGCAACTTCTTTGCATACACTTAAAGATGAAGGCTTTTAAGGCGACAACCAATTTAATTACAGATCACGCAGCAATGCAATCTTAACGAAATGCTCTGAATTTTACATTCAAATATTTAAGTATAACAAGCTGAAGATAAAACAAATTAAAATTATTGGTATCAAAATGTAATATTTTGCAAATTAGCAGTATTATAGTGCAGTAAATATCATGAAATAGAATTTAAGAGGCTATTTACTTGAGTATTCCATATCGTATAGTTTGTACCACGTTCATTCGTTCTCCGTTATATCGTCTCTAATAGTGTTTCTCAGCAGGATTCTTATTACTTTCGGGATGATCACATCAGACTCAAAGTTATACTACATTTATCAATCGATTCCGTGATTTTCGAATATATACATATATCAATATAAATGATCTCTTAATGCCTGCAACAAGGCTCGGATCTAGGAAGAATAAAGAGAATGTGTGTGGTAAAGAGGCTGTTATGTCCCTTCCGTTATTCCGGGCATTCCTGCACCTATATTCCTTTAAAATATCTATCACGTGAAACCAGG
The DNA here is from genome assembly GCA_038380435.1 of Ryuthela nishihirai. NCBI lineage: Eukaryota > Metazoa > Arthropoda > Arachnida > Araneae > Heptathelidae > Ryuthela > Ryuthela nishihirai. The sequence continues at coordinate 82,292,180 of JAWZYU010000009.1, read as the reverse complement.
GACGGATCTCGGAAAAAAAAAAAAAAAACTAGGGCAAGAAACACAATCGAGCCTGCAAAATGTAAAAGATGAGGTCAAGGGACAGGATTTCCAATGCGTTATAACATTTCCCCTTCCGATTTGCAGGTCTTTACAATTTGTTTTTTAAAAATGCATGAAATATAGATAAGTTTAATGATATTTGCCTCTATTACTCTTACTAGCATTCTGAAGGAGGGGAGGGGGCGTGTCTCTTGCTCCCCCTAGATTCATCCCTGCGTTAAGCTTAGGTCATTCGTTTATCACACATTCATTTCTTCTTAAGGCGGACGACGAACTTAAGTGCGAGTTTTGTGACACCATTTTAAGTATTAAACATATTTTAATCGATTGCCCTTCTTTTAATTTTGTACGACGCATATTTTTTACCTTTCACATTTTTACGTCCGAGCCCCTTACACTGGGACACCTTTTATCAGATGAATCGATTTTAACTCCTCTCTTTGAATTTTTACGTTTTTGTGGCTATTTTACCCGATTATAACCTTTTACCATTGCTCTTCTTTACATGGGCCTTTTACACCCCATTGTTATTATTTACATGGGCCTTTTACACCCCATTGTTATTATTTACATGGGCCTTTTATACCCGTTGTTATTTTCTAGATTTTATACTTGTTGACCTTATATGTACTTTATTTTTATTGGCTTTTGTATAGTATTTTATTACTTTACATTATTTTTAGCTTTGATTGTGGGTTTCATGAATTTTATCTTTTTACTATATGTCTTGTCTGGCGCATTATGGCCTCAGTTGTCAATGCGCCATTAAACCCCAAACAACCAAACAACCAAACAACCAATCCCTGCGTTAAACTGACTTTCAGCTAATGAGAGCTATCATTCAGTTATGAATGCAGATTCGTAATAAAGTAACTAAAAAGGAAACAATCTAATACCCCGGGGCGGGGATGGCTCAGTCGGTAGCACGCCAGGCTCGTAATATGCGATTCCTAGGATCGAGTCCCCACCTTGGGACAGCGTTGAGATTTATCTATGCAAAACTATCTCTTCCGAGCCCTCGGTCAGTAGGGACACCGATGAGTTTATTATATTATTATTATATTAATATTATTATTTATTAGAAAATATAAAGGGTCATAATATTCCCTTCGGAAATTTTTGTTTTTCACCGAAGAGAAACATCATCAATCTACTATTACCTCCCATACGATATGCGTTGGGAATTCCCATTTCCAAAATTGCATTCTACTTACATACTTTACTACAGACTCTTAAGATCTTTATATTCTTGGTGCAGCAGGTATATATCTTGGCTCGTCATACTGTCAAAGTGTACTGAGTTCCAGTTATGAGGATTTTGTCATATCGGGAACTTTTAGTTTTTGGTATTCTTTAGATTTGACAAAATATAAGCAAGCTATTTTATTTTGAAATAGATATATCTTATCCTGTTTAATAAATATGATATGTCTGTCAGAGTGTAACGGAGTCCCATTGACAGAGGAGAAAGGAAATTATCAATTGACTCTAAGTCGAAATATGTTTTACTAGTTTATCGAAAAATAAGTTTTCATTCAATGGCAAATTGAATGCAACATCATAGTAATCCATTCGTACGTTACCTAATGGTTTCAATCGAGTGAAATGCTTTAAATATACCCAGAAAGACTTTAGCTTTAAGAGTTATAGTTTTCCCAATAAATTAATGATTATTATGCAAACTATGCATCAATCGTACATTGCATGCACTTTATTACCTGTCTATATACTTTTTATAGATCTGTGAACCAATGCATTACCCTATTGGCTGGCCACGAAAGAAACTTGGCCCATTCTTACATCATACAAGTTCACGTTTATTATCATAGAAATTCTAGATTAAAATTTATCTATATATAAACAATCCAAAGGCAAAACCTTGATTAGGTTGTTGTACGTACATATTGCATTCGATAACATAATAAGTAAATTTAAAATCAGTTTTAAGAATGAAAAAAATATATTTAACTAAAAGACAATAATAATAATTAATTAACAGATGCATTAATTAGTTAACGACTGCAATGATCAGTATAACAGTAACCATATAATTAACATGAAGCATCACAAATAAGCAATATACATATGCAGGAGAGTAGATAAAAAAACCCAATAATTTTATGTTATCTAAGAACTGTAAACGTAGGTTCAATATCACTTCCATAAATATAAAGTTTGATACGACTTTGTTTGATGAATCACTTCTGTAGAAGGAGCGAGTCAACAACGGGGTTCAAGAGAGCAGAGCCCCCAGTTAAAAATAATCTAGGTGCATTTTTTCATCCAGATTATTTAATATTTAAAACATGAGCAAAGTAGTAACAACATTTTCAACATATAACATATGCAACCCTTAATACCTTCGACAATATTTGGATTTTCACTCGGAGAAATGTATATATTATGGTTTTTGATGCTAATAATATATCTAATATCAGTTTTCGCCACATTCAATTATCTTGATGGATGTGTGAATAGCAAGAAATTTAAATCAAGGCCATTCTTTAACAATTAGGTTAAGATATTAAATTTAGATTCCATATCCAATCTGAACTGTTACTGCAATTAATGAAGCAACTATTGCTCTTTGAAGATGTTTTTTAAAAACTTTGTTGCGATATAAAAAAGGATATAACTTTTTTTATAATAGTTGTTTATGTTAAATAGTCTCGGTTGCTTTGATATAAAGAAACTGTCTCATGAAAGGAATGAATGGAAGTTGCGATCCCATAAAAGAGAATTACTAACAAAATCCTTAATCAGATAAAATTCCAATGTGGGAACACTTTCAAGACTGAATCATTCAAAGTTACGTTTTTTAGAATAGCCGAGACTGCCAGATAATCAGTGAGCAGATTTCCAACTGTAAAGGGATCTGATATAACGGAATCAAAGCATACTTGAATTCATTAAAATTGAGAACTTCGAAAACAAGACACTATTAAGAAATATCGGGCGATAAATTTCATGAGTAATGTAGCTATGAGAGCCACAAAAAGATAGGGAGCATTTCTTCAAGTTTTATAGTAACAGTTCACTATTGAAGCATACGTAACACACATTAAAGGTCAATGTTTAATTCTAAAACAAAAACTATAATTTTATAGAACTGAATTATATATTATTAACGATATTAACTAGTTTAATGTAGTAATATAAAGAAATTAATTTGAAATATAGTGAGCATTATTTATTTTAATAATTGCCAATTTGTCTTTAGCTTTATTTGATATTTTAATTAAATCTAAATCTTATCTAGTTCTGCTTTCCTGTCTAGAATTATTATAAATCATATTGAAAATATTATTAACTAGTATTTTTGGGACTTGTATGAATACTGTTTCATGCAATGCCGGACATATAATTAGGCTTAACTAGCTTCTCTTAGTAAATTAATAGCTAATTACGGTTCGAATTGAAGATGAGGCTCAAACTATATCCTTTTTATCTCAGCTTTTAAGCTCAGTTCGGTTTTGGAACTAACTCTTCTACTGACCACAAAGTCAGTGGATTAGATATATAACAAAGTTTGAGTTATTAAGGTGTATAGGAGAGTGAATTATAATATTTATTTTTCAAACTGAATTTAACGAAAAACCTTCGGCAATGCTTTTTTTGAGGTTAATTGGTTTCCTTAATTTTGTATACTTGGAATTGAACCTTTCTAAATCTGCAGGAATATTTTTTTCCACAGCGGCCACCACTCTCTTTGTATGCATTTTGTATTTCCAAAATCAGCAATTTTGACGATAAACAGTACTGGTTGCCGTAATGCTTCGAACTTTATCGTGATGATGTGTGCTGTTTCCCCAATATCAGTTTCTCAAGAGTGTGACTTCCATACAAAATCTTGCCCTAAACATAGCACTCATGACCATGTCATATATAAGCCAAAAGTTTATTATAGATCTCTCTTGGTGCTCCAAACACTGGACATATCTCTTTGTTTTCACTCGCGCCCTTGGAACTTCTACCACAGCCAAACCAAAATATATTTTTTCATTCAATTCTATGGTCATTAAGGAATGTATACTAAGTTTATATTAAAATAATATAATGGAAGTCTTTGATAATGAAATTTAGTCATTTTTATATTTATATCATATGCAGAAAAATCAATTTCATAAAATGGGTATGTGGAACTTAAAATATTTATTTGGCTCTTACCAACAATTTTTTCACTTGTTATGGTTTAGGAAACGTTCCTTTTCAGAATTATAATTTATACTTCAACGGAACATAATGAGCAATTGCAGAGAAGTTAAGAATATATTCTAAGTTTTGAAATTTCCATTAAATAAACAACAAAATTAATGAATAATCGTTTTGTGACATGCTTACAGTATTAGATGATTAAAATTATTTGAGTATGAAAATACATTTAACATTCTACAAAAGATTATATTTATGTGAGAGTGATAGACTTTATCTGAAAGTAAAGGTGGAATGTATCCAAGAAATATAAAGTCAGATGAACAAAGTCCCTTTAGCAATTTAATTTACAGTTCGGTCAGTTCAGGGATAAAATAAATTATAATAATATTTCGTTAAGTTCTGTAATAAAATACAGAAAATTGGATTGATTGTGACAAATGCAGAGAAAATATTGATTCGAAATTTAAGGTAGAAGAACGCCCTGAAAGACTTAGGTTCACGGTTCTATTAATAAATAATGAGAGAAATATCACGAAACTTATTGGAAGTTTAATTGTTTGCTCGTATTCGTTCCGAAACGTACTTTGAATCTTAAATACCGCACACACTGATAGAGCAAGACAACGTTGTGGTTATTAATGTTTTGTAATTATAAGGACGCCTTTGGCAGAGATAAATGGCCGATGAGAGCTAGTTTTACTGCAGACGAAGCTTCAAGAAGATAATTAAATGACCAAAAGGAAACGACTCTGTAAACATCTTCCGTTTGAGTTATGTATAGACGTCGGTGCTTCTGTTGTTGATGTTCCCTTCCGACCGTTAATAAATAGCTCCAAATGCGAAGTGGAACAGTTTCAAATTTAGCAGTGGTAGCGCATGTTCACGAAACGAATGGTTATCAATGGTATTGTCCGAGAAGATCATCTATTCCGTTTCACAAACAATACGTTTTTGAGCAAAGACTAATGGTCATAGCAAGCGATAAATAACACATGCTTCCTCTGTCATAAATTGTTTAATGGGAGAGAAAGTTTTCGCAAGAAGTAGTACAAATATTTGTAGAAGAGAAAACATCATTCATAATCAGAGGATAAAAAATGCGAGTGCCATAGAAATGACTTTGATAAGCGTTTGATCGAAAATTTCTTGAAAAATTTGCAATTTGATCGCATTTGGGATTCACAAACGGTAATGCAGAAGTTTGAACATATTTTTCACTTATCAAGAGATTTCTCTACCTATCCTAAACTAATCGCGATTAATACTTTCAATTTGGAATCAATTGATCGAAATATGTTCATGGTATACTTGATTCTACTGCAGTATGACAATCATAGTGTACACAGTATAAATCCGTTAATGAAGCACATACTTATACATGCGAATATATTGCTATGCTACAAAGACAGATGACATGAATCATTCTCTCGAAACCTATACATTGTTCTAAATTATTCTGCTGCATAATATGTTTCATAAAGTGCAGCAATCATCAGACTCATTGGAAACTCAAAGTAAATATAAAGGAAACTAAATGGTTGAAATAGGTTTGAACACAGTTGATGAATTTACAATCATATTTGATTCTGTGATCGCAATTGACTAAGTATTAGAAACGATATCATCATCATTATCCTCAAACAGTCATGGACTACGGAAGTTCAACCACACCGTGCAATTTAGTTCTCCAAGCATATCTGTTCTGAGCTACATCTGATGCATCTGGCCACTGCACACCAATTCTAATAACGGCCTGTTTGACATTGTCTGCCCACCGCATCCTAGGTCTCCCCTTCTTTCTGAGGGCTTTAGGCACACTGTTCATAACCCTATTCGCCAATCTATAATTATTCATACGGGCAACATGACCAAACCAACGGAGTCTTTCTCTGCACAATATGCTGCTTAAAGGAGGTTGCAAATTCCTTTGCCTAACCTCATCATTAGTTACAAAGTTGAACCACCTAATGCCCAAGATATTGCGTAAGTATCTAGTTTCCTGTTATCTTGTTTACAAAGATTCCAGTTTCACTACCATAACTAAACCTAGAAAGAACCAAACTATTATACAGTCTAATTTCAGTGTTTAGGTAACATAAATCCCCAGTGGCAGATGAAATTACTATGGAAATGCTTAGAGCTGGGAATGTTTCTGTTACCACTTGGTTACAACTTGTTTCTCCACACTCTCCATAGCTTCCTAAAAGTCCCGGTGGAAATCCCTATTCGTCTCCTAATCTCATGCCGCACATCATCAGTGTCTGTTACATAGCTTCCAAGATAATTAAATTGTGACACCTGCTCAAGACTGTAACCTTTCAGATTAACTGAATCACAGCCTGCCTGGCCAATTTTAATCACTTTAGCTTTCTCTCTGTTTATAACCAAACCTACTCTACTACCAGTCTCATCAACAGCTCGAATGAAAGAGTTCATCTCATCAATATCATTTGCCAAAAGGGCTAAATCATCAGCATAATCTAAATCAGAAATCTTCGTATCTCCAGTCCATTTAAGGCCAAAATCTTTCCCTTGAAGTGAATTTCGCATAACATAATCAATAACCAAGCTAAAGAGAAAAGGAGACAAAATGCACCCTTGTCGAACACCAGAAGTAATGCTAAGCCAATTGCTACAAGCCTTACCAACTCTCACACACGACTCAGTTATTATAGAGAGCTTTCATTATGTTAACTAACTTGTCAGGTATACCATATGATCTCTCAATTAACCACAAATTATGATGATCAACAGAGTCGAAAGCCTTTTTGAAATCAATAAAGCTAGCAACCAAAGGTTTGTGAAACTCTAAACATTTCTCAATAATCTGCCTAAGTGAAAATATCTGATCCACACATCCCCTACCACTTCTGAATCCACATTGCTCATCACGCAATTGCCTGTCATTCTTAATTCTGTTAAGCACAATCATGGAAAGAACTTTACCTGGAACAGAGATAGGCTGATACCCCTATAGTTATCACAAGAACAGCTATCACCTTTTTTGAAAATAGGGACAATAATAGCTCTGGTAAAATCTTAAGGAACCATGCCTTTATCATAAAAGTTATTCAAAATTTCAGTTATCCAAGTGGTAACCGAAACATTCCCAGCTCTAAGCATTTCCGTAGTAATTTCATCTACCCCTGGGAATTTATGAAATTTATGATTATTATAGCTTAGAAATAGCCAAAATAACTTCAGATTGTGTTATAGGGACAACATTAAAACCAATAATGCATCTATCATCATTACAAACAATGGAAGTAGAACTAACCACATTGTTTAGAACATCACTGAAATGCTCAGCCCACCTAGCCATTACAGAATCCTCACCTTTTTATAACCTTACCTTGTTTATCCTTCAATCCCTGTATACCTGTTCGTTTTCTACCACAAAAAATATTAACTATCTGGTACAGCTCTCTGCTGTTGTGCTGTCTAACTGCTTCCTCGGCTTTGTCAGCCAAGTCATCAAGCCAAAGATTCTTATCAGCAGCTAACTGCACACGTTTATTAAGTTATCTGTAATGCTATCTATTAGGACTAGTAGGGTATTGATTAAGGACATTCCTGCAGTTCTTTCTTTCTGAAATAAGATCAAGTGCCTTATCACTCAAATAATTCTGTCTCCTCTGCTCCTTTTTTTCCTAAAAGAGTACTGTTAGTGTCCAAAAAAAGCCTGTTTAAAATGATCCCATTCTTCCTCAACTTCAGTAGTAAGCATACCGTGACTGATATAATGACTAAGTAACTTATCACGGTAAGCTTTGGCTATAACTGGGTCTTTAAAAACTTCAGTACTAAAAGTAAATTTTTAACCCTAGCACAGCACTTTTTAAGTTTAAGTTGCAAGATATTTTTACAAGGTAATGGTCAGATCCAATTTCAGCTCCCCTATATGATCTGGTATTCCTAACAGAACTAGTCCATTTGCTGTTAATTAATATATAATCAATCATATTCTTATGCAGCCCGTCGGGTGAAACCCATGTGTACTTATGTATGTCACGGTGTTTGTAATAAGTGTTAGTTATTCTGAATCCATTGAGTTTACTTACCTGTAGGAGACGATGCCCATTGTCATTGCATCTACCAATACCAAAAGGGCCTATCACTCTTCCCCAAAGGTCAGAGTCCGTACCAACTTTGGCATTGAAGTCAGCTAGAACAAGGGTAATACCTTCCTTCTTGACAGAATTCAAAATATCCTGAAGTTGTCCGTAAAACCTATCCTTCTCATCTTCATCAACATCCTCAGTGGGGACATAACATCAGATAACATTCAAATCTTTTATGCTTGTCTGAAATTTTGTTGTAAGAAACCTTTCATTAATGCACTCATATCCTAGAAGAGCATCACTAGCGTTTGTGCTGAGAAGCAGACCCAGGCTTTGGTGATGCTTATTATCGTCCCTCCCTGAAAAGAGAAATTTAAGATTATTTTTAAAACTCTGACCTTTATCAGTCAATCTGGTCTCTTGCAAGCCGCGAATATCTAAATTATAATGGTGGAATTCTTGTGTGAGGACATCAAGAGAATAAGCTCTGTGCAGAGTCCTCACATTCCAACAACCTATGGATAGAAAATGGTTAGTGGGATGTTTAAAGAACCTATGTCTATTGAGATAAGGTATGCCAACAATATCAAATAGCCCCCTAATCGCAGGCATGGGCAAAAACCCGTTCCCCCACCACTAAAGGCTGAAGCCATCTATACTGGAAGACTTCCTCCAAAGTAGAATTTGACGATGCCAATAGAAGCAAAGAGTTCTTCCTGCGATGACATCTGCTCAGGATTATCCACCAGCTGATAAACATATCCTGTGAATCTATTCACTTCGGGCTGTCAACCCACAAAGAAACAGAAAACATAGCGAAAGATTTTCCCTCCGTAGAACCCACCAGTGCAGCAAATTCAGGTTCTATAATATTCAAAATATTCAAAATAATCAAGCTCAGAGCCATAATTGTCCAGTCCAATGGGTTTATATGGTCAGCACCAGGACCCTGTGTGGTTTACCACTCCTCAACAGGTAGGAAAAAAAGTAGCCAGAGTTGTCCAGATCAGTAGGCCAAACTAATCTGGCACTTGTGTTCACTTCCACAAGAGAGTATCTCTTTTGAAAGGTACTAACGGCCTGCACCACGAGAAGATGGGGTCGGACATTAGGTGCTAGGCCTGGCCGGTTCTATGCATCATCAAAGGGGATTATGCAATAGCTCTCCTTCCAGTGACTACCTAGCTACCATTTACAGGCCTTATTTGAGAAAATAGGAATTTACTTGAGAAATAGGCAGGATATACTTGAGAAAATATTTTGCTGCTTAGTGAATTTTTTTATTATTTCTCTATGCAAATGCCAGTTACACTAAAATATCAACACTATAAATATTATTTGTTAAATTAAAAGTTCTGTTTGCGGTAAAATTATACTTATGATTTTACAAGAAGGATTCTGAAGATGCTGAAAGTTTTCGAATTTAGTGTGTTTTGTGAATTACCGTAATTTCAATTGATTTTTTTCTTCTCTTTCTTAAAATCACATTTTTCTCTTTGCTATAAATGGTAATATGGATAAGTATAAAAATAATTAGAGCATTCCAGTGGGGAGCTCTGAAAGAAATGAAATTATTTTCATTATAAGCATCCAGCCGTATCTTGAACTCCATTCATGATATGGCTGGGGCCCTTCCTGTCAATTCTTTATTCCACTAGTATCATGAAAGGAGTTCATGATACTGGTGAAATAAAGAACTGACAGGAAGGGAATCAAAGAGCAGAAAACATGACAAAAAATAAAACAAAAAAAATTACATATGATAAGAATTTTTGGCAACGAATGAACATCAGTTTTTAATTTATTCCTTTTCCAACTTAGTGTATCGACAGGGAATAATAAGCTTGTCAGAACAATAGCTGTGTGTTTTTTTCACTCTTCTTAATTTTTCTCAGAGTTTTGGGACAGATGATCATGAAAGAAGAACCGTGGAACAGGAGCAATGCAAATCATTACCGTTTCTAGTTGTTAGCCGATGCACAAACGCTCAGGAAAAATGCTCTGCTAAATTATTCTAATTACGCTGGAGCCCTGGATAGGAATGAGAGCAAAACAAACATTAAGAAAGGCCGTTATCTCGGACGCGGTGTCAGTTTATTTTTGTTTAATTGCTATGTTATGTTCTCGGGAGTTCGTACGGAGCAAAATATCAAACTCGAAAGACTATCAAATGAGAGAAAAAAATCCCAAAATATCAGTAAAAAAGAGAAAAACGAAAACGAGTTTTACAAAAGAGAAAATTCTGCTTTGGAAGAAGAGGCGGGGAGAAAAGAGCGAGTTGCTCGTAGCTATGACGACTTGTAAGGGTTGCTGCAGTGGGGCGTTTCAGGAATGTGAACAGCATTCAAGCTGCTGCAGTTTTTGCGAGTATTTGTTTTTTCACCATTTCGTTTTTCAGCTCGTGTCGTCGATGTCTTCAAAAGAAATATAGACGTTAACATTTCTGGAAGCAATTAGGAAGAATGAGTTTACTTCGGCAGCAAGGGAGAAGAAATAAAAAGACAAACTGCTTAATCGGATGCAATTTTGAGTTTCACAATACTTTGAAGAACAATGTAGGCACTGTGAGAGGAAGAAAGAGGAAGAAAAGGATATTGATGCATACTTGGAACATGTAGAATGAATCGTTAGACACTATCCTGTTAAAAATATCAGACACACGGAGTTGGTAACATTAAAAGATAACAAGCAATTACTGAATGACTCGTTGTGCAATTACGCTTGTCTCATTGTGAAGCAAAGAAAGTCATGCAAGAGATAGGTTTATTTCTCTATTTTCAGAGTGAAATTAAGGTGTGTGTCATTTCTATTTGCCCCATGTTTTTAAATAAATTTTCGAAACAGAAAAATGTTTGTTTTTAAAAAGCAAAAAAAGCAAATTTTATTTCATATCTATAAAACTTATCCGAAAACTGATAGTTAACCTAGTCATAAAAATGTTACTAAATATACTAGCAAATTATTGGATTTAAACTTTTAGGAAAATTTAAACCGTCTAACACAAAGAAAAAAAAAACACCTTTTTTTTCTCATTAACTGAAACGAATAGAATCTAAAAATAAAAATGTTTCGTGATTGATTTTCCTTTTCAGTTGTTCGAATGGCAGAACAATTAGTGTGTTTGGGTGTAAACCAAGTAATTTAGGTTCGAATATATTTTATATTTGTGCCGTGATGGCAATTGACATTCAGAGGTTTTTTTGCTGTCTGCTGTGACTGGTGGCAAATGAGGAAAAACAGACAATGTTAATCTTTGACCACCAGGACTAGAGTTGCCCTTCAGCCTGGCGATAAACCAAACTTTAAATGACACCATTATTTCACTAAATTAACCGTGGTTTCTCCTAGAACTTTCACGAAAACTGGAAAACCGAACGACGTTCCTTAACAGTGAAACTTCCAGTTTAATCCTATCCATTATTTGTTAGTGATTTGAAATGGGAAAGAATGAGGTTTGAGTCATTTCACTGCCGATGCTTTGGCAATACAATATCATGAATGGTGGCAGGTTATGTGGTGACAGAACCTATTGGGGCACATCATATGTAGAAAGAGGTTACTTTAGTTTGGTCATGCCTCCTGAATGAAGGATGTTAGAGGAGCAAACGAAACCATAAATAGCATTCTTAAGGAGCTAATGACAAGGGATCGACTGAAATGAGATTGACATGTAAGAGTAAACATGATCTTTTGGAACTGGCCTTTAATAGTAGGATACGGTTAATGTTGCTCAAGAGAGACTGCTAAGAGAACAAAATTACTCTATCTGGCTGAACGTCCATACTGGCTTAACCTCACTTACTTGTATATCTTCAGTTTCTTCCCACACAAATCACTATCTCGTACATTTCACTGCTATTATGCTGTCTAGCTACTTCCTCTGATTTGTTGGCCAAGCTATTAAGCGAAAGATTCTTAACTGATCCTTCATACGTTTATTAAGCTTTTTATAATGCTCTCTGTTAGGACTATAAGGGTGTTGATTAAGGATATTCCTTCATTTTCTCTCTCGAAAATAAGCTCCAATGCCTTACCACTCTAGGGTGGGGATAGTTCAGTCGGCAACACGTCAGACTCGGAATCATCAGTTCCCAGGTCGAATCCCAGCTAAGCCAGTGTTGAGGTTATTTTCCCAAAACTCTCCCTGCTCTGCCCTCGGTCAGTAGAGGACCCCGATGAACTTGGCAAGTCCTCCGTCCGTCAGATGAGACGCTAAGCTGTGGCTACATGTGTCGGAGAGCCATACCCTGTGCACTTTAAAGAACACGCTGGATGGCCTTGACGGGAGGCTGCGATCTGTCTTCCAATCGCTTTTACAGTAGATAACTCCTCCCAACCTTCTCTAAACCATCGGAGTCCTTGTGAACTGGCCATTTAGCCCATTGTGTGCAAAAAAGTGCCGATCAGAGGTAAAACAACCCAACCCAACAAGCCTTACTATTCAAATAATTTTGCATCCTCTGCTCCATTTTGCCCAAAGAATATTATTAGTTTCAAGAAAGGCCTGTTTAAAACTGTCCCCTCATTCTAAATTTGAGCAGTAAGCCAACCATGACTGTCTTAATCACTAAGTAACTTCTCATGGTAAGCTTTGGCTATAACTGAATCTTTCAGAACATCAGTGTTAATGGTAATCTTTTTAACTTTAGCAGAAAACTTTTTAAGTTTAAGTTGCAAGGAACTTTTAACAAGGTAATGAATGGTCAGATCCAATTTCAACTCCCTATATGACGTGGTATTCCTAACAGATTTAGCGCATTTGCTGTTAATCAATATATAATCAATAATATTGTTATCAATCCAATTTGGTGAAACCCATGTGTACTTATAAATGTCGCGATATTTCTAATGTTCTCATAGTTATTCTCAAACCATTAAGTTTACTTACCGATATGAGATGTTGCCCATTACCATTGCAGCTACCAATACTAAAAGGACCTATCACTCCTCCCCAAAGGTCAGAGTCTACTTTGGCATTGATGCCACCTAAAACAAGAGTAATATCTTCTTTCTTGACAGAATTCAAAATATCTGAAGTTGTCCGTAAAACCTATCTTTATCATCGTCATCAGCATCCTCAGTTGGGGCATAACAATAGATAACATTCAAGTATAATGCTTGTCTAAAATTTAGCTGTAAGAAACGTTTAATTAATGCACTTATATCCTAGAAGAGAATCAATAGTGTATCTGATAAGAAGCAAACCTACGCCTTAAAGTTGCTTTCCATCTTCCTTCCCTGAAAAGAGTAATTTGAAATTATTTTTAAGTGTCTGACTTTTATCTGCCCATCTGGTCTCTTTTAGGCCGAGAATATCTAAGTTATAATGGTGGAATTCTTTTGTAACGACATCAAAAGAATAATCTCTTTTCAGAGTCCTCTCATTCCAAGAACTTGTGGAAAGAAAATGGTTAGTGGGAAGTTTAAAAAAACTGTGTTTATTGAGAGAGGGAGTGCCGACAATAAGAAAATGATTATTAAAATATAAATAACGAACTTACTAAGTGACATAAAAACCACCATTTTCATTAATTCATAGTCATCTGTCGGCAAGTTGTTCGATTCCTCTTCCATACCATCCTTGAAGGTGAAAAACTCCCGACATCCGATTTCGACTTCCTGAAATGTTTGAAACCGCCTACCCCGCAGAAAATAACCCATGAAGCGAAAGAGGTGGTAAACGAAAGGAGCTAGGTCCGGAGCATACGCTGGTGATGAAGAAGCTTAAATGCAAGTTCTTGAAATTTTTCTTCGGTCCGAAGTTCGGTGTGTGGTTTTGCATTGTCTTGGAGGAGTACCTGATATCTGTTTACCAATCCTGGGTAGCATTGAAGTGCCACAGAGTGTACGCACTCAAGTGCTGAGTGAGTAACCTAGTTCGGACGAGAGCCTGTAAGTGCTTGTCGATAGATCAGCTTCAACAGCTTGGCACAGAATGTTGTGATCTGTTTCCGATTGCGGCTTACTTTCGAGGCACCTTTTAGCTACTTGAATCAAGCTTGAGCAGCACAAATGGAGACTGTTCTCTCACCTTCCACTTCGCATATTTCTGGGGACACTTTGGTAGCTTTTAATCCTTTTTTCCAGTAATGATGCACGAATTTCAATACTTAATCACGCACTGTACAACGTTTCTAGCTATGGAAACCATATAACTATACGATGCCTGTACTAACTATACGATTACGGACTGATGCAAAGGACTTTATACTCTCCCTTAATACTACTACGTTCAGAGAGGTATGCAAGTGCAACACGATGATGGATCATTGTACACATTTTCCGTGGCGAAAAACGCACAGACTTTCAGAGAAGCACAGATGAGCCATCCGAGTAACTAATCTAGATAAATTAGTAAATCATACATATGTTTTACATCAAAATACTACGCCTTAAAAGGCTATTATTTACTGCCAGTCAAATTGTTCACCATACTCCCCAGATTCCGTTGTTGGATTTCACCGAGACCATTGAGTCCTGGTTTCTTTTTTCTTTTGGTAACATAAATGACATTGTTCCCAGAGGTACCAAAGACTGCTAATAAAAATCGGAAAAGCAAACGGTAATAAAACAACGAAAAAGAAGGAGCAGAGGCAAGGCATTCTTCTGCAACATTGCATTGTGATGAGAGCTTGAGATAACGTTCCTGGTGATAGAGGCTGTTGTCAGACCAATAAATGTCCAGTTCGTTGCTCGGCAGAGCTAAATGCATCGCAGAGCAAAAAAACAATGGATGCTCTTAACGAGCCTGATGGAGTCGCTTCTGCATCCTGGTTGATTTATTCGGGACCGAGGAACACCGGGTGACAAATAAATACAAATATGCCATGCTCGGGTACGAGAGCCTGAGCCGAACGCAACACGTTACTCGGCCAATCACTCCTAGTCTCTCTCGGCGGCGGTGGAGATGTGCGCGCGTGTGTCCGTGTGTTTTGTGTGCCGCTCAGAGCCCTTCATTAGTGCAGTGACGGTAAACAACTGAAGAAATACGATCTGATCCTTAATGCTGCCGAGACCTGGCGTTAGAGTGTGGGTGTTGGCGGCGCATGGGCACCACCGATGCGATGTAGTGCTGAGCTTTCACATCGCGTCTGCTATTCTGTGACGTTCACGAGGGACTAAGTGCGTTGTCACAGAGGCGAGAAAGAAAAACTAGTCTACCTGATACAGAAATAGAAGTTTTTTTATGTGTTTTTTCTTCTTTCTACCTCATCTTTTTATACCCGTTTTTTAAATAAGAAAAATCAAAGTTTTCGTACTTTTTCCATTGATATTAAATTATAAAAAAAAATAAATTTTTCCTAAATAAACAAACACCTTTTTTTTCTTGTTTTAGAGTTAAAATTTCAAGGACTTATTTTAGGTAATTTCTGTCCAAAATATTCCAAATGTACAAAAAAAATATAATTATGTCTTTCAGCTTTATTTTCTCGAATCACACATATCGAATCACACATACAAATTAAATGGTTATTAAGTCACCTCAATAAATTAATTTATTATTATATCCCATCATATTATATAATAGTCGTAATTCCGTGCGAACGAAACAACGAATGAACGAATGGGCGGGCGAACACGCGACGTCATCGGTGGTAGAAATTGACAGTTTCCCTGTAGATTCTGCGACTCCTTGAGCGATCGGTCACAAATTTGGTGGGGGTGGTCTCACATACTTTTAACACTGTTGGATAACAGTTCGAGTTCCTAGCTGCTGTGGGTCGGGAGTGATCACTAGAAAAGCGTCTGCAATTTCTGGGGGCAATGCCGTCGCCTACCTTGCGAGTGGAGTAGTATGTTGTGAGCAATAGATGTGAACGCTGTGAATGAAGTGATCAATGAACATAAGTTTGGCGCCAAACTTTTAGAGGGATTTAATTGTGACTGGAGTGGTACGGTGGAAAGCTGTAAACGAAAGCATCGATGGGAAGAGTTATCAATACGTTTCGCGCCAAACATTGAGCGTGGGTTTAACTAATATCCAAATAATACAAGTAAATATTTGCACCATAAACAAGACCTGATTCGTATTAGACTAATGTCATTACAATTCATTAATATCACACTATTAAGTTGTTTGAAATGCTGAAGACGTAACCTATCATAAAGTTTTTTCAGCCTGTATTTTCTTTAACGTAGTCGTTGGGAAATTGGTATAGAATTTTCAATTACGAAATATGCTACCTGGCCAGAGTATCATGAACACTGCATCGTGCGAAGTACAATGAAACATGCCAATGAATTAAAAATTTCTCGCCAACGTAAGTATTTTACATTACTACTAAGTATTATAAAAGCAGTAAGCGATGGTGAAAAGCAAAGTGAAATGTGACATAGATAAAAATGGCTGATCTGAGTGATTTCAAAAGGAGGCTCATCGTTGGGCCGTGAAGGGCAGACACATCCGCAACAGAGGTGATGGAACTCAGCGAAAAATTACGGGACACAATACCCCAAGTGTATAGTGAAGGCAGCGTATAGTGAAGGCACCTCAAAAACGTCCGTGCAGAAGAAAACAAGTTCTGGCAGACAGGGAAAGAAATTTGTTGATACGAACTGTGCTTTAAAACAGAGTTGATATAGTTCACCAGCAGAGAGAGATGACAGCTAGGAATATTTCGAAACTTATTTCAACCTAACTATGCGCAGAGAATATAAAACTTTGAACTCTGGGGATTCTACCATGATTTATACGACGGTATTAGGTAGGTGTTCATAATAATTTGGCCAGGAAAAAATGTCATCCGATACATATAGTCGTATGTATCATGTTTATGTCATTATAAGAGTTTAATGTGTAGTTTTTTAGAAATTATATTTAAAATGCATTTTTTCTCTATGTTCAATTGCTTCATATTGGATTCAGGTTGGGAAAGAGAGAAAAGAAAGTCTCCAAGAGGTCGAATCGGAGAAAAGAATGAGGTCTAGATCAAAGTATATTGAACATATCCATTTCAAAGTACCAACCGCCATTAGGATCGATCGGCGCACGCTCTCAGGAGGAACGCCAATTCAACTGATTTCTCCCCGTTGAGCAACACAAGCGAGATCGACAATAAGGTTTAATCAGTGCAGAAGCCATAGCTTAAGACGGCTGAACTTATCTGGCGAAATATACTAGCGTATTCTCTACAGTTGGAAAAGGGGTTGGGGGGAGAAGGCGGATTGTGTAATGTTAGATTCACGTGAGCTTAGAGTGGCTAGGTCGCGGAAAAGGTTACAGAAATGATTAAAACAATTAGTTTAATTTCGAAAGAAATAAGCCAAAGATATGTTTATATTTATTTTTATGAAAATAAAAAGCCTTATTTAATGCATATGTTTTTAATTTATTAACGAGAATAATTTAATTGCTGCAATGTAGTGTTGTTGTTTTCTAATTTTAATATTTTTATCCTAAAATCGGAAGTATGTTAGAGTACTCCTTTACGCCCAATCCGAAGCATGAACATATAGTTTTAATAATGTTTTCAGGATAGATATTATCATATGACATTCGTACTAATATGTGTAAATATTCATGGAAAGGGGAATTTTTATTTCTTTCCAGTTTACCTTTCTTGCATATTTAATTACTTCCTCGAAAGCAGTGGCGTTATAAATGAACTAGGTTATTGAAACAAAAGAACAAGAAAGAATATTTGTATCATATAAAATGTTGGTTAGATATTAGAAAAATATGATCCTGGAAAGAAGCATATACAGGATACTGTAGTCATTTTGCAACAATAGCATACGATAAAAAATAAATTCGATTAAGTATAAATTTTAGTATCAGCTTAATTTCAAAGAGACAGACTCTTCTTTCTTTAAGTCAGAATAAGCAGTGTTTGCGATAAAACAGATTTAATTCTCGGAAAAAATCTCAAATGATTAGAAATGTAACGCAGACAGAAGCTTGTAGGGGAAGAAAATTTATCTTTGTTATGCAATTTTTGGAGCTTAGCACTAAGTTGTATTGTACAATTACTCTTAATTAACTACTAAAGACTTCTAAATACAAAAAGAACACAATTAAAAATATGCAATTCTCAAGAAAAAAAAAATTGCTTTCTGATATTGCTTAATGACATCTGGACTTTCTTCCAAATGAAAACGCGAAGATTAACAAAAGTCACTCTGGTCGATGTTCTTTTGAGATTTCGTTTTCATTTTTAACCCAAGGAAGTTAAAGGATACATACTTAATATATTTAATACACAACAAATATTCAATCTCTTTTATGCTATATTAAATCACAAAGGTTGCGTTTATCTTAGCCGTACAAATTACATGAATTTCCTGAAATTTCTTTACGAAAACGCGAAGTGAAAAATGCAAGTGCAAAATGTGAAATAAAAAAAAGTTTAGGACATTTTCCGAATTTCCGAATTTTCTGTTATTCTTATAAAAGAGTAACATAGAAAATTTGAAACTATTCATACATTTCGAAACATTTATTCTTATTGAAGAAAAAAAAATAGCTTCATTCAAAAAAAAATGTTTTGTTGAGGTTTAACTGATAAATTTCGATTCTCATAACGTAAACAAATATCGCTGTGTAGCCTAGCTACAGTTCGTTGCATTACATGATAAATGTGCACTATAACATTTCGCTATACTCTAGAAAGGAGTAATGTCACCAACAAATATAATATCAGGTACTTTAACTGTATAACGATTTCCGTATAATTATTCTAAGAAAAGCTAGTTTTCAAAATTTTCGATTCATGTCTATACATACAACTATTATTTATTGTTTCGTTTTGGCCTGACTGAAATAAATTTTAGAGTCTTAAATAATTGAACTGCAGAATTAATGCTATAAATTAAGAAATACCAAAGAAATCATAAACAATGATGCAGTGGCAACCTATCTTTCAAGGGCGGCATGCGACCGCCGAAATGGTTTTATGTTGTCCTTAGTTCTTTTAGCAAAATACGTTTTTGATAATTTTTCAAAAGTGGTCTTTAAAGAGTTATCATTCTCTGTATTTCCTTTATTGCGTTAAGTAAGAATAAACTAAAAGGTGATATTATGGGTAGAGGAAGGGTCCACCGTTCGCCTAGAAAACATATTAACTAAAGAAATAACATTTCGTAGTTGTATTTTACCATCCGCTATAATAATATATTCAAATTATGCTCCTTACAAAATTCCTTACATTTCTAACTATTAAGATAGTTGTAGAAAAAATATTAAATTACCCAAAGTCATGGCCCACTATTAAAGTGCGGGCCCTACGCGCACATTTAATTATTCAATGTGGTCCACCCATGCAAAACGTTTGAGGCCCTCCTATCTATTGCAATGTGATTAATTCAACTTACCCAATGGTGTTAGCAACAATATCAGTAAAATATATCTACTGGCAACAAGGAGATAGATGTAATATTCATATAAATAAAGTTATAGAACACTAGTAAATTTCAAAAACCATGATATTTAAATGCTTTTTGACTCTGTGGATACCAGAAGCAGATTCCAAATTTGGAGAAATGATATTAGAAAAAGAGCTACTTCTAGAAAAATCTCACAATGGAAAATAATCGATCAGAAGCGTTATATTTCATTAAAAAAGAATCAAACAACCTCTAATTCAGTTCATGTCCTCCATGAACCAAAATGGATATTGCCCAACGATGATTCATAGTCTTAATAAGTCTGGATCTAGGATGGGGGGATTCAGGTTGTTTTACCTCTGAGCGGCACTTTTTTGCACACAATGGGCTAAATGGCCAGGTCACAAAGACCCCGAAGGCTCAGAGAAGGTTGGGGGGGAGGGACCCACTGGAACAGCTGTTGAGAGACAGATGGTAGCCTCCCGTCAAGGCCATCCAGGATGTTCTTTAACGTGCACATGGTATGGCTCTCCCGCCAAGGCCATCCAGGATGTTCTTTAACGTGCACATGGTATGGCTCTCCCGCACATGGAACCACGGATTAACGTTTCATCCGACGGACGGCGGCCTTTCCAAGCCCATTGGTGTCCCCTACTGACCGTGGGCAGGGCGGGGAGTTTTGCGGAGATAAATCTCAACGCTGACCCAGCTGGGACTCGAACCTGGGAACTACAGATTACGAGCTTGGCGCGCTACCAACTGAGCCACCCCCGCTCCCTCGGGGGGACAAGGAGGCTTTTTGAGTAAGGGTGTTAAAAGTAGGTATTTTCATGAATTTTCCTAGAAATTACCTAAAAAAACCACTGAAACGGGGAAATACAGTTTCTTGTCCCACTTTTTGCTTCTTTTCTGGCTCGATTGCGTTTCTTGCCACCCCTCCCCCTCTTTATATATTTCTCTGGTCTTTTAGATCCAGGGCTTGGTCTATCATAGTATCAGTAGTCAACTGGAGAATTTGATTCTGATCTACATTTAGAGAAAATGAGAGTTGAGACAATATTTGTGGAGAGGAATTTCTGGGTAAATACCGGTGTCCATATCTTAGCCAATACGTGTTCGATAAGATTCATCCGTTTAATACCAATGAGTTCAATTGATACAGCTTATGGTTTATCATATTGTCGAAGTATGTCGTCTAAAATTTCATCGTATATAATTTTATAAGTACATCGACTATAATTTCTTTCCACTCAGATAAAATATTCTCTAACAAGATATTATTTCAGCAAAACTGATTTATCATTAAAACTCGTTATTTAAGTAAATATTAATCAAGTCTAGCATTTGAAAATCCCGTTGTTTGATTGAATTCGAGGTACTCCTCTCACGCGGGCTGTAATCCATTAATGGATATGAATCCAGTTCATTATTCCAACACCTCCATATGCACACTTTCATCAATACAACAGTCCAAAAGCCTTCCTTCTAAATCTGTCCGGAGCGCTGAGTCTGGAGCGCTACCGATTGGAGTGGCTCAGTCGGTAGCGCTCCAGACTCTTAATCTGCAGGTTCGAGTCTCAGCAGATCAGCGGTGAGATTTATCTCCTCAAAACTCCACGCCCTGCCTTCGGTCAGTAGGGGATACCGATGGTCTTGGAAAGGACGTCATCCATCGGATGGGACGTTAAGCCGTGGCTCACGTACGCGAAAGTCGCACCCTGTGTCTGCTAAAGAAGGTGATGGATGGCCTTAACGGGAGGCTACCATCTGCATCACAACAGATTTTCCGGTAGTTTCCTCCCCCAACCTTCTGTGAGCATTTGGGATCCTTGTAACCTGGCCATTTAGCCCATTGTGTGCAAAAAAATGCCGCTCAGAGGTAAAACAACCCAACGTTTACAATGCCCTCAGAGGTAAAACAACCCAACGATTTACAAGATCCAAATTTGTCGGGAAACAGTCTACAATATAAATCTTATATATCAGAGAATAAATATATAATTACATATTCCCATTGCATTAACGAAATCACTTAGTGATGTATTTATTTATTTTGGCTATCAACTCTTGTATTCTTTTTAAGTGTCTTAATGATGGCGAAAATATTTGGTGACAAACCGATGCTCATTCTTCAAAAGCATAGTATTCCCACGTCATCATGTTTCTCATTAAAAGGCGTTTCATATAATCAACTTCGCCCACGAATCATCGGGGGAATATGAAAAGGAAAAATAAAACGCTCTTGCTCAAGAGAAGTAAGAAGAGGAAGAGGTAGCTTGTATGGACTGAAAGATCTGGCAGGCATCTTCTAAAAACTCATTCCTCAAAATTCACTTGCTGGGGACATCAGAGAAAAAAAGTTTCCATACTTTGCAAAATAGTTCCAGGTAATTCATTGTCTGATTCAGTAAGACTCTTTCGCTTCATACAAGTAGTATGATTTCCGAATAGAATTATTTTGTATACTGAGATTGATCGCTTTCTGTTTCCTTATGATAGTATTCCCGTCAGTAGAATGCAATTTAAAACATGGATATGGCATTAAGGTTAATAAAATTTATCTTCTTGAATGAAAAAACTGTTGCAAAAGAGAAATAACAAAATATTTAGTTTTTACTCATAATGATAAATTATTTCGCCAAAATTACAAAAAGAATAGAATAAGGAGAGGATAATTAAAAAAAAAAGTGCATTTTTCATTCTAGGTTACTTCGTTAGTGCTTTCTTCTTTCTTCTCCTTTTGGTTACGTGACCCTAATTAAAACGTTTTGCATGTTTGCGTTTTATGAAGACGCTTCGTTTAAGTTTGCGCCTGTGATATCAACGCGATTTCTTACTTAATCCACAATGTACGAATTAATTTCTTTCCTGCTTTTGCAGTAATTAAAAAGTAAAATTGCTCTCTGCATTACACTTACACGATACAACATGAGGTTTCCAAGTGAGACAACAAACAAAAAGAAACGACAATGCCTAATTATAATAATAATTCACGCTTTTATGAATTAAATACTTACAGATATTAATATTAGAATTTAGTAAAATCGATAATCTCTAACTATTCTTAACGGATAATCTCAAAAACGGACTTTCAATTTTTTACTTGTTTCACAGAATGAATTCTTGAACATAATATTTTTCGTTAAAACTATTATTTGCAATTAATTAAAATTGTGAAGCATTACAAATATCTTAATTCGTATAATTTTGTACAATATAATATTTTTTATAAACATTTAAATTAATGCTCATTTTACTCAGAGACATGCTTAAATATCTTATTTATTTTCTAGAAACAAAAACCACCAAATAAAAATATGGTAACTTAATTCGGAAAATATTACATTTATAATGTAGATGAAAAAATAAAGTTTTCGATGCTTTTTTCCCAAAGGAAAATGTTCGCTAAAAGATAGGTTTGCATATGTTCAAGTTTCGGAAAAGTTGGTTTGACTTTTATTAATGATCAAAGGCCTTTATTAACAAGCAATAAATTTTAATAACAAACAAAACTTTTAAAAAAAATCGGAAATAATTCAATCGTAATATAAATGCAAAAATAAAAAGATATACCGTTGAAATATCTCAGAAACATCGACTACAATTTCCTTCAACGCAGAAAAAAATACTCACTAACAAGATATTATTTCAACGAAATTAATTTAAGTGTACATTAAAACTCGTTAGTTAAGTAAAGAGTAATCAAGTCCAGCATTTGAAAATCGCATTAATGGTATAAAAAACACTTGATGCGAAAGCATCTGCAATATATTCTCTTGTGCATTGCAGATTTCGTTTGCGAAATATTTCTTTTATAACATGCAATCAAGCTGAGAAAAAGCGGAAGAGTCAAGGTGAAGTTTGCTTAATTGGAAGGAACAGAAGAGATTCAGTTTTAGTAAGTTCGTAGATGGTTGCTAAGGGCTAACATTTACAGCTGAAAAACATCATTTTATAATTCTATTTTATTCCTTCTATCGTTTGAAATTTCAAGCAGACGAAGAATTGTTACTGCAGAAAAATAAATGTGCTTTCTGGGCGAGATTCAGTTCATCCGCACTAGATGTATGAACGGTCACTGCAATGTAAGAAGGGATTACTGAATAGAACGAAGTTAAAAATAAGTACTGTTTATCAACGTTTTTCGAGTAGAACATAAATTTTCTCTTCCTTTTTCTAAATATTCAGTTGCTTGTTTCATACAATACAATATACAATGAAATTCATTGTATGAAAAAATGATTGTTAAACAATAAGTTCTGTCTCTCATAATAATTTTTTCTTAAGGCATTGTAAAGGTGTGAACACATTTTTTTTTTCATTCGACTTCGCAATTTAAAGTAGCGTATATCGCATGAACTACGTTGAAATTCCCAAAATAATGGAAATGTTGGGAAGGTATCAAAAATAGTCATTAGGCTTTATACTAAAGAATAACAATCATTCAGTTTTTATTAGCGGTCATTTTACAGGTACAGTTCCATGTTATTATTCCATTATTTTATTAAGTACAGTTCCATGTTATGTCAAGAGTAACTCATTAACATCTTATAAAAGCTTTTAGTGAAGAAATGTGCCTGGAGATCATTTTGAAATTTCATTCAAATCTATTTAAATTTATATTTCCAACAATATGCCAAACAATATTCCTTCAATGTTTAAAGAGTTATGGTAGCTGAAATATTTACAAGTTAGCTCGTTCTGTTAAAAATAATTCAAGATTGGAGAAAAATGAACATAATTATTACGCGAACTGCTTTAAATACTCTTACACGTGTATTAAAATTTAATTCGTTTGCTTTCGTTTTAACTTGTTTTATTAACTTTTTAGGGCATTTCTTTAATTAGGAATTGTTGCTGTCAAATATTCCAATTTCCGTAACTTCCTAAATAACGAAATGATATTGCTGAAAACGAGACTGAAAGGGATTTGAGATCGTTATCTTCAATCGCATTTTTTATAATAAAAAGCTTTCTGAAAAGAAGTTTCTGAGTTCCATATCTAAGTTACTGTTACATAACATGGATTTCTATCTTATAAAGTGATCGTTTATGAGACGTGTTACGAATTCGATAAACAGGCGACACTTATAAAGTTTTGCAAACGCTCTAGAGCAGAGTTTTTAAAACTTTATTGGCTGCCACTCAAAAAAGAGAAGCATTTTTCGACGCCATTAGACCCTGAAAAAAATCCACAATGGCAATGTACACTAAATATGACACAAAATTTTAGTTTTGATATATTTAATTTAATTTAGTACAACTGTTACGCAATGTAATTAGGTTTAATTTCAAAGAGTAATGACAATGATAAGTGAAAATCTTATGAAATTAAAATGATATATATTTAAGAATTTATAAAATTTTTAAAAAACTTTATTTCAACATTCATTAAATTTAGTTAGCTAATTATTAATTTATTATAATTCATCTGCTGCATATAATAAATCGACATAATTTTATTCATAATAATAAACATAAATTTTCATTCATAATAATAAACATAATTTTTTATTCATAACAATAATCATAAATTTTTATTCATAATAAACATAAATTTTTATTCATTTGTTAACATAACAAAATTCAAATTTGAAATCTAATTTAATGTGCTTCAGCCCTCCTCAAAAACTTTGCGAGCCATTAGAGGTTCACGGACTAAATGCTTTAGAGCCAGTGGATCTTTACTACTCCCAATACTAATTACAAATTTATGTTCATTATTATTGTAATAATAACAGTGGCAAATTCATCCAATGTCTTAATCAAATGTTTAGATGAAAACTACTTTTACCAAAAATCTGCTAGGGAGAGAGGACATACACTATGAGGAATGTAGAATACTGTCTTCTATGTACACACTTTATTCTTTACGGAATAAATGTCTCTCATATATAATAACATATGATTTTTATTCTAAAAATTCAATTATTATTCGTAGTTTGCTTTGCTGGTCCTAACTTGGTCTTTTGTATATGTGTTTGGTTATATTTAGATATATGTTTGCCATTTTCAAAATATTGTGGTTGATGGTGAAAGAAAAGGCTGTTCTTTTATGTGAACGGTTATCTATCCCCTTTTCTAGAGTATTTCCCTTTGTATTTTAATAAATGCATATAGAAAATATGATGGACGTTCAAATATAAACGAGAATTTGATTCTAATAAATTTATTCAAAATAGACTAGAAAAATCATAGATACTATTTTTCAACGTAGTCCTCGTTAACTGCAATACACGTCAAGATCCTTTCATTAAATTCTGGCCCATAAATTATTTACAAATTATAATACCATTGAAATTTAATTAGGCATAATATTTTATCAACTTCTGTTTCCTCAAAAACTCTGCCATTAAAAATATGTATACACAGAGAGTATTACTTTATGTTTTTAACATTTCATTGAGTTTTGTTCAGTTGAAAACTGACTATTGAATTAGAAATAATATTTCAAAATTTGTAACATCCAAGATTTTAACACCATTATTTAGACAATGTTCCGTCTAAATAATGTTTTAGATAATGATTTAGACAATGTTATACAAATTGGTCCTGAACTGTTTAGTCAATGGAATAATAAAATTAAAATATTAAACAATACTGTTTATAAATAAATATTAAATAAATACCCCCTCAAGAAGCTGCTTGCCACAGAGGTCTGACTGGAGCCTGTCAGTTTGTATGCTATACTAGAAGGTCTGAGAGGATGGCAGGACCTCAGCAGAAAAACAACACGAACATCCATGCCTTATCCGGGGCTCGAACCCAGGTCCCTTAGATCAGTAGCCAAGCGCGCTAACCACTCGGCCATAGGACGGCTACAAAATAATACCCCCTCATAAATACCCCCTTTAAAGAACTGACTTTACAAGCCCCTCAAGCAGCTGCTTGCCACAGAGGTCTGACAGGAGCCTATCAGTTTATATGCCATAGTAGAAGGTCTGAGAGGATGGCAGGACCTTAGCAGAAAAACAACGAAAATAAATTTTTAATTGGTTGTTACATCTTCATTCTGCAGCTTCTTTAAAATAACCATATAAATCTAGAGATACTTTTTAATTACAATTTCTTTCTTCCCAATACCGTTATTTTTTCAATAGCAAAACGTTTTCTTAGAGATTTAGAACATATTATAATTCATATAAGGAATGCTTTGATAAATAAAATTTGATTTGATTTGATTAGAAACTGAGAGCCAGAACAGAAAAATTGAGATAAAAAATAATTTATCCGTGAAGGAGCTACTTGCGACAGAAATCTGATGGAGTCTGACAGTTTAATACTTCACATAAAAATCATTGAGGTAGGGGAGACATCAGCAGAAAGACAATAAAACAAAAGAAAATTCTATGCTATATCCGGGGCTCGAACCCAAGTACTGTGCACAGTTGTTAAAGACGCTAACCAACAGTAAAAAAATCAGAATAATGAATTCAGTTTTAGAGGATAGCAGAATATCAAGAATGAATAATTAATTGTAGGGTGTATTGTAGCATATGGATCAGATAAAAGGACGCTAATGGAAAAGTTAACACCTTAGGTAAGAGCAGCGGAAATAGATTTCTAGAGACCTGCGTGAAAGTCAAGAATGGATAAAATGAGGAAATTAAGAGAATTATGGGAATAGAAGAAGATGTTGCAAAGTGTCTCGAAAAAAAGAAAAAGCGAAACGGAGATTGAGTTGGCATGGACATATGAATAGGATGGATGATGGAAAATGGTCAAAGAAAATATAGAAATGGGAGCCACGGAAAGAGAAGAAGAGTAAAGAAGCGAAAAAAATGGAGCGATGAGGTGGAAGAGGCGATGAGAAAAAAAAAGAATTTCCGAGGAAAGTTGTGTAGATAGAAAGAAGTGAAGAGAGATGCTGTCTAGTGCAAGCAACCCTAAAGTATAAAAAAGCCTGGGAAAATAAAGTAAGCAAATATTTATATACATTAATGGAGAAGCATTATCCTCCTAACAAGATTTCTTTTTATCTGTCATGCTTTTTCTCGCTTCTAAGTAACATCTCACAAGTAAAAATCACCGAAAACAAAACTTCTAACGGATTCTAAATGTATCAGAGATGAAGATTAGTGGAGCAAAATATAATTTTAAAGAACTGACTTTACAAAGTAAAAGTAAAAACGAGGTAACATAATGCTACAATTATTTATTCTTTTCCTATATAGCTTTAAAATGAGATGAATTTTTGTCGATACTTTCAGCATACATTTCGTATAATATTTTACTTTGCAAATTAATATTCGGTAAAGCAAGTTCACTTGTCATCAACATCTGCTCTGCGATATTGACCCATTTCAAAATATTTAATACTAAGTCTCCGGATTAAACCTGTGGCTTTGCAACTTGTTAATTCTAGCTGTGAGAGACAAGATTCAAAAAATGAATTTTAGGCAATTTAGAGGCAGAATCTGCAGGGTTGGAGAGCAATGTGACCGCATTGCTGGTAGAACTGGAATCATGATTAATGATATTTTGACTAATGACGAAGTGCATGTACACGTAGAACGTCTGTTACACACATACACACCATTGTTAAAGTACACGCAATTATCTCCTGTGCAGAATCTACGACAAGGTGGACGTAATGAGGTAATCTCTATAGCTATTAATATGTACATAACTGGAACGTAACGGATCAGTCATTTTCTCACTTTCCATCGCTATTCTCTATTAATAATGAAAATATAAATCATATTTTCCCGAACGAAATATTTGCATAATATTTGCATTTCACGGTAATTTCTTTTCCTCCAATGTTTAATGACATTTGTAGCGAGCATGCTAAACTATAAATTCGGTTAACAAAATGTGTTGACAGAAGCTTGCATATTTTTTGGGGGGAATTCATTTGAACAGATTTATTTGCACTCTATATTAAACAGAATTATTTCTGAATTTATGCAGAGAGGAAGGTAATGACAGATTAAGAAAACTGAACTACTGTTGTAAAAAAAAACCTGACAGATTTAATAAGCTTAGAGATTCACAGTGTAATGAGTGTTGATACAATGGACGCATTTCATAAATAACTCGATAACTGATATGCATTTAAAACAATGTGGCCAGAGTCAGCATCATTATGTAACTGAATAACCCAGACACTACCATAATATTTACATTAGACACATAAAAATTGCCTCTATTTATTCATTTTTGAAAAAATATCTTGCTTTAATCTTTCTGTTATTTACTTTTATTATTTTATTTTCATTTATTCATCAATACAATAAATCCTCCACACTCGCTACTTCAACATTTGCGAGATTCCCACATTCGCAATTTACTTAGCAAATTTTCAAAAATCGTAAGATTCGCGTTTAATAATTTTTTTTATTTATGTAATATAACTGATATTTAACTAATTTAAATCATCACTGAAGTATCTTTTATGAATGCGATGAGTATAATTTGAAATACAAATGTAGGATAAAAGATCTTTCGCAGCTCATGATCAAAGATCTTTTGTTACCATAATTAAATCAATGTTGTGGACTACAAAGGTAGGAAATGTGATTAACCGGAATATTTATCGCCTTCCAATATGTAAGTATATATGAAGCTCATGAATATAACTTGTAACAGCTTTGTACTAAACTTTTGGTTTGAAACCAACAAGGAGTTGACTGAAGGGGGCTCTTTGCCGAGCTCATTAATGAGGACAGTGAAGAGGAAGTGGTTGCTGCAATACATGTTCTCAACTCAAAGCTTTGGATGGAATAATAGTACCGAAGAAGAATTAAAAGACAAAGCTGTGGGATACAGTCTCAATAGATACCATATTGTAATATGGTATCTATTGAGACTGCATCACATGCCTACATTGAAATTCAAACTGAGCTGCAGAAAACAGCAAAATAAATTACCAGCATAGAGTTTTTTCATCCTGAATCCTACCCTCTGAGGATACGGGTTGACCTTACCAGCATACTGTACATACTGTATATTATTTACTGATTTCTGCCTTTCTTCTCATATATTTATCTTTCTTTTACTCTCTATAACGTTTTTATCGAGCCTTGAACCTAAACCCCAGTATTCGTTTGAATTATGATCTCAACATCCGTGAATTCCACATTCACCAAGTTTACAAGAGTGTGACCTTCGCGAATGCTGAGGGTTTACTGTGCACCAGCTGTTGGGTTGTTTCACCTCTGAGAGGCATTTTTTCGCAGACTATGGACTAAATGGCCAGGTAAACCCAAGGGCTCAGAGAAGGTTGGGGAAGGGGACGTCCTGGACAGCTATTACGAAACAGACTGAAGCCTTCCTTCAAGGCCATCCAGCGTGTCCTTAACTGCTTAGATCTTCTGCATACAGGGCCCCTGCTTTTCTTCCTATCTGATGACCCAATTTATTTCCTAGGGCACGGTGATGGTTTAGTAGAGATAAATTACATCGCTGGCAGAGGTGGAAGTCGTATCTTCGAATTAGAAGTTACTAGCCTTGCGCGCTACAGATTGAACAAATTCCAGTACCAACTGTGTTATTTGTCGGTAGGAAATTTCAATCATACTTTACTTGAACCAAAAGAAATAAAATATGAGAAAAACCCTTAAGACCAATGGAAATATATAATGGAAACCAAAGGAAATCATAAAAACCAAAGGAAATAAAAATGTAAAGAAAACCGTTAGGACCAAAAGAAATGGAAACGTGGAAAACCATCAGAACCAAAACAAATAAAAATGTAGAAAAAAAAAACCCCCTTAGAACCAGATGAAATGCAAATATAAGAATACTCTTAGGGAAAAAAGAAATAATAACATGGAAAACCATCAGAACCAAAGGAAATAAGAAGGTTGAAAAGCAACAACCTTAGGACCAAATAAATAAAAACAAAAGAAAACCCTTATAACCAAAAGAAATAAAAATATGGCGTTGCATTTCAGGTCAAAAATAAAGAGAAATATGACAGGCAACAGTCCAACAAAGCCCAGATTCCAGTGCAACGTCAATAAAAGAAGAAAAGTTGATCAATTTTCGACATTCGACTGATTGAGTGATTATTGTGTTTGGCTGCATTACAAAAAGAGATCAGGAATCAAATCTCGATAAAACTTGTCTTGTTATCTATCTTCTGAGGTCATATCTCCTTCAAAGATTTCCACCGCAGTTTGACAATAAAAAAATATAGTTAACTTCATCGGTAAGCAGCAGTCACAATAATGCATGGATATATTCAATACTGTAATAATTTGTCCTAGCGATTCAAATATTTTAGTAATCGATGTTGTGCCACACAACATCCATTACTAAAACCGTTGACGGTTTCTTCAATTGTCGTTTGAATTTTGTTAAAGACTGAAAATAACCATTCTCGGTTAAAATGTTATTCTCTATTTAATCTCGTATATCAGAGTGGTTGGTAGATGACCAGAGTAAGTTAATGAATATTCTTTGCATGAACTTACGGTAAGTTGGTTCTACGTGCAACTATTTATTGAAAACTAAGCGGAAAGAAGATAAATGATTTTTCAAATAACGGTACTCTTTTTAATCACTTTACAAGACGACCATTTTATGAACTATAAATATTTGCAGCATAGTGTTGACGATGCAACACAAGTTGCTATCAGGAGATAGAGGAAGCAGTAAACCACAAATCATAGAATCTGAATACTAAACCAATATGCAGGTCCTTGTATAAGTATTCGTATGTTGTACGAGAAACCAACACAACACAAAAGCTTCAGGCATCTCAGACCTTCGTGTTATTAAAAATAATCTTGACTGGATGTCGAAAACTTCAATTTCATGCGATTGACGAAGGAATAAAAGAAATTACCCCCTCAAGCAGCTGCTTGCAACAGAGGTCTGACTGGAGCTTGTCAGTTTATACGCCATAGTAGAAGGTCTGAGAGGATGGCGGGACTTCAGCAGAAAAACAACACAACATCCATGCCTTACCCGGGGATCGAACCCAGATCCCTTAGATCAGTAGCCAAGCGTGCTAACCACTCAGCCAAGCGATCAGAAATGACAGAAAAACAATGCTTTCCTTATATAATTAAAAATAATATACATTAAAATCTATTGGCATAAAATAAAAGTCATTTTCATAACAAATAGAAATTTTTGTCTAATAGGTATTGGAATGATATTCCAGTCCATTATCATCGCTGATTACGACAGTGTTTTCCCTATTCGGCAATCCACGCTAGACCACTGGTTTAGAGACCATATACTTCGATGACAAATTTTATGAAGGCGAAACTTTCGAGACATTGCTGCGTCACAACTGTTTTCCCTCGTGCGGGATGAAGCAGACTCCAGAAAGCGAGTTTTAGTCGCAAAATATAGAAAACTCTAAGAGAACGCCATTTTTTATATTCTTGTTTGCACTTTGTGACTGAGCTCATGGTGCATTTCCTCAATGATATAACAGACAGCCAATAGAAACTTAGGGACAACAACAATAATAGCAATTCCAAAAGAACTATAAGTAACAGCATTTTTC
Source organism: Ryuthela nishihirai (assembly GCA_038380435.1). Lineage (NCBI taxonomy): Eukaryota > Metazoa > Arthropoda > Arachnida > Araneae > Heptathelidae > Ryuthela > Ryuthela nishihirai. Next base: position 82,260,134 of record JAWZYU010000009.1, on the reverse strand, counting down.
TTTTGAAGACAGCATCATCTCCCTTTACCGAATAGCTCGGTAAACTTAAAGAAACGATAACTTAAACGTTAAGTATAAGCAAAATGATTATTTTGAAAATCACTCTCTACGGAGGCATTAAAAATGACATTAGAGAATGCCTGGCATGTTGTTAAAAGGTGAGCTTTGAACATTTATCATCGTCTACAACTCTTATTGCTCTCTAGTTGTTAAGTGTTGTCAGGAAAAGCCATATTCTAGTTCTTAAATGCATTCATAAGTGCTTTAAACAATCTTAATAGAAAAAATACCATCAAAGAGTATAATTTTATTTTCAATACATATTGAATTGCGAATGATGTACTCAGAGCTCGGTATAACGTCTTTCTTCTTGAATTTTCCCTGAGATAAATATTCTGAAGTCCAGCAAAATAGCGCTGTGATATTCATCATTCCTGTGTTTGGGAGAGGATAAAATACGAATACTTCATTGGAACAACTAGATTTTAATACTATACAAATGAAAACCATAAATCTTCAAAATATTTCGATTGGAACTACTCGTAAATATCAGAAATCCAATTATATAGATAAAAATAATGCTAACAGCCATGTTCCCATTTCATTTTCTGATGTAATTTGTAAGAGAAATATTTTCACCATTTTATAGGCAATACAAATCCAGAAAGGTAAGTTTCAATTATGGACATATATATATATGGTATATCTAAGACACGTTGTAGTAAATGGGATTTCAGGATCTAATAATTTGATCCTATCTTTCTTAGTACACAAGAAAATCTGTGACATGAACGTCAAAGTATGCTCACCTACATATCTGTCTGAAGTAAAGGACAAAGAAAGATCCTGATCGTTGACAATGAATATTTCATAAGTTGCAAGCATGGTTACTGAACAGATGTCAGGAAAAAAGGAAATGATGTTGATGCTTCGCGTTCTGTTGTTAATCCCGGAAGGCGTGTCTGTGGATGATGTATGGGATTCACTTGTTACAATTCAGCATGCTGTTAGTCATGTTAGGGACGAAGCTCTTGTTGCATGCAAATACACTACATGTACTGACGACAGAATCGTGTTACTAAAAAACGAAGGAGGTAATTGTGTCATGTTCGCGAAATGAAAACCTTTTTTACTCTTTCTAACAATGCGTTTCGCATTTTCTTCAACTGTTTGTTCCTCTCTCCCTCCTTTTACCCTTCGTCGTAGACTCTGTCTTTCTCCTTCCATTGTCATTCTCTTTGATCTGGTATTCTATACTCGGAAAATCACGAGTTGTCCTCAAGGGATCAGAACCACAGCGAAGCTTGAAAAGGAACTCTTCCATGCTATTCTTTTCAATCCGAAGTATATCTTGTGTTGAGTTGTTCTATTCTTGAAAGTGTGATTTATATGGACAATATGATAAATGACCACCACACAAGGACCTCAAAGTTCGCAAGAATAGTTTACTGAAAATGACTTTGTTTAATCTTCTGCTGATGAAGAAATAATTCTAAAGTTTACCATCACTGTTCTTTGTGATGCTGGGAAAAGAATTAAAGTATTGCGGTCATTTTTGATTATGACTAATATTTTTGACAGAATGAATGCCATAAAAGTAGGACTGAGAATACAATCATTTTCGAGATTAAAGTGTTAATATATAATTGATAGCCCTAAACTGATAACTCTCATCTGGTTAGGGCTATCAATACGAATTAACATTTTAATTTTTACAAAGGATAATATGTTTTGTAAATCATATTATTCTTTATAAAACAACTTGCCTCCCCAAATAAAAAAAAAACTAGTTTGTTCCAAAGTTCCAAAGGAATCATTGTGTGTGTGTGTGGGGGGGGGGGGGGGTTACTCCTCGCTTCACTACTTCCGAGGCTGGATTTTCTCTCTGTGCTTAAGCTGTCATCATCTAGAACAGTGTTCTGCAAACGTTTTAGGGGTGCGTCCCAATGTTCTATTTGTAAATAATTTGATCCTATCTTTCTTTCATATATGCTAATTATAAAAAAGTTAAAAATTAATTTAATTATAATCGGTTAAAAATAAACAGGCATAAACAGTTTTGTTTATATATATATATATACATTTATACGTAAACTGAATAATGCGGTTTTAATTCAAATTTTTTATTTAAAGTTTTTCAAAAGTTTTCAGTTTTTACAAAAAAATTCAAATTTTTTATATTAGAATGCATCACGGCCGAAATATTTTTGTTCGCGACACACGTGCGGACCCCATTTTGAGGAATACAGATCTAGAGCTAGTGGTGTTTGATGATTCGTATCTTGCGTTCTCAAATTTAATCTCAGAGCTTTCAGCGTTGAGATTTTGTCATCGTGTTCGCGTTTCGCCTTTCGAGTGGATCGACAGATTTGCAAAGACTGCCGTGGTCTCGTGAGCAGGGCCTGCGCATGAGGGCCGGATGCAGTCTGCAGTCGAAATGACTCCTTGTCACGTGGTAATGCAAAAATGTTAGTTTAAATCAGCAGTAAACGTAAAACAAAGGTTTTATTTAAAATAAAAACAGTGATTTCGAAAAGGCGAAAGATAGTATCAATAACGATATACAGGATATCTGATGGAAAAAAGCTCATTTCAATATTTTTTATTTTCTTGAAATAGAGTTTCGAATGTTATTAGTGTTGTACCTATGGAAAAGTTCACTGGAATGATTATTGTTTAGCTGAAAAAACTTCCGCATTTCGATTTATATGCTGTAAACTATGCCCCAGTGTTCTACAAAATTTACATCCGACCGAAACTCGAATAGCATCCACTCTTTTTGGTATTAATAAAAAGAACTCTTATAAATTAGGAAAAGTTCAAAATGAAGCTCTCAAAATCATCAGCAAAATCTATTTTAACAAACGAGAATCTCTAACACTTACTGATATTCGTTCCAACTACCCAATTCCCACTGATTCCATTGATGGTTTCCTATTGAATCTAGAAGAAAGCTGCGGTTTATTACCCTTGTTCACGACACTATTTATAACAAGTCTCATCCCCTTCATTCGATTTTTACACCCTATATTCGATTACGACATCGCCACATCCTTCGCTCTGATAATAAAATGTTTTCTACTCCTAAGATTTTTAAAGCTAAGTATGGTGAAATTTATTTTTCCTTTCAAGCAACCTCAACCTGGAACTCTCTACCGAACGATATCACTTCTTTAAATTCTAAAACAAAATTCGAAAACTATATTACTCCACTCCTATTAGAATATTGAAACGTTTCACCAACATCTCCCCATCCCTATCCCAGCTCCCCATCTTTGCCCTTCGTCTGGACTATCCGCAATCTTTTTCCCCCTGTTCATTCATTTATTATTAATCTATGCTGTTTTAAACCTTGTTTTTTCTTCCCACCAAGTTTATTATGCTTCTTATCATATTTCATATTACATGTTTGTCTTCGTTTGTGCAACTTGTCATTTTGTTTAGATGTATCAAATAATTATGCTATTTCTGTAAATATGTTTGTATTTTTGTACTATCACTATTTCTTTTAAATTTCTCAAATGTACTGGGGCATCAAGCCACTTGAACGTTTAAATAAATATCCAAAATTACCTGTACCTTGGCTTTACTGTAACCCCCTGAATGAAACAAATTATTACAACAGTGCATATGTAGTTCAAAATCAGTCCGCGGGCAGGGTGCAGTTGCTACACTCGTTTCGCCTTTACCTCAGTCCCGCTCGTGAGTACTAGAGCCACAACTTCTGACCTATATATGTTGTGTAGCAGTCAATGAAACAAATAATGAAGATTTACAAGAGATTCATTTATCCTAGAAATTTTGGTAGTCATGAAGTTTGCATTGACAACAATTATTTTCTTCCTTTCCCCAAGGGAGGGTGTTTTAAGAATCAATTGTTTTTAGAGATAAATTATACAATCTTCATGGGTTGGATAAGTATTAATGACGTATACGATTCACACTTTCCGAATCTCCCAAACGTCTCCGTTTGAGAAAATCCGTCCAAAAATCTCCGTTTGAGAGCGTAATTTTTTACGCTCTCAAACGGTGGAAAAATTAGAAAATTGCAAAATTTTAACGAAAGTTGCACACGATCTTTTTGGGCTGGAAATTTGATGTTTTGGTGATGAAGTCTGGAGATCAAGAGATTTGCATTGGGCCAACATCATTTACAGTTTGCCCCCATCGTCTTCGGGGGGGAGGGGGATGACAATAACGTTTTGTTGTAAAAGATAAAGGAAGAGTTCCTTTTGAGTTGAGTAGGTAATAACGAAATATTACAATTCATACCTTTCAAATCTTCCAAAATGCTTTATTTTACATTGTTAAAAATTACTAAATGTAGAAAATGTTTCAGTTCTTGTGGTAAAATGTGATGGTCAAAAGCAGATACTCAGATAATTTACTAACAGAAATGAAACTTGTATTTTTATGTATTATAATGAAATGAAATACGGATGGAGGCCTTTCCAAGTTCGTTTTCATCGAGGGAGAACCGGGATTAGCGGAGAAATTTCTCATAGTTGAAACATAATTTCTCATTGTTGAAAAATATAGGTCATAGTTGAAACTTGAACCTAGAAACATCAGATTACGAGCTTGACGACTGAGCACATCCCCGTCCTTCAGAAGAAATATACAACCAAAGAAACATCTATGTCTTATCCTGGTCTCGAACCCAGGTCCCATTTTCATCTGAAGCTAGTGATCCGCTATTTTTTCAAGAAATATTATTGATTCCATTGATAATTCCCTATTGAATTTGATGACAGTTTGTGAAGTTTGTGACAGTTATTCATACGAAATGTCTTCTCTGGTGTAATTTATGATAAAACGGATAAAACCGGATTCCATCAGAATTTCCAGGTAGCTTTACACTTGGATAATAGTCGATTACAGATAATCACTATGAGGTGTTATACATTTTAATAAGTATAGAGGAAAAATTGTCATTATCCATTAAAGGCCTGTTTGCTAAAAAAAATACATGCCTCTTGACTGGTCGTGTGCACTCGCCTGGATTTGTCTTCTACATCAGTATCTTCAATTAAGTCAGATAGATTCCAATGAGTTATTCAATGTCATAATCCTTTAAGCCACCAATAGATGAGACCTGGATCAGCGGCTGGTAACTCAGCGGTCAGAGCACCCGACATATCCTCAGAGTTCCGTTGTTTTTTTTATCTCTGAGAAGTACGTTTTTGCACACAATGGGCTAAATAGCCAGGTCACAAGGACCCCTAAGGCTCAGAGAAGGTTAGGGGAAGATGACCAACTGGACAGTTGTTAGGAGACAGACGGTATTCTCCCATCAAGGCCATCCAGCCTGATCTTTAACTTGCATGGGGTATAGCTAACCTGAACAAGAGGCCACGGAATAACGTCCTATCTGACGGACGGCGGCCTTTCCAAGCTCATCGGTGTCCCCTACTTACCGTGAGTAGGGTGGTGAGTTTTGCGGTGATAAATCTCAACGCTGCTCCATCTGGGACTCGAACTTGGGAGCCGCAGATTACGAGCCTGGAGCGCTACCGACTGTGCCACCCCCACCGCAACATATCCTCAGAAGGGCGTGGGTTTGGGTTTCACCCGGATAATGACAATATTTCCTTTATACTTATCTAAAATTTTGTACTTTAATTTTCATGATTTGTTACACCAAATGATATCTATGTTTTTCGCCTATTAAAATTTTCTTAGGTTGTCTGTTGGTTGCATTCATCCATTTATTTGTTTTTTTGGAAGATATACAAATTGATACTTGGGAATCTGCATAATGCCAGTAGATTGCAATAACACATTATTTTAAAAAAAAAAATGTGTAAGATTCTTTGGGGTCAATGCATGTTGCAACTGGTTTAACACGCATCATGGTAATATATAAATATAATTTTCCTCTCTTATCTATGGTTTTTTGATAGAGATTTGATCCCCGTTCTTAAAATTATATAAAACACATTCAGTATTAATAATAATATTTGAATTAAGAATCATTATCTACAATTTGAATAGAAATGTAGCAACATATTTTTGATTTTTTGATTCATCATCATCATCATCATCATCATCATCATCATCATCATCATCAAGCAGCCATGGGCTACGGAGGTCCAACCAGACCGTGCAATTTAGTTCTCCAAGCAAATCTATCCTGAGCTACATCTACTGCATCTGGCCACTGCACACTAATTCTAACAAGGTCCTGTTTGACATTGCCCACCGCATCCTAGGTCTCCCCTTCTTTCTGAGGCCTTTCGGCACACTGTTCATAACCCTATTCGCCAATCTATAATTATTCATACGGGCTACATGGCCAAACCAAGGGAGTCTCTCTCTGCACAATATGCTGCTTAAAGGAGGTTGCAAACTCCTTTGCCTAACCTCATCATTATTTACAAAGTTGAACCACCTAATGCCCAAGATACTGTGTAAGCATCTGGAATAAAAAGCATCTAGTTTCCTTTTATCTTGTTTACAAAGTGTCCAAGTTTCACTACCATAACTAACCCTAGAAAGAACCAAACTATTATACAGTCTAATTTTAGTCTTTAGGTGTATAAGCCTATTTCTCCACACTCTCCCTAGATTCTTAAAAGTTCAGGCAGCAATCCCTATTCGTCTGTTAATCTCATGCCGCACATCACCATTATCTGTTACATAGCTTCCAAGATAATTAAACTGTGACAAATGCTCAAGACTGCAACCATTCAGATGAACATAATCACAGCCTTCCTGACCAATTTTCATCACTTTAGTTTTCTCTCTCTTTATAACCAAACCAACACTACTACCAGTTTCATCAACAGCTCGAATGAAAGAGTTCATCTCATCAACATCATTTGTCAAAAGGGCTAAATCATCAGCATAATCTAAATCAGAAATTTTCGTATCTCCAGTCCATTTATGGCCAAAATCTTTTCCTTGAAGTGAATTTCGCATAATCTAATCAATAACCATGCTAAAGAGAAAAGGAGACAAAATGCACCCTTGTCGAACACTAGAAGTAGTGCTAAACCAATTGCTACAAGACTTACCAACTCTCACACACGACTCAGTGTTACTATAGAGAGTTTTCGTTATGTTAACTAACTTGTCTGGTACACCATATGACCTCACAATCAACCACAAATTACGACGATCAACAGAGTTGAAAACCTTTTTGAAATCAACAAAGCTAGCAACCAAAAGTTTCTGAAACTCTAAACATTTCTCAAGAATCTGCCTAAGTGAAAATATCTGATCTACAGATCCCCTACCACTTCTGAATCCACATTGCTCATCACGCAATTGACTGTCAATCAGATTCTTAATTCTATTTAACACAATTATGTAAAGAACTTCACCTGGAACATAGAGTAGGTTGATACCCCTAAAATTATCAGAAGAACTGCGATCACCTTTTTTGAAAATAGGGATAATAATAGCTCTGGTAAAATCCTTAAGAACCATGCCTTTATCATAAAAGATATTCAAAACTTCAGTCATCCAAGTGGTAACCGAAACATTCCCAGATCTAAGCATTTCCGTAGTAATTTCATCTACCCCTGGGGATTTATGTAGTTTAAGTTTAGAAACAGCCAAAATAACTTCAGATTGTGTTTTAGAGCCAACATTAAAGCCATCAATGCATCTATCATCATTGCAAACAACAGGAGTAGAAATAACTACATTGTTTAGAATATCACTGAAATGCTCAGCCTACCTAGCCATGAAAGAATCCTCACCTTCCTACCTTACCTTGTTTATCCTTCAATCCCTGTATACCTGTCCGTTTTCTACCACACAAAACATTAACTATCTGGTACAGCTCTCTGCTGTTGTGCTGTGCTGTCTAACTGCTTCCTCGGCTTTGTCAGCCAAACCATCAAGCCAAAGATTCTTATCAGCAGCTAACTGATTTTTTACACGTTTATTACGTTCTCTGTAATGCTTTCTATTAGGACTAGTAGGGTATTGATTAAGGACATTCCTGCAGTTTTTTCTTTCCGAAATAAGCTGAAGTGCCTTATCACTCAAATAATTCTGGCTCTTCTGTTCCTTTTTCCCTAAAAGAGTACTGTTAGTTTCCAAAAAAGCTTGTTTAAAATGGTCCCATTCTTCCTCAAATTCAGTAGTAAGCATACCATGACTGTCATAATGACTAAGTAACCTATCATGGTAAGATTTGGTTATAACTGGTTCTTTTAGAACTTCAGTATTAAAAGTAAATTTTTTAACCCTAGCACAACACTTTTTAAGTTTAAGTTGTAAGACACTTTTAACAAGGTAATGGTCAGATCCAATTTCAGCTCCCCTATATGACCTGGTATTCCTAACAGAACTAGCCCATTTGCTGTTAATTAATATATAATCAATCATATTCTTATGCAGCCCATCGGGTGAAACCCATGTGTTCTTATGTATGTCGCGGTGTTTGTAATAAATGTTAGTTATTCTGAATCCATTGAGTTTACTTACCTGTAGGAGACGTTGCCCATTGCCATTGCAGCTACCAATACCAAAAGGGCCTATTATTCCTTCCCAAAGGTCAGAGTCAGTACCAACTTTGGCATTGAAGTCACCTAGAACAGGAGTAATATCTCCTTTCTTGACAGAATTCAAAATATCCTGAAGTTATCCGTAAAACCTATCCTTCTCATCCTCATCGGTGTCCTCAGTGGGGGCATAACAGCAGATAACATTCAAGTCTTTAACGCTTGTCTGAAATTTTGCTGTAAGTAACCTTTCATTAATGCACTCATATCCTAGAAGAGCATCACTAGCGTATCTGCTGAGAAGCAGGCCCACGCCTTGGTGATGCTTATTGTTGTCCCTCCCTGAAAAGAGAAATTTAAGATTATTTTTAAGAACCTGACCTTTATCTGTCCATCTGGTCTCTTGCAAGCCTAGAATATCTAAATTATAATGGTGGAATTCTTGTGTGAGGACATCAAGAGAAAATCTGTGTGCAGAGTCCTCACATTCCAACTATCTATGGAGAGAAAATGGTTAGTGGGATGTTTAAATAAACTATGTTTATTGAGAGAGGGAATGCCGACAATATCAAACAGCCCCCTAATCGCAGACATAGGCAAAGACCCTTTCACCCACCACTAAAGGCTGAAGCCATCTACACTGGAGGAAATATGCACATTTAATCAAAATTGGTAAACATATTAAGGTTGTCATCACGATGGCTCCATTTTCGAAACAAATATATGCGTATGTAACCTGTCTACAATTCGCAAGAGATCTTGGCGTCAAGATGTTTCCATCGATCACGGTTAGATTTAGACTAATGTAGAGAGGAGCTAAAATTCTAATCTGTCCACTCGTCTTTTTCCACTCTTGATTTAAACTGAGCAATTATTATCGGAATATTTTTTTCTTATTCCTAGTCGACAGTCTGCAAATCGTTACAATCTATTCAGTAGTAAACTTTTCTACTTCTACAGTCAGCAATCCTTTTCATGATACGATACTTAACTTCTATCCTCTTCACACTCTAATGGTACACCGTAAATTTGATATTTTGATGCGTCCGTACTGTTCTAAATGATTTAATTGCATTTTCCAAAATTTTACTTCTACAGTATCGGAGTATGATTTCTCAATTTTATAACTTACTAGTTGGTTTTTGTTTTCATAGTCCTGTAAGTTAGCTAAAATGTTATATGTTCCTACCATTTCAAAAAAAAGGACTGCTCCTCACTTATCACATATTTTGAAGTGTATATTACTTATCACATATTTTGAAGTGATAGCGATCAGATCATTTTGCCCTTTATAGCATTTGGTAGGATTTAAACTACCTGGTATCTCGATTGTGTTCTTCCTAATACACCTATCTAGTCCAACAGCATTACTAACGTGTCAGAACCATCACACACACACACTGGTTGCAACTGCCTATGGCATTAGAAGACAGGAAGAACGATAGTAACGTAATTCTCGGAGGATTAAACAACCCAAATTCGTTTAATTCTGGATTATTTAATTAGATAAAATTACTCTTTAATTTATTATTGCGTTAAATCGTTCAACTTTTTTGTGTATTTATTCTTGAACGTTTATTTACCTCGTCAAAGAATTCCAGTTTCAGCTAAATTGCACACCGTAAAAGAGACAAGCTGCAAATTGATGCAGTGCATTATTATTGTCTGCGACGACAGCGAAGGTGTTTATAGAGCTCATTTCATCTTAACAAAACGAACATTCGAATGATATCTTTTAAGTTATAAACTCTGCAGATTGTTTAGCATATCAATAAGTGTACAAATAAGAACATGAAACTGAATATGATGATTTATTACATCGGAGTATCTTTTTTTCTCATCTTTTAGCAATTCATATATGTATACCGAGCTTTTCAAAACAGATTCATTTAAAAAACAAAATATAATTCAGCAACTAGTGGACGCAAGGGCCGTGTAGCGAATGATTTACTTTTAAGTGATCTATTTGCACTACAGAGAACTCAATTCAAAGGGACTTCAATTCGTCATGAATATTGCCTCGTTACCATTGAATATATTAAAGAATTTTAATGCATAAATAAAAGCAGTTTGACACAGATATTGACATCAAGTACTTTTGCAATGGCAAGGAATCTCGTAGAGTTTGTAATTGCTAATTTTCAGACAATTTTTGACTTTGTCCATAAGGAAAAAACTATGACAGGTTTCAACGTGCTAACATCGGAAGGAACAGCCAAGGGATGTGCAGATATTTGACACGAAATGAAAATAGCAGAATTCAAATGTCAGTAATATATCGCTGTTTAAGAGTAGCGTAATTTCATGACCTTTCAGGCGGTCTTAAGAAATGTCATTTTATTAAAATAATAGCTCAGTTTCTTCGCTTGTTTAAAGGATGACATTTTGTTATTTGCATTAATTACTCTTTGGGAAATTTAATGATAGCCTTGCAAAAACTGGAGAATATTTAGCTTTATTTTATATACGAATAAAAGCTTTAAATAAGGATGGAAAGTATAATTATAATTTATCGCATATTTTCAAACTTTTTTTTCATTCTTTTTCATTTGATGCAAAATTTTGAAAGCTAAAAAGTTATGAACATGTAATGAAACATTTTTTTCCATCACGTGTTCAATTCACATAATGTTAACTTGCAGCTAATGTACTTTACAATGCAAATATTGTTCCAATAGCAATTCAGACTAATCTTGCGCCATAAAAGTTTTTATTGAATCTCCGAGATTTTAAGATATTAGTCGAAAGACTGTGATGCATTTCTCATATTGAATTTCTCATATTGCAGGTTTAAACTTCGATGCACTGATGAATAGAACAACGCTGAAACATATGAGTTACCTGGAACGGACTTTAACAGAGTCGGTATAAGCAAATATTTCACTTTCACTTTAGAGCTTTAATGAGCAAGTTTCAAAGTCATGCGTGGTAAAAATATATATTGAAAGCACAATTTATTACACACACAGCACCCACCCACAAACCGGCCTTACTCCGCCACAATAATGCGGCCTGCCGAAATTCATTGCGGGCTATAAATACACCGAAGAGCCAAAACATTATGACCACTTTCCTAATATGAGGTTGTTCCTTCACGTGCTGCCAAAACAGCTCTTACCAGCCGAGACATGGACGCTACAAGACTTCTAAAGGTGTCTTTTGATATCTGGTAAAGTCGCTCAAAAAAGTATCCGAACGCTATGGTTGATTACAGAATTCAGAAAAAATATCTGGCAACGATTTTTTTAGAAATTAGTGATCTGGCAACCTTCTGTCACGTAACACGAAAGGTTACCAGATCACTAATTTCTAAAAAAATCGTTGCAGATATTTTTTCTGAATTCTGTAATCAACCATAGCGTTCGGATACTTTTTTGAGCGACTGTACCAACACGTTACCAGAAGATCTTTTAACTCTTGTAAGTTACGTGGTTGAGCAGCCATAGATCGGATAAGCTGTTCCAACACAACCCACATGTGCTCGATTGGTTTGATGTCTGGGGAATTTGGGGTCCAGTGTAATACCTGGAAGTCTTCCTCATGGTCCGCGAACCATTCTCGAAAAATCCGGGCAGTGTGGCATGGCGCATTATCCTGCTGATAGAAGGCACTACTAAAGGGGTAGACCGATGCCATGAAAGGATGTACCTGGTCTAGAATGATGTTTAGGTACGTGGTAGATGTCATAGTTTCCTGCACATGCATGACTAGACCCAGGTGTTCCCAGCAGAACATTGCCCAAAGAATTACACTTCCTCCACAGGTTTGTTTTCGTCCAATGATGCATCCTGGCACCAACACTTCCCCAGATAAATGACACACACGTACCCAGCCGTCCACATGGTGCAACAGGATTCATCGGACCAGATGATCTTCTTCCAATCATTCAAAATCCAGTTTTGATGCTTGCGTGCCCATCATAGGCGTTTTCGACGGTGAACCGAGGTTAGCATGGGAACTCGAACCTTCCTGCAATTATGCAGTGCCCTTTTCAACAGGGTTCGATGTACTGTGTGTTGTGACACAGTACTCCTGTCAGCAGCATTCAAATTATGGGCGAGTTACGCCACAATATCCCTTCTGTTGGCTCGTATCATATGGGATAGCCTTCATTCACCTCTAGCATCGATGAGCTGTGGTCGACCCACACCTTTCCAGCGGTTCGTGGTTTTTCTCTCCTTGTACCACTTTTTGAAGGTACTAACCACAGCTGACCGTGAGCATCACAAAAACCTTGCCCTCTCGGAAATGCTCTGACCTAGTCGTCTGACCATTACAATTTGGCCTTTGTCAAACTCACTTAAGTCCACTGCCTCTCCCATCTGAAGAATAAGAATAACACTGATTAATAGAGCTCAGTATCAGGTGTTGTTTATACCGTTTCATGACCTTCACATGCGCCGTCGTTTACCTGCAGTTGCTTCGATTTCCATAAAGACGCGCTGGTCATAATGTTTTGGCTCTTCGGTGTAGGTTAGATACTTACTTGCTGCGACTGTTATGATCGGTAAACTTGGGGACCTGAGCGAGTCGATCGTGGACAGATAATTGATGCAAGGAATATGGGTTGCTCGATATGTGAAACCGCAAAACATCTGGGATTTCCATGTATGACCATCACATGTGTGTAGCAGGACTATATCAAAACTGACAAAACCTGCAGACACTAGGAAAATGTGGCCATAACTAGGCCGTTGATGTTCGAAGTGATCCAGGTTATGGCACTGCAGCTGGCAAAGAAACGTCACCAATGGACCGTGGAAGACTGAATATGAGTAGCTTGGTTCAATGAATCAAGGTACCAACTACAACACGCCAATGGGAGGTTGCGTACGTTGCATAGACCACAGAAGACCACAGACTCCAAAAGTGAAGTTCGGATGTTATAGGCCATTCGGGGTGGGACAGGGATGGCTAAGTCGGTAGCGTGCCAGGTTGGTAATCTGCAGTTGCAGGTTCGAGTCCCAGCTGGGTCAGCGTTGAGATTTATCTCCGCAAAAGTCTCCGCCTTCTCCACGGTCAGTAGGGGACACCGATGGGCTTGGAAAGGCCGCCCCTCGTCGGATGAGACCTTAAACCGTGGTCCCGTGTGAGGGAAAGCTAAACCCTGAGCACGTTAAAGAAAACGCTGGATGGCCTTGACGAGAGTCTACGTTCTGTCTCCCAACAGCTGTTCCAGTGGGTCCCCTCTCCCAATCTTCTCTGAGCCTACGGGGTTCTTGTGATCTGGCCATTTAGCCCATGGTGTGCAAAAAAGTGCCGCTCAGAGGTAAAACAACCCAACCCATTCGTGACTCTCCCTTTGACACAGCAGTATGCTTTCAACAAAACAGAACTCCATCTCATCGCTCCCGTTTGGTGAAGGACTGGCTGGAGGATTTCTCCGGATTTGAACCCTATTAAGTATATGTGGGACGAAGTGGAGTGATGTATTCGACTCAGAAACCCACCTTCGGCAACTGTAGGTGCTTTACGGATGGCTGCTCTGGAATCATGGACCACAATACCACCCGAAGTTCCCAGTTTCGGTAGAGTACATACCATGACGTGTTGCTGTTGTTGTGAGAGCAAAAAATGGACTCATACGTTATTTGGTGGGTGTGTATAAAAAATTACCCTTTCAGAGTGTATGGTTCACACAATGATGGAATATTTACTGAAATAGCTGATGATTTATTAATAAGTGTAGGCAATAACTTACTTGATTAGTTTGGTAGCGGCATGCCACTATTTGAATGCTTTTATATTGCGTGATGTCTCCCATGCACGTTTTTTACACAATTTGCGTGCCACCCGTTGGCACACAGCGGACCCCGAATCCACAACAATATTAAATCATTTATCGTATCAGTTGCACGATAGTTATTACATATCGCATTTGCTTATTGTATTACTATTTATAAACTACATTTAGCGTTGCATTTACTTTTATCACGTTTACAAAAAAAAAAGTCACTTCATTCGTCATAGTAGAAGTTTCGTGAGGAAGGTCAGACCTCAACAGAAAGACAACACAACATCCATGCCTTACCCGTGGCTCGAACCCAAGTCCCTCTGTTCAGAAGCCAAACACACTAACCACTCAGTCAGGCAAATGCAAAACTATGGCAACTGTCGTTCCCAAAGGTGGGGAGGGGGAGTATAACCGTTCACCATATTGAGGGCTTGAATAACCTAAATTTTCTATGAAATCCTCACAAATTTGACTTACGCACGTCAAATCCTCCTCACCCCTATTTGACTCAAACATGTTAACGTATTAGAAGTTTCGGGGTACGGCACTGTTGTAAGCATCCATCTTGTCTTGTACTGTCTTCACCTTTCACACTGTCTAGTACTGAACTTCATGACTTGGGCCTTAACACATTATGGTACAAAACCATACTGCTGAATAATAAAGAAAGCTATGCACTCTATAATGGATTGTTATTTGTTGCTTTTTTTCAAATCGCGTTAAAAATTCCTACGTATTTACGAAAATATCGATTTTAAAACTGAAGGAATTATTAGAAGTCTTTGAAGGTAATATAACAGCAAGAAGAATTGTAATATCCTTCCTTCAGTGATACTCTAGTTGTAAAATGATTTTCTGCCTAAGATAATTTATTTATATATATATATATTATTTTTTGTGGTGTATTTATATATATACTATAACTTAAAACACTACATATAATAAGAATGATATTTATTATTTTGTTTTTAGTATAGAGATTCGCCAAATACTGTGTAGAAGCAAATTTGTTTCTCTACTATAAAAAAAATATAATAAATATTCCCTTAAGCAGCTGCTTGCCACAGAGATCTTATAGGAGCTTGCCAGTTTATACGCCATATAGAAGTTCTGTGAGGATGGCGGGACTTCAGCAGGAAAACGACACAAATATCCATGCCTTACCCGGGGCTCGGACCCAGATCCCTTTGATTAGTAGCCAAGCGCGCTAACCACTCGGCCACGGGACCACTGTCGTTCCTATGGGGGGAGGGTATCCGCCCATTAATTATCGTAGCATTTATCAAGTCTTGCGACATAGTCATGAAACATTTAGTATGCCTTAGGACTCATATGGATAAATGATTACTATTTAGAATTTATATTAGAATTATGGCTGATTCCAGAATGGATGGCCACTCCTTGAATAGTCCGAGGTCCAAGTTGCATACCCTAAATAGAATAGAAAAATATAGGATGTAATTTTATCCAGAATTGCATGGCCTGTGCATAAATCGTGCTTACTTGATATTAAAAGTGAACCAACTTAAAAGACAGTCGTAGTGCAAACAAGATAAATACAGTAACCAATTAGGAGCAGGGCCAAATGGTGTTCAGAATTGTTTGGGGATCAGTCCCTGCAAAACCATACACAGCCATGATTGTTTTAAAACTTTTTAAGGAAAGTTTACTTAAATAACCATTTATGGGTTAAGGGATTTAAGAGTTGTACTTTAATGCCATTGCTCCTTTAATCTCCCATCAAGCACATCCTAATGGAAATGCACGACCTAATACTAATATTGGATTTGCGCCATGATCAACATCGACTGACTGATCTAGCCGTGACATTTCAAGCGATTCCCCATCATGTTGTCATCTGAGTATCATTCATTATCAGTTAATGTGGTTCTAACTGCGTCGATAGTTGAACCTCATCTGTCCACATAGAATAAAGGCCATCGAATTGTCGTCAACAACGTACAGCCCTTAGTCGAATGTCACAGATAACTGCAGCCACAAATGAATAGGTTGCGCTATTTTTCACCAATGCAGATTATCACTAAGCATCTCGCTAAACATTTTGTGCAGTCTAATGATATTTCAGCTAAGTATTTCCATTTTGCCTAACAACATGTTCTGTGGTTTCTTGAGTTTAAAGATGCTCATAATTTCTCGGCACTCTTAATGAAATGAAATTATCAAAAATTTTGGTACATCACTGTTGGCAATCCGTTGCAAATTCCAGTCCATTTCTACTTTGATTCACAAGATCCTTGTTTCAAATACAATAAAGGTTTTTGCAGATGTTACATTTCCATTCTTTAATGCTACTACATCTAATGTACAAGGTAATCTCCACTCCTGAAGTACACTAAATAATAATTACATTCCTCTATTGCTCTTTTCACATCATAAACAATAGGGTTTTATAAATTAAGATAAAGTAGCAATTATTTATGCTTAAATACATTTAACTAACAAGTGTTATGTGATTCTTATCACAAATAAAATCATTATTGAGCTATGCTTCAATTTATGGGCCATAACATACAGCATACGAATTTTACTTTTATGTATATCGTTACAATTAAAGAACAATTATGTCCTTTTATATTCCAGCTAAATATATATTAAGAGTGAATGAGCAAAGTCATATTTCTATTAATTATGAGAATATTTTTTCGGAATCAGTTGTTTTCCAACCCTTTGATGTATTCAGGGACAACTTAAACAGAAGAAACAAAGCGTCGACACGTCATCAAAATCTTGCATCTAGAACATTCATAAATGAAATGTCTGAACAAATATTTGTTGGTTAGCTGTTTCGTGTTTTATGGAGTATGAACAAACCAAGCTAAAACACGCCAGAAAAGATAAAATATAAAGGGCATATGGGCAAAGGAACGGTATGGGTGTATGCATGCTCGCTTCCCAAATAATATTTCAGTAAATTAATGAATCTTCTGTTTCTTAATAAATAATTTGTGTTGAAATATATCTCAAACTTGGAAATGATCTCGATACACTTCTTGGAACTGAAATGACGGCGATAATTATTTGAGCGTTAGCATATATCAATTTCTCAATAATTAAGTAATAAATTAAAATGCTAACAAATTCCTGTAGCTTTAAGTTTTTTTATGTACACAAGACGTTCAGTCTTCAATTTCACTGAGCTCTGGTGTCGATTGTCAACGCAATATCTTTCAGATGGTCTCAAATTGTATTATTCAGGTTTGCACGAATATATCACATTATATAGATTCTATTGGTAAACGATATATTACATTCTGTCAACTCATTTCACCATGGATTTTGACAATTCTGGAATGGTTTCTCTTCTTCCACAATAGGGTGATGTTGTCAGATTTCATTCTTGAACTCGGAAATCTTCTTTTGTATAATCTCGTGGTCTTCACATAGAATTAGCAGAATGTGGAGTGAAGTTTCCGCCATTCATTGGATGGAGCCTCAAGACGCATTACACGTTTTGCAGCGAAGATTATGGAACGCAATGGGTGACCTTAACGAAAGTTGCAGTCTCCACCTTAAAATGTGACCCATGTAACTTTTCAACTCTCTTCATTTTTTCAAGAGTAAAACGACCCAAATTATCATTTCAATATTTGGATATTTGGTGCATGAAATTTTACCGAATGCACATTCAGCCATTTAATTTGAAAGATTTAAAAAAAATAAAAACTAAAGCATTTTCATATAGAATCAACCTTTGACAGGTCATCTATCTTCCGGCGAAGCTTTTTATTGATTTTATTGAGTAGTAGTAGATTTACAAAAAAAAGTACCCTGTCTCAGATTTGAATTTTCATGCAGTTTTCGGAATAGGTTACATTTTGCGATTGGCAATATACATTTTTCCACTTCAACAAAGCCAGGTACTTTATCATTTCATTTTATTAATAACCCATTTGAATATTTAATTATGAATTAATTTTATGAAGTTTTGTGACAAGAATGATTCGTCTTTTTCCCCTCAGGGGGATAGCGGTAAATGTTTAAATAATAACGTGGGTCGTTTTACTCTTGAAAAACTTGGGATCACGAATAACTAATTATACACAGTTTCTTCGAACCTTTTTCCGTTCTTGTTTTTCTCGCTACATTAATTTTGTTCTAATAAACTTGCTTTTGATATATCTTCTAAATTAGGTGCAAGGGCGAAAACTACGTATCTAGGTGATTTTCTCTCATTTCTTAAAGATATAATGGATTCCTTTTTCTGATACGAATATTCATTCACAGATTACATTTTTTTATTATCAAAACTGTTTTATGACTTGAAAATAAATTTATTTTAAATCATCTCAATTTGCCACTACCATAGTACAATTCCTTTTATTAGAGTAAAATTAATTAAATAACTCTTTAGTAGGTTAAATAGCAATTTTTCTCATAATTCAACAGTTGTATGAAATTCCCTAAGGCACTTTGTACGCATTCTCAATCATTCGTCTTTATTATTCCACGAAATGTTTTATCAGTATTCTTCGAAAAAAATTCGGCCCGTTTCTCTCAAAACTGACCTGAAATACAAAAAATCATATTCAGAAGTAACTGTTGTATCAATATAATTCTTGAATGAAATATGACCGTTTACACAATAGATTAGCGGATGAAAAAATCAGTGCAAAAAATCTGATGAGCAGATATAATATCATTCTCTGTTTAAAGATTCATCAACGAGATATTTATTTGCCAAATAAAGAAGCATATATTTATCATTTCAGAATTATCAGTTGTCACATTACTTTACATCTTCAGAAACATAACAGTATATATGTATTCCACATTATATGAACATAATTCAAACAGAAAAAAAAATCCTTTCAGTTGTATCGATTTGCTTTTCACATAGACTCCATAGTACATTGGGTATTTTTTCATATATTTTTATAAGAAATAAATTACCCTTCAAGCAGTTGCTTGCCATAGAGGCGTGACAGGAGTCTGTCAGCATAATATGCCATAGAGAAAATCTGTGAGGGAGGCAATTTAATTTTAATTGTATAAAGTTGAACAACACATTATTGCTTTCGTTTTCCTTTAAGCTGGTAATCTAATTTTCTGTAATTTCTATTTTCTGTTTTCGATAATTCTCTGAATAATCACACAAGTTTTTTTTATTATTTAATAACTCAAACGAGCAATAAAAACATCAGAATCATTCCGCTAATAACTTCTGTTACCCGAGAAGACGAGAACCATATTCATACACTGTTATACCATATTCATACACTGAAGTTGATTGCATCGCCTTCGGTAAGAGAAAAAGATAAGCTTTTATTTAGGAAAGACACCCTTCCATCGGATGGGAGTTATGAGGTGTCATGTGCACGATAAAAAAGACGCTGAATTGACACCATCTGCCTCTAACAGCTGTTCAGTGAATCATCTCCTCGAAACCTGTTCTGAATCTTGAGTGATAAAGTGACACTTCGTGCTGATAAAAGTACCAACAAGGAGTAAAACAATTGAAACGAACCGTATTAACTGTATTTCTGAACAACTAATAAATTTCTATATCTTAGGAATTTTATTGAATGAACTTTTCTCCCTAAGTTATCTGATTGTATGAATTTAATGTTGTTAATAGGCAAAAGTAGTACGTAAAAATATTAAACTTTGGGAAAAAAAGTTAAGAATATTGCAGATAAATATTGGCAACTTCGAGCCCATTTCAGTAAATCTTTTTCCATTTTTGCTTTCTTCTTTTCTGATTGTGAAATAAAATTACTATTTCTCTTAAACTGTTTAAAAATATACAAACATATTACCCACAGATAGGCTAATTAGCTTTGTGAGTCTGAAATATGCTATATTTTATTATATATTTTTGTAAATGGATATTTAAAAAAATAAAAAAAGGTAGCGGGAGTAGTCAGAGAGTGTTATTTGGCTTCTTAGAAGCAATCGTTTCTCACATATTTTGGAAGAAATGTTTTCCCCATTACATGGGTTTAATTTTAAGGAGAATGCATTTGATTTAGTCTTTTAGCTGCGTATAAATAATTAATAAATCTTTATTAATGCTTCTGATGGTCATTCAATTATAAGAGATTAAACTATTTGTCTCTGTTTATCATGTTCCATTCTATTTTCATTTTGTGTATCAAACGTTATGATTCAAAAAGTAAAATCTTTTCGGGTCGCGAGATTTTTTAATTTCCATTCAAATGTGCAACAGATTGACTGTGAATGATTTCTACTGTGTCATAAAATTGTAAGAATAAGAATAATACAAATATTTTTTACGGAGTTGTCAATTTTGCACATTTGCTGAATAAGAAATTTCCGGTACGCTCCGTGAGACACATCACGTGACATTGTTGGGTGATTAAGCTTTTATATTCTAATTACAGTCAACTCTCGATTAACTGAAGTAATGGAATGAAGGAAGTCACGGACAACCCAAAATCACGGTTAAAACAAAACTAGTCAAGACACGATATAAAATGGATTTCATGTAAACTTATTTGACTAAAATTACATCCAATGTTTAGGAAAATATTTGCTGTTCTACAGACGTCATCAAAAAGTGTATAAATAATAAGAGTAAAATAGTTCAGGAACGTAAAACATCACAATTATTGCTTGATGAAACGGTCTATTATTACATTTTTCAACGGTTAATCCTCAAATGGGCTTATCCTCCCCCGAATGATTGAAAGTTGATTGCATTTCCAAAGCATCATATCATTTCAATTTAAAACGTCCTTGAGAAGATAATGACATTACATGTTTTCTTTTGACAAGACAATTAAGCACCTTTTAAATCTAAACAAACTTTGTTTTTGCTTATCTATACAAAATGTTTTAGCGAAAACAGGAAATAAAATTTGTTTTGGTAAATTATATATGGTAAATAGTGTTTTATGGTAAGAATCTAAGTAAAAATTTTGCGCATCAAACGCAAGAAAGTGCAATGCAAAGATATTAAGCCTCTTTAAAAATATTCGATGAGAGTTATAAAAATTTCAAAGCTCATAGTGATTATATTATATTTATTAAAGTTTTTAGATCGAATTTTGATTCCTTGGGATGATTTTGAACCTTTGTACTTGTTCTTAGAGCAGTGATGGCGCATACGTTATCCAAGGGATGAGTGTCCTTTTTTTTTACCTAGAAGAAACCTGTTTCCTAACTGGTCATGATGCAGCCTATGGACCGCAGCATAAGTAAATGCTTTATATCTTTAGGCATAAAACAGAGCTATATTTATTCTTATTGCAAAGTGCATAAATTTAGTAAGTGATGGCATAATTTAATAAGTTTTAATATGTTATTATAAATATTGAACTTGATCAACTATATTTACTAGCCAAATATGGTAATATTACATAAAATCGTCTTGATGAAGACTTCGGGGAAGAGGAAAGAAAGAGGACACTAGACAGACAGATATATGAGAGCAAGTGTTTGGGCTCTACCGATGCAGCGACACCTTTCGTATATTTTGGAGATACCTTCAAAAGCATATTCTTAGCATATATTCCTAGAGTATTTTGTGCGGTCGGGTATTCGAATTAATATAATAAAGGATAATTTAAACTATTTTGTTCAAGACTGAAATACAGATTGCCATCAAGAGAAGGGCAGATTTTAAAATATTGGTTAATTTAATGCTAATTCAATTTCATAAATATGTTTGCACGTTTTTAATGAAGACAAAGATGCAAATTTAATTGCTACATTTAATGCCATTCTTTCAAGACACCATTTTATAACTTTCCGCACCAAAAAAAAATATAGGGACATACATAGGAAAAGTGGGGTAAATATCAGGAACTATCTCGGTTTTTCTCTAAGTTTTTATAGATTATATATCTTTCAGTGGGAAACTTCAACACAATTTATGAAGGAAAGTATCCCAATATAATGTTTTTCTGTTGGTTCCCGTAGCGAATATATTTTTTTTTCGGTAGCAGCTCTCAACTAGTATATTTAGTTTTTTTATTTCTCTTGGGTAAATTTTTAACAAACAATTTTAAGAGCACACAAGATTATTTTAGTATGTCCTCGTTTCCTTCACTGAATCCCTTCATATCTTTCTAATTTCTTTCGTAAGTCTTTGAGCTCACATATTTTATTCGACAGGTATATAAGCACATGCATTATTTTTTTTCAAATTGTCCCTGTTTTCAACGAACGGTCCATGGAAGACTCATAATTTTCGAATTTGCTCTCTGTGATTAAAAATTAAAATTACGTGAACCATGGTAACAGAAATAGCTATTTTAAGAAAAACTTATTTTCCTGCTTAGAGATTTATGTTCTTTTGCGTTGTATACATGGAAATGTGCTAATGTTTTAATACACTGAATAGTTTTAAAGTAGAGAAATTCTAATGGATTAAGATGAAATAATTCATTTTGCTTTCCTTAAGTCGACAATAAATTACAACCTTTTAATTAATGTCTAGTCTATCCAATAAAAACGAGGCATTGATTTATGGGGTAGCAAACAGTTCCGGATCTAAAAACATCGAGGGGGGGGGAGCAAGAGACTGGATTTCCAATGCAGTATAACGCACCCTCTGTTTTACAGGTCTTAAAATATTTCTTAAAAAAATTCATGAAATGTAAATAAGTTTAACAATTTTTCTCCGTTACCCATTATTATCATTCTGAAAAAAAATAGTGGGAGGAGGGGTATAGCCCCCTTGGCACCCCCTAAATCCAGCCCTTGTAGCAGATATATTTTTAAGGGAATGCTGCGAAAGTATAGGTGAATCGAAAGGCATAGGAGGACATGATAATCGATATACAGCAGTGGTAATATTTTATTTTTCATTATTAAACATAGAAAATAGCACGCAATGAGCATACGAGTGTATTGTCATATGACCACAGAAGCACCCCATACTTAAACTGCATGGAAATGACAGTCTGTAAATAAAATTAACAGCAACTTCATTCTTCCGTCTCCAATGAACAGCAGTGGTTAAAAACGTGATAAATAAATATTCAATTTTATTTCATATTAAATTTTACCAGCAAAATAATTTTGGTATAAGACATTTAGTTGCTTATTAATTAGAAATGAATTATTAGAATGATTATTGTTTTGCTTCTTCCAGCAAAAATCCTTTCATTGTTTACATAATGTATTACTTACCTGAAACATATATTTCAAACAGTTTTATTAACCTATTCTCTCTGATGAGAGATCTAAAAGCTATACATCAAATTGGAAAGATTATCTAGTTGTTTATTTAAAGCTAAATAATTTTAAATGAAAAGAAATTAATTATTACAGAATATACTGTATTATATAGATAGGAAGTAATAAAACAGTGGAAATGACGTTGAAAAACAAACTAATACATTTTATAATTTCAAATTTTTTTGGAATTCTCCATTAATCTAATTTAGTCATAAGTGTTTGCATTGCCAAATATTATAATACGAATATTTATTAATTTACTGATTTTTCATATATGAACTTAGAACTTATCCATATAATCCTATAACAGTACAATAAGTTTCGTTCATTTATAAACTTCTAATAAAATGTATTAAATATATTTTACTTACCATTATCCGTGTTGTTTTATGGATTAATTGAAACGAATAAAGAACAATGTTGGGACATCCAGTACCAATTAATCTAATTTCTACTCCAGAAGGTCAACACCAACTTGTAAGAACAACAATAAAGTATGTAAACCGAAATGAGCTCCTTTAAAAAACGGACGCTATGGATCTTAGTTCAATTGATAATTACTTCACTGATACGTATAATATGTATATTGAATGAATGCTGCAAAGAGTATTAAGTTGATTAATATCAGGCACGAAATCCTTGCCTTGTTTGTTTTTCTCTACACATCTTAATATGTTACAAGTTGACGTACAATATAAACCTTAACGTAAGAGGCTTAACTGTGTAAAGAAGGTCACCAAAAACATTAGATTCTTATCTAAAACACGCACACACGAAATACCAAATCACTTGTGTATGTAGACAACTTTTGCTTACGTAATCCCATATTAACAAAATTCAAAGCGCCTTAATCTGTTACTGCTCCTTTCAACAGTTAAGTGAGGCGGCGAAACAAACTTCACAGGCTCCACAACCCAGTCTTCTCTGATCTTGGGACAAGTTAGTTCCCCTGCTGAGGCAAGGATTCGATCAACGCTTGGCCGGCGACGCCACAGCAGTGGCTGACAGCACTAACACCCGCACCGACACCCCGCACATGCAGCCGGATGCTGTGTCACTGCTGCTGATGCCACCGCCACAACCACAAGGCTGCATCGGCATACAGGACGCGAATTTACTACACCAGGCACACACTCCTTGCGTCCACATACACACACCTATATACACACAAGATGAACGATGGTGACTAAACACGGAGTATGACTCCCAGCTGCTAGCCTCTCGTCATTCTCCTTTTTGCGTCGGCGTGATCATCATCATCATCCAGTTAAGAACAGGAGGAGGAAGAGAGAAGTAAGGTAACGGGACAGAAATGCTCAACGGCGCCGTCTCAGCAACTCCGATGAGAAGCACTCAGGCCCGCACAACGCAACCCCTCAATCGACTGTTCCGCAGGGTGACGTA
Source organism: Ryuthela nishihirai (assembly GCA_038380435.1). Lineage (NCBI taxonomy): Eukaryota > Metazoa > Arthropoda > Arachnida > Araneae > Heptathelidae > Ryuthela > Ryuthela nishihirai. The sequence goes on along the minus strand of JAWZYU010000009.1, from coordinate 82,235,375 downwards.
CTCCGATCGGACGATGACACTGCTCACTAGAGGGCGCTCGTCGTCAGGCCCTGCTGAGCCGGAGATGCCAAGAATCCTGGGTGGGAGGATAGGACTTAAGACTACAGACTCAAGTATATAATAATAAACAAGGTTTTTTTTATTTGGAATTTTGTAAACACTAATGCCTAACAAATTTTTTAAAAATCATAAATTTTATGATTATTAATCTAATATTTTACTGATCAATTATTAAATAGAAACTGTTTTTGAGTGTGCTTTGAAAAGCATTTCTTGAAACTAAATAGATATACATTATTTCAAACTGTATTTTTTTGTCTTCCTATTATATAAATCTTAAAAATATAGAATGCTTTTAGGTTATCCCCATTCATTGTGTTGGGTTGTTTCGTTGGTTGTTTGTTTTACCTCTGAGCGGCACTTTTTTGCACACCATGGGCTAAAATGGCCAGGTCACAAGGACCCCGAAGGCTAAGAGAAGGTTGGGGGAGGGAACCCACTGGAACAGCTGTTGGGAGACAGATGGTAGCCTCCCGTCAAGGCCATCCAGCGTGTACTTTAACGTGCACAGGGTATGGCTCTCCCCCCACACGGGACCACGGCTTAACGTCCCATCCGACGGACGATCCTTGTGTTGGGAAGTTCTTCTTCCTTTAAAAGGATTAATGATAAATCGTTTTGCATATTAAATGAAATCGATTACATGAAAAGAACCATTTGAGTAATATTTTGTTTACCTTGATCAACATTTCCACTCATACAGAAATTATTTATTCATTCATTTTCTTATTGTGTCCACAACGGATGAAAGATTAATTAACAGTGGACAAAAATAGACAACGAAAAAAATTAAATTTAGCACGTATAAAATTTTGTCCGAAAATTAGTACAAAATTTAAAAAACAAACATACCAAACACATACATAAACACGTAGAATTAAAAGCAAAATCTAACATAATAAAATATAGATGAAAAGGGATACTGAAAAGGAAAATAATTACTTATGTTTGCATATATTTGTTTACACAGTAGAAGCTCGATTTAAGGATCTCGAATTTATTATTCATTTGATATAATCCAAAACAAAGTTCAATAAAATAAATTTATTGTTTTTCTCGTAATTTCCATTCCTCATTAATTTAACTCCTCAGTGCAACATTGAGAGAGGAATTTTTCCGAGTCATTAATTATCATGATGAGCAAACGCAGAACTTTTCACGTGCTTTTACTTTACTATCACATTGGCCACAAGGTTCTGATGACAACAGTTATTTCTATGACTGCAGATACTTGGTTCAAACTTTTATTCATTTTTGAGGTATCTTTTTAATGATTCTTGTGTTACGAATTCGAATAATTAGAGTTACATCTATAATTCTAATTCTTTAAATTTTATTTCCATAATAATTATGGATCCTAAATTTTGGGATATTGTGAATGTGTTAATATTCGTGGATATTACTTATCCGACTATGATATTTATGGAATGCAATTGGTCTTTTTGGAATTATTATGATAGCATTTGTTCGTTGGCGGGAGTAATGTTCAAATTCTCTTTGATCGGCTGATTAGCAGAGCGTTTCCAGCAAGAAAGTTGCATCTTTGAAATACAGTTTGTTGTTAATTAATTCAATGTGTAAAGGTTCATAAAATTTTAATCTTAGTTTCTTTTACTATGAAATGTATTTTTTTCCATTCTATTCTATACTTTAGTCAAGAAACAAAACTCTATGTATTATTTTCGTATTTGAAATAATGTCGGTGGTATATAATAAAGGTAAGTAAGACCAATATACTGATGTAAATATAAGAAAAATATCGCCAATATATTAATATTTAATATCGCGAGTAGAATAATGATTTAGAAAGTGTTTAGTATCGAGTATTAAATATACATTTTTAGAAGTATTACGATATCCGACAGAAAATACGAAGTTTTAGTTAATTGCAACAGTAATCTTCCATTCCATTGTAGAGGCGATTACAACACGTTACTTTGATCAGTGTTAGCACGATGTTCGATCAGCATCTAAACCACTTGCGAAAGAGAGTAAATAACGTTTTATATAAAGTTTTTAAGTTAAAGATGGAATAAATATGAAAAAAAAGAGAAATCGAAGAGTTAGAGAGATTAGTTTTGAGTATACTGCTAGCTGACAATTTTTTAATTCAAAAAATAGCTAAGTTCAGCTTTGTGTACTACCAAATAAACTGTTTTAACCCTCGGTTAAAATAGAAAGCTTCAATGGGGTCATTCATACCATTTTGTTTGCATCACAGGCCTTAAAAACAAGATATGATTTAGACAGTCTACTGTGGAAAGGTACAAATTTCCTATTTTTCAAGGAAATTGGGAAAAAAAATAAAACATTGCTAAATGAGGAAAATTTAAATAAACGAAATGTGTAATATTTAAAAAAATAAATTCACATTCTTTTCAACTGAAAATAAAAAATAATGGAAAATATACATAGAATGGAATACATCTAGTGAATGCTCATGATGAAGAATTTACTTTTGACTTCATAACTTTCACTGTGAGATCAATAGTTAAAAGCATAAAAATTGTTATTTAAACAAATTTTTTCAAAGATTACGTATTTTTATTTATTTTTGATTATCGCTTCTCTGCCCCGGCAGCAATATCTGACGTCTGACATTCTGACTCTTTTTTTTCTAGTTATAAAAACGCCGCTGCGGGCGTGACTAACAAGTAATTTAAAACTACTTTTAAAGAAGTCGGTCAGTTGATTCTAGGTTATGTGTTTTTATTCGCAACGTAATCACGACGTAAGGAAATTAAGGGAAAAATGTTTGTAGAAAAGCTTCTATGCTAATTAATTTATGATATCTCCAAGGGTGCCTTTTCTTTTTCATTTAAAATTTATCTCGAACAGTGAATCTGAAGAAATGACATGTAGCTTGTAAATAACAGAGGGGATTTGAGGATGTTCAATATGTATTCTCAGATGAATTATAATGTTGATTTCATTTCTTAAAATTCGTTAGGATCATATTCATTATGCATGTATTAATCATTGCTTTAAATGTGGTGTAAATAAAGATTAATAATAAAAATAATCTTCATTATGATTAATAAGGACCTTAACAGTAGCCCAGTGAAATTATATAATAATTTCCATTCTTCGATACTCGAGATTAAACACTGTTATATTATACTGCTCACAAAAATTAGGGGATATTTTTATCGCTTCATATTCATTTTGAAATATCCCCTAATTTTTATGAGCAGTATATTTTACCTCAGAGTGGCACTAATTTACAAAAATGGGCTAAATGTCAGGGTCAGAGAACCCCAACTGTTTAGATAGAGTTGAGGGATAGGGATTCACTGGATAACTGTTTGGAGACAGATAGTATCTTCCTGTCAAGGTCATCCCAAATGTACTTTAATTTGCTCATCGTATTGCTCTCCAGCACAAGTAGCTACTGCTTAACATCCCATCCAATAGACGGCTGCCTTTCCAAGCTCATCGGTGTCCCTTCTCTCTCGTGGAGGGCAGAACGAGAATTAGCGGAGAAAATTTTTAATACAAGCACGTTGAAGGTCGAACCTTGGAACTGCAGATTACGAGCCTGACCCACTTACCGACTGCGCCAAGTCGAAGAAAAACATAATAATACAAAAATGAAATTTCTCGAATTCAATTGCCAAAGTCGTCTAAATTTAAACATTTATTATTTTGCATATCATAAAAATTTGTTGAAAACATTCGATTTTGATATATAATATTTGAGTTGCCCATAATTCTGGCATACGTTAACGTTCTTATCGGGATTAAACTCTAATTTCTTTGTATAAAAATTGCTGATATATTGAGTGATCAGATCAAGATGCACCCAACATTTAGGTAAAAAAATAAAATTGACTTTAAGCAATCGTGACATAGTTTGTTTCTGAAACAATGGCAACACGGTTAAAGTAGAAGACTGCCTAATCTCTGTCAAACTTATTTTAATTAATTGTTTAATTAATTGTCAGAACCTAATTTAATAATGTCTGGGTTTTATTTCGTTATAAGACTTTCTATTCTTTTAAGAAAAGTTTAAACTCGAAATGTATTCTATTAAAAAATGCCTTTATTGTTGAACTATGTTAAAAAAATATATTTAAAGATTGTATAAGGGATTTTAAAGGAATATTCTACTCCGACATTCCCAGTTCTTGAAGAAAGAGAAATCGAAGAGATTAATTTTGAGTATACTGTAAGTCGACGGTTCATCGAATAGAGAGCAAATTTCGTAAGGCAGCTTCTGTAAAGCTGTCACAACGCAAGCATGCCAGAAGAGTTGTAACAGGCGTTTCGCCTGTTGCATAAACTGTAACATAATATAATCATGAAAGAGATGTTTAACACGCGCATGTTTGGCTGACATAATCGATAACCAAACTAAGGAGAAATGTAGCTAAAACCAGCCTTGTGTAACTAGGCGCTATATTTTCTTTATTAACTGTATGTGCTATTTGTAAGGAGTATGGAGCATTTCTTCTTATGTCAAGCTCTCAGAGCTTGCTATGATCAACTATGTATATGTAAATGCAAAGGAAATGAAGAATAGTTATTATTATTAAAAAACTAAAACAATCACTGCAAGTCCTACGAAATCATATACTACGACCCAATGTTATTATTTGAGAGCAGGTGTTCTTTAATATATAAGACCATAAGAAACGTTGAAGGTATTTCGAGAATCAGTTAGTCGCAATCCAAAACTGCATTTTATACAAAGAAATTTTTTTAGGCTCGTCACCTAATTATACAATTTGAATGTCAGCAAACGAGTCGTACAAAAAAGAATCTCCGTCTCGTATCTTTGAAAGCTTAGAAGATAAATGTTTTACGTCAGTTACTCCCTTCTGATTTCGAAAAGGGAATTGCTTTTGTCTTTGGTTTAAAAGGACTATGACAGATGACCTTAAACAATGAATTTTCTTCACTGATGAATCACGGTTTCATTTATCAGGCATACGTGGATTCACAGGACAATCGATACTGGTCGATCGAAAAATCTGATGCAATTAGAAATCCCTTTATATGATCAAAATTTGTTGGTGTAGAATTTCGAAAAGTCCCATTATTGGACCCCTTTTACTTCCCGAAGAAATCATCAATTCACAGCCCTTAACGTAATCCTTGAATAATTTATTCAGTAGGTGGATGATGAGGAGCTGAAGTTGACTAATTTCAAAAAGAAGGAGCAACTGCTCGCAGAGATAACGATACGTCGAACTATTTGCATGAATATTTTGATGATCGATTGATCTCCAAAGGGCTTGTGGCTTTCGATATCACGTGATTTGACTCCTTGTGATTTTAATTAATGGCGATGTTTGAAGAAACCAATCTACAATAATCATCCTTGTATCATTGAAAACTCAAAAATGAGCATTAATAGGTATTATTCAAAGAAACTTTCTTATAGTTTTGACAAAAGTATCTGCTACCCAAGCAGAAAGGCTAAAGCATATTTGGTTGACATAATCGATAACCAAACTAAAGAGAAAATGTCGCGAAACACAGCCTTGTGTAACTACAGTTGTAATACTAAAACAATCACTGGTAGTCCTACGAAATTACATATGACTCAGTGTTAATATTTAAAGCAGGTGTTCCAACTAACATATATAGACGATTGTGAGTGATTGACGGCTGACTGACAGGTTTGGATTGATTTACCTCTGAGCGGCACTGACAGGTTTGGATTGATTTACCTCTGAGCGGCACTGACAGGTTTGGATTGATTTACCTCTGAGCGGCACTTTTTTGCACACAATGGGCTAAACAGTCAGATCAACAAGGACTTCGAGGGCTCAGAAAAGGTTGGAGCAAGGAAACCCACTAGAGAGCTGTTAGGAGATAGATGGTAGCTTTTCCTCAATGCCATCCAACGTGTTCTTTAACGTGCACAAGATATGGCTCTCCCGAGCACTGGGCCACGGCTAACGTTCCATCTGACGGCCGGTGACCTTTCCAAGCTCATCGGTGTCCCCTACCGACCGAAAGCAGGGCGGGAAGTTTTGGGGAGATAAATCTCAACGCTGGTCCAGCTGGGACTCGAACTTCGGAACTGCAGATTAGTAGTGTGGCGCGCTACCGACTGAGCACCCCTACCCTTGACTAACAGGGGATCATAGTAATTGTAACTATTATACTGAAATGGTAGAGCTCCGAAACTTTGCACCTAGGCGTAATATGAGTCGTAGATCTCGGAAAAAATCCGAAATTTGATCACCGACATGTCCTTTAAGGTCATATAAAGTTACCTAGAGGCCAAACGATGATCTGTGAGTGCTAGAAACGTGAAAATCAGTTCCTTGGGGTATTTTGGGTCGTAGATCTCGGAAATGTGAAATTTTGGTGGCAATGGGTCCTTTGAATTTATAGGACAAATGAGATCTATTGGCTGTAAAGTATTAAAAAAATGGCGACTTGGGGTATATTATAGCGTTCGATGTCAAATAGGGGTCGGAGTGACTTGAAATCAAGAGGTCTCTAGGGCACTGCTTGATTTGTAGCAAGATTACGACCAATCGTAGCTTATGCCAATCGAAAGAAGTAAAGGCGTTCTTCTAACGCAGAAAATTAAAACTACAGTTTTTTAAATTCTGAACATTATTGAAGCCTCAGAGAAAATATCTGTCTCTTCAGCCCCTACTACTTCCTTCAGTAGCCACACTATTAATTTCGAAGTATTCCTTCAACCAACTGCTTAACTCTTAAAAATTCATTCAATAATACAAACGTTTGAAACCAACATATTAAAAATAAATTGTAAAATATCTCAAAGATTTTAATCTATATTCTAAGGTACTAAATTATCATGCCTAACCTTAAAACGTCTAGATTTGAAAGAAATAAATACGATCTGTACAGTAATTAAAAGTGCTTATTTTTTTGTTTTTCGAATCTCTCAATGGACTTCACATTGGGTTCTTAAAAGTTCCTCAGCAGATACAGAACTCAAAGTTCCGTTTCTGGTTTTGTTGTGAGTTTATGCACAGTATATAGAATACTTTCTCCATTGATACTTCAATTGTCAATACCAAAAGGACGTATCACACATTCCCAAATGTATGAATCGTTTCCAACTTCGGCATTAAAGTCGCCGAGCGCTAGAAATAATATTTACTGTCAGAATACGAATTATCCTGAAGTTGTCCATAACACTTACGCCATTCTCGTCCTCATTAGAGCCCTCGGTGGATTCCGTATAAGCCTCTAATATACGTTTTAAATATAGCTGTAAGAAATTTTATATTAATGTGATATAATCAAAGGAAAGCATCACTGATATTCCTGCTCAGAAACAAAATTACATCCTGAAAATGTTCGCTATCATCTTCCCCATTTCAAAAGAGAAATTTAAGATTACTTCTAATACCTGATTTTCGCTCCATCTGGTCTCTTGCAAACGCAGAACGTCGAGGTTGCACTGCTGGAATTCCCGTGAGGGAACATCAAAAGAATAATCTATGTTTTATGTCCTCATATTACATTTAGCGTTAAAGCAAAAAAAAAATGTTTACTAAAATGCATAACGAAACTAGGCTTTAGGAAATATGTATGGACAATATTATCAACAGCCTATTGATTCCAAGCATGGATCGTACACCTATTCCCATTGAAATATTAGACAATGCATGGATTTTTTTAACAACGGAGCCTATTGGGTCCTTTTGATTTCCACCGAGCTGGAGCAGTTTAGGATTCTCGAAGATTCGAATCAAGAATTCGAATACTTGCGATCGTCTATCATTACTGATTATATCTAGTTCAAGATTATTAACTGTATGATCCAGTGATTATTGTGCTTAACTATGGTGAAAGTAATCTAGGATAAAGCCGTTGAAAAAAGTTGAAAAAGAAAAAAATAAATGTTTCTTTCCTTGTGTTGTCTTTCTGCTGATGTCTCTCCTTTTCCCAAAAATCTTCTCTGCGACGTATTAAACTGACAGTAGCCTGTTTGTCAGTGCTCTGGGTTGGGTTGTTTTACCTCTGAGCGGCAATTTTTTGCACACCATGGGCTAAATGGCCAGGTCACATGGACCCCGAAGGCTCAGAGAAGGTTGGGGGAGGGGACCCACTGGAACAGCTGTTGGGAGACAGATGGTAGTCTCCCGTCAAGGCCATCCAGCGTGTTCTTTAACGTGCACAGGGTATGGCTCTCCCGCACACGGGCCACGGCTTAACGTCCCATCCGACGGACGACGGCCTTTCCAAGCCCATCGGTGTCCCCTACTGACCGTGGGCAGGGCGGGGAATTTTGCGGAGATAAATCTCAACGTTGACCCAGCTGGGACTCGAACCTGGGAACTACAGATTACGAGCCTCGCGCGCTACCAACAGAGCTACCCCCGCCCCTGTCTGTGCTCTGTGGCAAACAGCTAGGTGAGGAGGTAATTTATTTATAAAATATTTCAGTTAACACTCATCGTATGTATTTCAATCAAGAAATCAGTACTAGGCTAAAAAATTAAATTAGAACTTCGCAATTAAATTTATTGAGAATTATCAAAATGATTTGGAAGAAACCAGGAAAAATATTGCGCGAGAATAGCTTCTGTTCCCATAAAAGATGTTTTGATTTCCATTAGATATTAAGATTTCTATATAAAAGCTTATTAATATTGAAATAGCAAATTAATATTTTATGGGGGGATCTCTGACCTAGCGAAAAAGCGAACAACACAAAATACGAAATGACGCTGGTCTTCAGATCGTGAAGTTCTACAGCGTATACATGAGGTATTGAACTCTTCACGTGAAGCATCCCTGTGGATGATTTTGATGGAAAATTATCATCTACCTCCTATAGACACAGGGTAACTTCAAACCACCTTCAATAGCTACAGAGTAGCTACTGGATGAAATGCATTAGAGGCATATTAAAGAGGCAATTTATTAGAGGTGTATTATGGGTAATTTATTATATTTAGAGAGGTTAAGTTATTTTACCTATGATAGATACGTTTTGCACACAATGGGGTAAATGGCCAGCCCATAACGAACGCGAAGGATCAGAGAAAGTTGAGGGGAGGGGCCCCACTAGGCAGCTGTTGGAAGACAGATGGTAACCCCACGTCAAGGGCATCCAGCATGTTCTTCAAAGTGGAGATGGTATGGCTCTCCCATACAAGGAACCACGGTTTTATGTCCCATCCGCAGGACGGCGGCCTTTCCAAACCCATGTGTGTCTCCTACTGACCGTGGATAGGGAGGGAGAGTTTGGATGAGTTTAGAGAATTAATTCATTAGAGTGTGATTAGAGAGTATTTTATTCGAGAAAGATAAGGTAATTCAATCGAGGCAAATAAGGTAATTCATTCAAGGTAGATTAGAGGGGTAATTCATTCAAGGAAGATTAGAGGGGTAATTCATTCAAGGAAGATTAGAGGGGTAATTCTTTCAAGGAAGATTAGAGGGGTAATTCATTCAAGGTTGATTAGAGAGCAGTTTCATTAGAGTGAGATTAGAGAAATAATTCATTAGAGATAAATTAGAGAGGTAATTCATTAGAGTTACAATAGTGAGGTAATTAATTCGAGGTAGATTAGAGAGATGATTCATTAGCTGTAGATTAGAGAGATGATTCATTAGCTGTAGATTAGGAAGGGAATTCTTTAGAGGTAGATAATAGAGGTAATTCATTAGAAGTAGATTAGGGAGGTAATTCATTAGAGGTAGATTAGAGAGGTAATTCATTAGAGGTAAATTAGGGAGGTAATTCATTAGAGCTACAAAAGTCAGGTAATTAATTCGAGGTTGATTAGAGAGATGATTCATTAGAGGTAGATTAGGAAGGTAATTCTTTAGAGGTAGATTATAGAAGTAATTCATTAGAAGTAGATCAGGGAGGTAATTCATTAGATGTAGAATAAGAAGGTAATTCTTTAGAAGTGGATAATAGAGGTAATTCATTAGAAGTAGATTAGGGAGGTAATTCATTAGAGGTAGATTAGAGAGGTAATTCGTTAGAGGTAGATTAGAGAGGTAATTCGTTAGAGGTAAATTAGGGAGGTAATTCATTAGATTACAAAAGTGGGGTAATTAATTCGAGGTTGATTAGAGAGATGATTCATTAGAGGTAGATTAGGAAGGTAATTCTTTAGAGGTAGATTATAGAGGTAATTCATTAGAAGTAGATCAGGGAGGTAATTCATTAGAAGTAGATCAGGAAGGTAATTCATTATAAGTAGATCAGGGAGGTAATTCATTAGAAGTAGATCAGGGAGGTAATTCATTAGAAGTAGATCAGGGAGGTAATTTATTAGAAGTAGATCAGGGAGGTAATTCATTAGAGGTAGATTAGGAAGGTAATTCTTGAGAGGTAGATTATAGAGGTAATTCATTAGAAGTAGATCAGGGAGGTAATTCATTAGAAGTAGATCAGGGAGGTAATTCATTAGAAGTAGATCAGGGAGGTAATTCATTAGAAGTAGATCAGGGAGGTATTCATTAGAGGTAGATTAGGAAGGTAATTCTTGAGAGGTAGATTATAGAGGTAATTCATTAGATGTAGAATAGGAAGGTAATTCTTTAGAGGTAGATTACAGAAGCAATTTATTAGATGTTGATTAGAAAGATAATTTATTAGATGTAGATTAGGGAGGTAATTCATTAGCGGCAGATTAGGAAGGTAATTCTTGAGAGGAAGATTATAGAGATAATTCATTCGATGTAGATTAGGAAGGTAATTCTGTCGAGATAGATTATAGAGGATATTTATTAGACGCAGATTAGGAAGGTAATTCTTTAGAATAAGATTATATAGGTAATTCATTAGAGGAAGATTAGGAAGGTAATTCTTGAGAGGTAGATTATAGAGGTAATTCATTAGGTGTAGAATAGGAAGGTAATTCTTTAGAGGTAGATTACAGAAGCAATTTATTAGATGTAGATTAGAAAGATAATTTATTAGATATAGATTAGGGAGGTAATTCATTAGAAATAGATCAGGGAGGTAATTCATTAGCGGCAGATTAGGAAGGTAATTCTTGAGAGGAAGATTATAGAGGTAATTCATTCGATGTAGATTAGGAAGGTAATTCTGTCGAGATAGATTATAGAGGATATTTATTAGACGCAGATTAGGAAGGTAATTCTTTAGAATAAGATTATATAGGTAATTCATTAGAGGAAGATTAGGAAGGTAATTCTTGAGAGGTAGATTATAGAGGTAATTCATTAGTTGTAGAATAGAAAGGTAATTCTTTAGAGGTAGATTATAGAGGTAATTTATTAGATGTAGATTAGGAAGATAATTTGTTAGAGGTAGATTAGGGAGGTAATTCATTAGATGTAGATTAGATAGGTAATTCATTAGAAATTGATTACAGAGGTGATTAATTAAAGGTAGATTGAAAAAAAAATATTGTATAAAAATATTATGTATATTTAGCACCAAAAATATTTAATAATTTACCTGGAAATCTTAAACATGAAACAAACTTTCACTCTTTTAAAAAGAAGTTGGGAATCTGGATTTTTGAATATAACTGAAAAACGTCTTTAAAAATTGTTAATAATCATTATTTGGGTAGGTATACGTATTGTTTTTGAATTTAGGTCTTTCATTATTTTGAAAATAGAATGGAAAATTATATCACATCTGCAAAATTTGTATTAAATTTGTTGCGTATTTCAAAATGTTTTACCAAATTGTACTACCCACATGAGCTCTTGTGGTTATTTTCAATGTTCCTAAAATTGAATACATAATTTTAGAAAATATGTTATACAAAATTCTTTATATGGAATGTATAACTTGTCTATTCAATAGGAAAAAAAAGTCTATGTTTATGTCTAGATTAGTGTGGAATTTCACTAGAGGAAAATTAGAGAGGTAATTCATTAGAGGTAGATTACAGGGGTAATTCATTAGCTGTAGATTAAAGAGGTAATTAAACAGAGGTAGAAGGTTATTTAAGACCAGCTTCAGCGATGCTCCTTGAAACGTGTTGGTAACTTCGTTTTTTATAAGTGGCATTTTGTCCATTTAGTCCATTTCATAGAAAGATCTATTTGAAATGATATTATTCACTCAATGGTGGTTAATATCAATCAACAGAATTCCTTATTGCCATTTAAAATAATGGAATTCTAAGTTATGGAATTTAAGAGATAAGCATTATTAAGCAAATATTTTGGTAGAGAAATGTTATGTTTCCTTGACTTGCAATAAATGTATATTTTTTTTTATGTTAAATGTCGACTGATTCCCGACCATACCAAATTTCACTGATATAACATTAGAATTTATTTCTGCCTCTGTGGCCATCATTATATACAAGTCAAGTTAACGTTACTGAAACTGAAGCATTCCCTTAGATCATAAAAGTGAAATTAAGCACCATCCATCTTAGACGTAATTAAATTAAAAATAGCTCAGTAAAATGGATCGGAACAGTTCTCGATACATTTCATGCAAATCGTCAGAATTTTCTTTCTGCAGTCGTACAAATATTAACATGAATCAAACGAGTTCTGCTCGAGACACACGACGAATATTCGCAATTAAATATCCGTTAACAACGAGAATTATGTGCAAAGGTTAATACATTAATTAGGTATGGAGTATTGTAGAATTTATTTGATTATGATTAGGATAACAATTATCGTTGCATGAGCACGAGAGGTTAGCTGATTATGATGATATATAGTAAAATTGTCACTATAAAATTATTCTCAACCATATGTAACTAACTAGGGTTGCTGGATGTGAAGTTGTGATCTACGTAGACTTGCTTTAAATCAGTAGCAGCAGTCAAGGAATAGATATCCAAACACCCCAAGTGTAAAAATTTACCTATTTGAGTTAAAGGATAACCATTACGATCTCTAAGACTTCACTGCATCATATTTAAAGCGTATTCCTTTTGAAATTCGGTATGGTAATTGAGAAGACCATGACCAAATACTGATTATTTCTTTACCTTATGGAAATAGAGAAAGATTGCGATGCGTCAAACATAAAAATAGGAATAAAAATGTAAAGAAGCGAACAACAGGAAGTAACCTGAATCATTCTTCATGGACTTTGGGGGAATCACTAATGATTGATCTCCGGCATGTCATCGTATAGCTTTTCTCAGCTCATCCATATTATGCCCTGATTATCAGAGGGGACAACACTGCACTTCGAAAAAAGTTGACTGCGTGTTCAATGAAGCTATGTACGCAGAAGAGATCATAAGTATGACACCATTTAAGCACATCGGATTGTCTTGTATGGGGGCATTCGTCTGTTGTTCTTAACATCTACTACGTTGCTCATTTTCTATATGACGTATTTATTCATTTTTCCAAAAAACAGGAAAACAATCCCTAAAATAATTGGCATCTCCTTTGTTTTTAAACTCTGTTTGCTTTAGAGATTTGTATTCATAATTATTAAATACAATCCTTGATAAATCACTGAATATTATTTTAAAAAAGAATGTAAAGTGATAAATAAAATAACTATTGTGGAAAGTTGAAAAAATAATAGCAAAGATGATTAAAATTCGACATCTCGTTACTACAATCTGATATTTACATTACTATGCAACTAAATACAGTTCACGTTATATTTTTTTAGTATATTAAAATTTAATTTTTTTTTCAATTTGGATGCTGGGACTTATAGCCAATTCAGCTGCTTTATGTTCCAATGAGAGAACATAAAATTTTTATGACATGTTGATAATTGAACATTTTGATATTGAGGGACAACCACAACAGAGAGGACAGAACAAATGACCATGCCATCCACACCGGGACTCGAACCGGTCCTCGGTAGTCGCAGTGTCACGGCGAGACAACGCGATACCATTGAACCATCGAGGCGGCAAAATTTCATTTCATTTAATGAAAAGAACTTGTGTGTTTCAAGTATTTAAATTTCTAGTGGTGTGGTGGTGTGCATGAGAATACAAATAATAATACTGAATTTCTTATAAATGATAAATTAGTGCAAAGCTGTCAAACTTTGCTTGAAGCCAAGAGTACAAAATGAACTCATCAGAAGCTAAACCAAATGACTATCCAAAACGTACAGCTTCACAAAACATATTTTAACAAATTTGGTTGTTTGTACGCTCTTTTGTACATACATTAACCTAAAAGGCCATATCACAAAGACTAAAGGATCAGAGTCAGAAAGGAGAAGAGAGTTCACTGGATAGCTGTTAGAACGCAAATGAGAATTTCCCACCAGGACATTCTTTTTTTTTTTACCATGCATAAGTTATTGGCTCTCCTGCACATGGGGTCAAGATTTAACATCTCCTACGGCACGGAGGCCATTCCAATTCAATCGGTTCCCCTTTCGAGGTCAAAGCAGGAATTAGTAGAGTGAACCTCAGAACAAGCCCAGGCCTGAATCGAACCTGGGAACGTAAAGCTAAGAGCTTGGCGCTACAGATAAAGTCAACATCCGCCATCATTTTGGAAAAAATTTCCGCTGAAAATTAAGTTATTTAATTAGGAAGTAAATCTTAGGTACAAAGGCGCTCTAAAATTCTGAAAATATACAGATCATGAAACTATTTCATAGTAAAAACTAAAATATACAAATTTCAGAGATAAACGGTTCAGGCAAAGTAAATAAAACACATCACACAACATCGAACCAACCTTATTATTGGACATAACACCTTCTCGGTTAACATTCCCAACAGGAGTTTTAAAAGAGTTGGTTTTTCTTCATGTGATAAATTCCGGTTTTACTGGTTAAAACTGGTAAAAGTAAGAATGAAGCTGTATAGTAATCGAGAGACAAAATCAAGTGGAGGATATCTTACATTGTTAAAACATACTGAGTTATTAAAGGGCACATACAGAAAAGTTTGTTTGCTTTCAGGAGAGCAGTCAGATATCTTGTTTTGAATTATACTTTCTTAGAATGTCGGGCACACGCCCACCATCCCCAATGAGATTTTGAATAACTTAGAGTTATAAAATAAAAATAAATATTTTTATAACTTAGAGTTATAAAATTAAAATAATTACATAAAAATCAAAACAAATTTGGAATATTACTAGACAAAATTTCTAATTAAATTACAATTTATGGGGTAGTACGATACGTGAGAAAGCGATTAGAAATTAGAAACTTTAAAATTAAAACCACATTTCAGCCGTTAATTGATACAATCGTAAAATGTTTCTTTATGTTCAGCTTTGAATATTAACAGACCATTACTTAAAAGAGTTTTGCCCTCCAGTATGAGTAAGACTCCTTTAGTTTCAGGCAATATGAACCGAGGCAGACCCAACTTACATGACCTATTATAATCTTGTTCACGCTATGTTATGAGAACTGTGTAATTGTCATGCTATTGACCAAGTTTATCAAGTTTTATTGCGGGGAGCCACTCGATAGTGCGCCACGCTCGTAATCTGCAATTTCAACGCTAGTCTCACTTGAACCAACGTTGAGGATTTATTTCCTCAAAACCCCCACCCTGCCCTTGGTCAGCAGGGGACACCGATGAAGTTGGATAGACCGCCGTCCATCGGGTGGGACGTAAAGCAATGACTCCGTGTAAGGGAGAGCCATATCCTATGCACGTTAAAGAACACGCTGGTGGCCTTGGCGGGAGGCTGGGTTGGGTTGTTTTACCTCTGGGCGCACTTTTTTGCACACCATGGGCTAAATGTCCAGGTCACCTGGACCCCGAAGGCTCAGAGAAGATTGGGGGAGGGGACCCACTGGAACAGCTGTTGGGAGACAGATGGTAGCCTCCCGTCAAGGCCATCCAGAGTGTTCTTTAACGTGCACAGGGTATGGCTCTCCCGCACACGGGGCCACGGCTTAACGTCCCATCCGACGGACGGCGGCCTTTCCAAGCCCATCGGTGTCCCCTATTGACCGTGGGCAGGGCGAGGAATTTTTGCGGAGATAAATCTCAACGCTGACTCAGCTGGGACTCGAACCTGGGAACTACAGATTACGAGCCTGGCGCGCTACAGACTGAGCCACCCCCGCCCCAGCGGGAGGCTACCTCATATATCTCCTAAGAGTTGTTCAGTGGATCCCCTCCCCTAACCTTCTCTGAGCCTCCGGGGTCCTTGTACCTGCCATTTAGCCCATGATGTGCAAAACAGTGCCGCTCAGAGATAAAACAACCCAAGTTTTATTAATAATATTAATAGATATTCACTGCCCTATCCTGTAAGATTTTAAGAAATTAAGATCTTCACCCAAAAACAATATTTAAACATTCTTTTAAGATTGGCCCTTTAAGTAATTCCATCACGACCTCTATGAAAATCATGCTGTAACCATAAATGGAAACCACTTATAAACCAATAATGTGCACGGTAGTCGCCATTATGACAACCATTGTTTTGATGTTTTCACAGCACTAAGTAAGATTATAGATGCTGTTGGCAATAATAGCAGTCATAAATATTATAATTTTAGAGATATTTAATTCAACGTTTAAATTTTTCAGACAGTTCGTAGAAACCCGAGGTATACTACGAAATCTGATCGAAGTCGTGCTAGAATATTTTTTCCTACATTGATGTGTCTTATACAGACCTTTGTATCACCCAATAAAGCATCGAACATATATTTGTCTATTTCCTATTTCTTTTGCCTGGAAGAATTCCGGAACGAAGACTGAAGTGAATAGAGCGGGGATGAGTGAAGGAATGCCAGATGATATACATCACCTTTCACTATCTTTTCTCACTGAGGAGACGAATCTTAATTTCCGTTGTGGAATTAACAGTTGTTTGTCACTAGTGAAATGAATATTAATGTACGAACCAGATAACACTTGGCAACAATGAAACAAAATGTTTCGATCTGAGAGCAATTGTAATTAATGTAATTAGCCAGAAGGGTAATTAATTCAGCAAGATAAACCACTTCGTTAAACCACACTTATTATACTTCGATGAGTAAATATTTAACCATGAGTTTTGTTGAACCATTAACATGTCTAGAGATAATTCGGCGGAGGTCTGTGAGTGATTACACACAGCTTTATTTCACTTAGGGCAGGTGATTAATAATTGAAATAAATGTTTGTCACGAAAGGCAATTGCCTATCATTGACGGTCCATTTGGAGATCAAAATGCAATAACAATAATCGCGTAACATATACGGTGCTTATTATATTTTCGGTTATTGATCAATAGAAAAAACATTTGGGATAGTATATTCATATTTATCCACATTAATATCTGGTGCAATTTGTAAGACCCCACATGAGGAGCTATTTTCGAGCACTCGAACTTTGACTGTGGAGTCTTAAAGCCACCAAGGGACTGAGGTGTTGCCGTTGCGAAAGGTAAGGAAACAGACAAACAATTAATAACTCAAACTCAGAAATGCAAAATGTGCCAAATGGGACAAAAAAAAAACTCAGTGCATGAAAACATAAAAGATGGGTTACAAAAACATCGGAATAAACTCAGAGGAGGATAAACCTCTCAAAACAGAGTTTTGCAAAAAAATACGAAACAAAGGTTTGTTAACAAACTATGAAGTCATTATCAAAAAAAGCAAATATTTTTCAATAGTAAAAACTAACGAGTATTGATAAAAAATTTAGTACATAGACTAGTGAAAGTCATTTGAGAACATTTAAAAATTCCAAGAGTCAAAACTAGGCTCAAGGTATAACTCAAGATTGGTAAAAATTCTAAGTACCAACTAATTCAAATAAATTTACAATAAAGTAGTTAAAATAAAAATTAACATCAAGATGCTTTCAAAAGAGAATTGCAGGACATGAAATGTCTGATCAGTCAAAATTGGTTTAGCTATAAAATAAAAAAAAGTTAAAATATCAACAATGCACCAAGGGTCATGAAAGAAACTCCATGAGTAAGGTTCAAGTAAATGGTAAATAAAATTTATCAAGTCAGAAATTTCATATGAAAGGTTTGGTCAAGTGAAAATAAGAACCAACAAAAGAGTATGTTAAATGAGATTGAGGAGAGACAAACACAAAAGCAGAAAACAAAGGAAACAGAGGAACAAGGCCCAGATTAGGGAGAAAAGGGAAAGAAAGAACCAAAGCAGCTCAAAATATAGAGAGCACGACGAGAATAGGACAAAAACAAGGCAAGAGTCTTGTAAAGAGTTTTGTAATTGAGAATGAATAGGATAAGAATATATTTCAAATTAAACGAAGGAAAAAGACTTTTTTGAGAGGAATTTTAAAAGGTTGTTTTTTTTAATTTTTTTTTAAATATTATATTTAGAGCAGGAGATAACAAAATGTAGAAATCATCAACGAAATCACATGTACAGCAGAGTTAAGAGGAACATGTTTTTGGATGAATGAATCTTTATTTGGATTAACTCTACGAGTCAGGAGACAGTGGATATCAGTTTGAGAGATTCTGGGAAGAAATTTCGGATCTACATTGTGTAAAAGGAGGACAATAGAGAACGAAATTTATTTTTATTCACAGTAAGAGAGATCCATTCATCCTTCCGTTTAGAAAAGTGGGAAGACAAACATTCTTTGAAAGCATAAGGAAATGATTTAGAAAAAGTGAAGGGTGGTGTTTCAAGGGAATGTCTACATTTAGCAAGAAAGTCAACATGTCCTATTTGAGTGGTATCTGAGTGAGCATGGATACAATAAATTGAACACCTCTTCCAGAGCATGGATGCAATAAATTGAACACCTCTTCCAGAGCATGAGATGATTTGGATATATCGATAAATATGATAACAAACAGCATGGTCTGATCAATCGTCTCTGACTTATTAACATTAAGAAGAGCATTATATTTATATAAATTCATATGTGCCAAGTTTTCGGGAGTTGGATCACGATCTGCTTCCAGAGCTATGAACTCGTATTAAAGCATCAGGTCGAGTAATCCAAATTTATGAATTCGCATTGATTATAGTATATCATTCTGATGTATTAAATATATTCTAGCACCAATTTTGATCCAATCGTATTCAAGTATCACAGAAAGTAACCTGACCTGCTGTGTTCGTACATCACAGCAGAAAAATAGAGATCTATTCACATTTGAATGTTACGGAAAGTAATGGTTACCTTTGCACAGTCCGTCAGTAGCGAAACAAATGCAGACATCTGAACATACGATGGAGTGGGTGTTAGGGTTCATTGGGAGAGTTTATGCCAAGCGAATAAAAAAAAAGTTCGTATGCCGCTGTTACTCATTTTTGGCCATAAGCTATTTGGTCGCTTGGCTCTATGAAAAAGTTATATATGTTTGTGTATGTCGTAATAAATAAAAATCAAAAATTTATGCCTGATTTTTATTAATGTATTATTAAGCTACTTGGTACATAATTTCATCCTAAGAGGCTTACATAATTAAAGAATAAAAATATAAAGCATAATATATTTAATGCATGGGTTTGTTTTACCTCTGAACGACACTTTTTTGCATACAATGAGATAAATGACCAGGTCACAAGGACCCCAAAGGCTCAGAGAAGGTTGGGGGAAGGGGATCCATTGGACAGCTGTTAGGAGACAGATGAAAGTCCACATCAAGATCATCTAGCATGCTCTTCGTAATGCAGATGTGTCCGTAGCTAAGGGAACTGTTTCAGCAGAATGAAGAGATTAATACGGAGTATGATGACCCCTAAAGATACACAAGTATCAAGACGATTTCTCATACTGTTTACCAGTCTGGTCATGAGGTCTGATTTCAGTACATTCCACTCTTCCCAGTAAGCAGATAGGAACCCATGGAAGGTCCTTGGAGAAGGTGGACGCCTTCCAACGTGTCTCCCCCAGCGCATCCTACACCTGCTCTTTACCTTATATATGTATAAATTTTCCCAGACAGTGGCACGTATATTACATCAATTCTTCACAATAAATCGTAAGTTATATTTCCGCGGACTTCAGTATAAAAAAATGTATACAATATTAGGCAATATAATTTTAGACGGTGAACGATGTCATCGATAATTATAGTATAGAGAAATATAAAGGGAAAAAATCCTTCTTAAAATTAAAGTTTGATTAATACTTAGATTTTGAGTGACAGAAAAAATAGGCAGAGTTCGTAAAGTTATTGATAGAATATTGAACTGGATTTTAATCAAAAATAAAATCTTTTGTTTTATGCCAGTGCAACCGATGACGACCAATTGGACTTTTCATCATATGCCCTGCGTAGTAATTTAAATAATTTTAATTGTGTCAATACTTTAATTTTTAAGAAAGTATGTCTTCAGAAAAGACGTGCTTATTTCAACTTTATGTCGAGAGTTACTGAGGTCTTATATTAAAATTAAAATTATGACATATTACTTGAGTTAGGATATACAGTAAAAAAAACTCATTGTTCTATAAATTCGTTTCTTAAATGGTATGTTGAACACTGGAGGAAATTTTTATCAAAACCATTTTGCATTCGTGATATCCACTCTACGCTTCTCGGGTTTCTTGAATCACTGTACAGATTCAAGTCGAGAGGTAGATTAGAGCTTCTTGGGAAAACAAAATGGAAGACGAAGTAGTTTATTCAGCAGCAAGTTCTCATTTCCTGTAGCCATTCTATTCTGGTTCATCTTTAAGTCATAAGATTCTCTTTTATAGCTGGACCAATTTAATTAGTCACTCTAAGTTCCTAATTTCCCACTATACAATGCTACTAATACATTTTGCTGAAAAACATTCACTTTTTCATCTCCCAAAGCTGTCGTGGTTTTGGTATATAAACCCTTAATCACTGAGATATTTTAATTAATTTACTCTCATGGCCTCCCTGTTTCTTATACTAATACAATCAAGCAGGTACCTCTTGTTATAAACAAGTCTCCAATAATGCATACCCCATTTCACATGCAGAGCTCCAAAGCAAACTGTATAAGTACCACTTCAGAATCAAGCATCGATTTCTTTTGAAATGCTTCTCTGATGTTTCGAGTGTAAATCTGTGCGTAAACAATTTGTTAAGCAGTCTTAAAAGAAAAGGTTTTTAATAAGTAAAATTGAATGTCACCACATTAGAGTTCATATTTTTCGTCATGATTTCTCATTATGAATGTTCATTAGTTGCATAAACATGTTCGAAACATTCTATAGAACTACAGCGTAAAACAAATATAGCATTTTTAACGAAAAGAAATACTGTAAGTGGAGGAGAATTTCGCATACAAATATTTTATCAAAAAACAAAAATCCTGTGCATCTGCTGATAATTATCTATTAACTGTGGCTAATTAAAAGATTTGCGAAATAAGATATTGAATCTTTTAATTAACTGTTGGTGTTGCCTGGGAAACACTTTTCCAAAGGATTATTTCAAATCCTTTTATCGAAAATGTTGCTCAGTATAATATTTTTGAAAATGAAAGCAGCGATAGATGGAATTATGCAGTTCCTATTTCTATGTTGATTTCAGATTTAATGTCTGAAAAAAGTGAGTTGGATTCATAAACACATGTTTTGTTTAAGCATTTATTACCTATTTTTTGTTTAAATATTTATTACCTACTTTTTATTTAGATCGTTGTACAATATATTAATATTTTAATCATAAGAAAGAAACATTAATTCCCAACGAAAACAGCATATCCATTCTACTTTTAATTTCTGGAGCTTGAGAAGAGAAAAACAATTACACATGCAATTTATTAAATGCAGTAACAGTATTAGAAGTAGTCTAATTAACATTAGTCTTTTCCCTCATTCATCAAAAATCTTAATACCCATTTCACTGTTAAAATTCGTTAATGATCTATTCGTAGATTATAAGCTTTGGTCAATTAACGAGCGTCGTTGCCATACACTAGAATATTTCTGCTTTTGCTCTTTTGTGTTTAAATTGGTGAGACAACTGCTTTGCTAAAACATTCGAGAGTGGTACAAAATCTTTGGTCTTAAACTTTCGTTTTTTAAGTAGGAAGTTTATTGCTAAAGATTCAGTTCTACGTTTTAAACAGGTCAACCTTATTAATGTTTGCAACTGATAGTTGTCCTTCTGAAAGCCAAGTTGGAATTAGTTATCCATTAGCAAGTAGTTCGTTAAACACACGTTGCAAGACTTATAATTAGCGATAATACCAATCGATCATCATAACAACACAGATTGTGAATTATGGAAGAGTTTGAAACTTATGAAAATAGCTGCTTAACAGGTGTAATTATTTCTGAAGCCACTTATTGCGCATTAAAATGCCTTTTCCCAAATATCTAGTAATTCCTAATTAATGAACATTAAGATTACATGGCAGCCAGTTTCCGATTTAATGTACTTGCAACGATTTGAGTTCTATAAAATATTGTATCAGTTCCAATGGGGATGATGAATGGATAATGACTCTCGGAAACTTGTTTCTCATGTCTCCAACTTGCGTTACCTTTAATCCATCAAGATGTTGCTACGGAAGAAATATTGCAATTAATCTTAAAAAATATGCTCTTAAGGGACATAATGACTGATAATTTAACGCAGTAATAATGTTGCCTCCAGGCGTGAATATCTGTTTACCTCATTTTCTCTTTCTTTTTTTTATCAAATAGTGAAGTGATAACCCGATGTTTTCATTTTAGATTAATTTCGTGGAATATCTTCTCGAAAAACTGGAAAAAGTACTATCATTGTTATGGAAGAATCAAACCACATTTCAGCTGACTAATACAAAAGTTGTTTAAATATAAAAATATTCAAGTTCCTATATGCAATCCTATTTAGTAAAGCTGAATGAAGATCTTTTCTCTCTCTTGATCTTGTGTTTTCAGTTTTTTTTTAAGAGCTGTTGTTCACAGTTTGTGATCTAGTCATTCAACTTATTTTCTTTTTAAAGAAAAATCGATAATTATTTTTGGGCTAGGTAGGTACTAAAAATATTACGATATCCATTTTCCTAATCTGAATAAGAAGGCTCTAAAGTTGAAGAATGAAAAAACTAGATGAATATTGCAAAAAACCCGTATGGATAGTTATAGATTGGCGAATAAGGTTATGAACAGTGTGTCTAGAGGCCTCAGAAGGAGGGGGAGACCTAGGATGCGGTGGGCAGACAATGTCAAACAGGACCTTGTTAGAATTGGTGTACAGTGGCCAGATGCAGCAGATGTAGCTCAGGACAGATATGCTTGGAGAATTAAACTGCGCGGTCTGGTTGGACCTCCGTAGCCCATGGCTGCTTGAGGATGATGATGATGATGATGATTGCAAAAAAATATGTATATATACGCTAGATATGTATTCGAATATTGCAAATGTTCATGTTTGAGATTTGAAGTTTTGATAGTAGAATCTGATGGTCAAGGGATTTGAATTGACAGCAGCGAATCGTCTTCTTCCTTCCAGGGTGTGTATAGATGGGAAATCGCAATTCTCTTGTTTTATGAAGTAAATGAAACCTTCGTTTGTGCTTGGTAGTTTGGATAGTTTTACCTCTGAGCGGTAATTTTGTGACCACAATTTACTAAATAGCCAGGTCAAAAGGACCACGAGAGCTCAGAGAAAGTTGAGGGGGGGGGGAAGTCTACTCACTGGACAGTTGTTAGTAAACAGATGGTAGCCACAAGACGGAACAAACTGAAAGGCCATGCAATGTGTTATTTAACGTATATAAGGTATGACTCTCCTGAACACTAGCCCACGGGTTAATCGTACCATCCGACGGACGGCGGCTTTTCCGAGCCCATCGGTTCCCCTACTGATCGAAGGTAGGGCGGGGAGTCTTGCGGAGATAAATCTCAACGCTGGTCCAGAACTGCGAACCTGGGAACTGGAAATTACGAGCCTGGCGAGCTATGGACTGAGGCGCCCTCGCCACGTTGAGTAGGAGCTAAAGAAATATTACTATTTGCATTTTCAGAATCTCCATTAGTTCAAATTTTTACAGAGAAGAAATTAAAATAGTAATATGAAGAACTTCATTATCTTGGAAGAAGAGCGTTACATATTCGCCTGGCGTGTATGTTCGTTTCCTAGTTTAATTTCTTATTTCACTTGCTATTAAATTTAAAAAGAGAACTTAATACAGGCAACCAAGCTCCTAAACTTTGAATTGCGACAGCAGTACTGCAAGCAACTAAATGAGTTAATTCTTTTTCTCATTTAGAAATACGAAATATCATTTTATACGTGGGATGTCAAGCTGTGGCCCCGTGATAATTAAATCCGTACCTTAGTATCTTTAAAATTCACTGGATAATTTTGACGGAAGACTTTCTTCGAAATCAATTATTTACAGCGCATGTCCGACAGAATAATAAATAATTCAGTCAATAAAACTGAACTTGAGAATGAATATATACTTTTCGTATCAAAAATAATGAGAGTGGTTAATGGCTCTCATTCTCTCATTATTTTTGAACGAGAAGAAAAAGTATTCACTCTAATAATTTTGAAGCCAAAAAATAGTACATAAAATGTAGCAGAACATAAACTTCATTAATGCTTTCAGTTCTTATATTAGAATTTTAGCATATTTTCAGTTGGATTTAATTCTATTCATAGTCAGTGGAACTACTTTATTATTTAGATACCAACTATTCATTTCCCATACCACATATCTTCCTGCTCAGATTTATTGAAAAAACACTCCTTAATATACTTAAAGAACTAATTCTTGTGGATACTGCCACAGAATGACGCAAACTACTCTGCAATCACATAGGGTGATCGAAAAGTCGCGCAACCCAAAGTTGAAGTTTATGTAAATTGCTTTGAAATAGTTGAAATTGTTCTCCCTTCCCCTAGATGGCAGCATTTTTGAAAGCTATCGGAGACGTTGACTGCAGTGTCACAGGTACAGTATGTCGTCAGTGTAGCTTTGTTCAGAGAGGTAGTGAAATGTCTTTTTCACAGGCACAAAGAGTTTTCGTTTTCGAACATTATTTTGGTAGTAATTCATATGTACGTGCTGCCGAGGAGTTTCATAAGAAATATTCAGTTGATGCAATCCATCAGAAGTTGCCGATAACCAAATAGTGAAAGTTTACCCGAAACCTGATATGTTGCTGAGAAGAGATGGTCCGGGAGACTTACCATGTTGACCGCGATAAACTGGATGACGTATAGAGAGCATTCCAGCAATCGCCTACAAAAAGTCGCAGGAAACTCGCAGTGCAAGCAGTAATATCGTACGGAAGTGATCAGAAAGCTGCAAAATAGTTCTTGCAGCTTTCTGATCACTTTTGTCCAAATCGTGTGCACTCAGTCCAGGAACTTAAGAACCTGAATAAAGGAAAACGTGTAGTCTACTGTCGATGGCTTCGGTTATTTATTGTTAAGAATTATTATTGTTGAAGAATGTGAAATAGTACAGCTTGACAGCGTTTCCTTTTTTCAGTGGCGAAGCTTGGTCATCTAAGTGGCTATACGAATAGTCAAAACAATAGAATTTGGTGGTCCGAAAAATCAGCGTTTTCATGAACAGCCCTTGCACTTTCAAAAAAATGCAGAGTGTAATGTGAGGTATCATGTCAATATGTAGTGGGACCCATTTTTTTTTTTGAGACGACTGTTAATAGTGTAGTGTACCAATACATCGGCACACAGTTCATTGCACTCCTTGAGTCGATGAACATGATTCTGGTTGAAGCAAGAGAGTGCAAACGTGCCACATCCCCAATGAAATCATTCAGTTTTTTCAAGAGGTTTTCGGTGATCTTTTCAGTTCTAAAGTCGTATGGCCCCAAGATCACCGGATTTGTTACTTGCAATTTTTTCCTCTGGGGATATTTCAAAGGAGTTGTGTATCAAAATGATCATCACACACTGGATGAACTCAAGACGAATTTTAGAACAGCAATCGCAAACATCAGGCTGCTGGTACTTCACAAGGTGGCATCAAACGTGGTAAAAAAGACCTCGCCCCGTTTGCGTGAAAAGGAAGCCATTTTCAACATATGTTGCAATGACATTTATATTCTTATTTTGTTACAACGGCCAGATTATAGCTTACGTTGTAGCTGTTTAATTGCATATATGCTTATCATTAACCTCTCAAAAGATATTGTTACGAATCAAAATGAATAAGCGCCGAGCATGAGTTCAATTAAATGTTATATATGTATACCAAACTAAAGTGTGAATGAAGTAATTTATTACAAAGGCACGAAAATTATACAAATTAAACAATCTTATCTAAACACAAGAATTTCTATTCCTCTTAGTATAAAGTCAAACCATAAAAACAACGATTTACTATGTTTAACTAATTTTCAATGTTTAAACCACAATGCTGTCAATATTCAGTTCCTATGACAAACAGAACCTAGTACTTTGTAACTGTTGATTCCCTTTCACCACCGGAACCAGGCTCATCTTACTCAAACGATAATAGTCTTCTTTGCGTAGTATCACACAACACTAATTTAATACAATATATCCTTATTTCTTCACTACTCCACTACATCTTTTGGGGCGGGAGTGGCTCAATCGGTAGTGCGCCAGGCTCGTAATCTGCAGTTCCCAGGTTCGAGTCTCAGTTGGGTCAGCATTAAGATTTATCTCCGCAAAATTCCCCGACCTGCCACGGTCAGTAGAGGACACCGATGGGCTTGGAAAGCCCGCCGTCCGTCGGATGGGACTTTAAGCCGTGGCACCGTGTGCGGGAGAGCCATATCCTGTGCACTTTAAAGAACACACTAGATGGCCTTGACGGGAGGCAACCATCTGTCTTCTAACAGCTGTTCCAATGGGTCCACTCCCCCAACCTTCTTTGAACCTTCGGGGTCCTTGCGACCTGGCCATTTAGCCCATTGTGTGCAAACAAAGTGCCGCTCAGAGGTAAAACAACCCAACCCACTACATCTTTTTCGTTTTTCCTCTACGAATCTTATTATTCAAAGCATCTCAGTTCTAAACAGTTGATAACGTAATTTTCACGCAGAAGCATACGCGAGCGTTTATGACACGTTTATCATAAATTCATTGTAGCACGTTCATCTGTCCTAACAATATGTTATTGTGCGTTGATCGACATTTCGATCAAGCTGTAGCAAGTGATGCTTTCTTTATTCTCACAAATGCTACTAGTGATCTAGGGAACTCTACAAATAATTATAGAACGTTTGAATATTGTCTTTAAAGGTTTGCTGATACATTTTCACATATTTCGCAAGAGAAGGAAGCCGCGTCTTTTTTACAAGGTTAAAAATTTTGAACAAAAATTATGCTTACATGAAAATAAATGGGATGTTCACACTTTCCTGTTTTAGGCTATTCATTTTACACTTAATTAGCCTTTATGAGCTTATGGCTGAAATTACTGACAAATTAAGACGATAAATAAGATAACGTAACAGAAGAAAAATAAACAGTTATTGGTGGTAATATTCGTAGGTAGTTTACAAGTCGTCCAAATCTTGTCAATTTGTGAGAGCTTATTATATACTCGAAAAGTTAGTTTACATAATGATGGTTCTTTTCAATAACACTGCGTGATGTATGAGAGTAGGCAAATCTTGCTGCAAATGGTGAAGCATTACAAATGGACTTAGACAAATTGAGTTTCGTCCCCATTCTCTCATTTAGTTTGGTTATCTATAGTGTTATGAAGAAAGGTTTGCAAGAGGGAAACTGCGGCTTTAGATGATATAGTTATTTTGAAATATATGACTTGGACTATTAAGACGATTTGACCGTTTTGTCAAATACTGTTGACGAAATAAAATCTTTGATTAGAAATCTTGATGAGCGTTTTAACAGAATAGATTTGACGATAAAGGGAAACTAGAGGAATGAAAATGTGTTTCATTTCATTTGAATGGTTGTACTTTTGAATAAATGTTTCTTTCATTTAGAAGTTTTATTACTTTGGAAATGGTGTGTCATATACTCTGGATATAAAAGGGAGGACAAAAAATAATAGGCAATGTTTATGGAACTTTTAAGAATCTGTGGAAACTGTGGAGATACATGTACCTGAAGTTTCAATTTAGCTGTATAATAGTTGGTTCTCTCTAAAATTTGATACGATATTTAATTCTGGATCCTTTTCAAACGAGATAACATGAAATTTAATGTTTTTGATTCCATTTACTTAGACAGCATCTTGGGGCATAAGTACTTCGGTTTTAAGTGGTTTCATTATGCTATAAGTTTAGGCAATACTGATAAGGCTAGACGAAAGTGTCAAAAAAGTGCTATTAAGCTGATCACATACAGGCGGAGATCGCGTTCGTTCGCCATGTTGACGGCATGAACGAAATTAAGGATATGAAAAGTATGAGCTGTGTACCCAAGGAAAAACGAAAAAAAAAAGACTTACAATATGTTGAGTAGGCAATATCAAATTGACCTATTTGGCGTTCCTACCTATATGTTTTCACTACTATAGAAAACTACAGAGAGAACCAACAATTATATAGCTTAGTTTATATTTAAGCCTATCTCCCCACATTTGACAGATTTCCATACACAATGCCTATTATTCTTTGAGCACATGTAGCACATTCGGAGTGTATGTCACAAAGATTGTCATATAATTAAACTGAGAAATATGTTGTAAGAGCACCACCATTCAAGTAGAAAGCAACACTGCAACTAACCCATTTTCATCCCTGCATGCATGCAGAGATGTTGTCGTTTATTAATGAGTGCAGTTGTGAATGCAGCAATCATGCATGCATCATACCATAATATAATTAAGGATGCCTGAAAACGAAACAAAGGAAGAGAATTTATTTTTGAAAATATATGTAAAAATATTTTTTCACCTTAATAAATGAAAATAAATGATATGCTTCCTAAAAAAGGATTACATCTCGCTAAAGTGAAAAAAAAAAACATTAGTTTTTGGTACATTTAATATTATTCAACATAAATGAATTTTTAGATCAATTTTCCAAGGCGGGGGGGGAACATTTCCTCTTTCCCTTCATGGATGAATGTATATGAAAAAGTTAACGTAGTAAATTGCTTTAATATTTACTACTGTAAATAGCTGAATACGTTTTAAATTCTGCTCAACACGAGTAAATTTATTTCTAAATGTTAAGAACCGACAAAAGCTCGATATTTCTTATATACAGTCAAAGAGGATAAAAATTCCTTGTAAATGAAGTAAACCTAAGTTTATATTTATTAATTCGTTATGGAAATAAAAATTATGTCTGTTATTATTTAGTGTCAAACATATTTTTTAAATAAAAAAGGGCTGTTACACTTTTGAATACAAATTAAGATTTACAGATTTTTATATCACAGTGAGGTGCATAGGAGGCTTCTGAAGTGTGCTTCACAAATCAGGGAATTTGAAATCTTGTTTTTTTTAAATAAAATTTTATTGTATTTTGAAGCTGATCTTTAGAGGTCAGAAATCATATTTATTGAGTTACTGTATCTATTCCAGGGATGAATTCATCTCCGTAATGAATTCATAAAGATACCAAATTATATTATTTATGCTAACAGAAGCTTCTTTTCATTGTGGCCTGCATACAAAACTTTAACTGAAAAAATTATTTTGAACTTACTTTCAATTTCATGTATAACATAATAACATGTATAACGTAATTTAAGAGGTATAAATAAAAAAATACCCGCTCAAGCAGCTGCTTGCCACAGAGGTCTGACAGTTTAGTATGCCATAGTAGAAGATCTGTGAGGATGGCATAACCTCATCAGAAAAACAACACATACACCCATGCCTTAACCCGGGACTCGAACCGAGGTCCCTTAGATCAGTACCCAAGCGTGCTAATCACTCGGCCATGGGACGGCTTATTTAAGATGTATAACGTAATAATGTATAACGTAATAAAACCTATTATGGAATAGTTCTGAACACCAAATCTTGAACCGTGAAAAGGTCACATTTATATTTGAAAAAAAAAAATGTTACCAGTTTGCTCTACATAAACCTAACTATTCGAAAGCCAAAAGTTCAAAAAGCATTCAAGAACTTCGTTCGTAGCAAGGATGTCATTCCCAGTGCCAGAAAGCATTATTTTTGACCACGTTGGGAAGCCCAGCAGTGCTGAAGTACCACATTGGGAATATCTTCTTGAGACCAAAGAGAAAAGGAATATCTCCTCTGACAGACGCTTTGCCACGGAAGCCTGACACAATCCTATCTATGTAAATCGCAGATAGATAACACATGCGATGCATATATATATATACTATACTGCTGACACCATTCACTACTATTGATATATTTTGCTGACCTATTTCATGTTGCACGTGTGAACAATCCCCTGTCCTCACCCTTGTTATTATTGTTCTCTTCCTCTGCATTTTTTTTTTTTGATTCAATGAAACATATAATTCTGAAAGACAAAATCGACATTATTTACTGAAACAATACTATACGACAGAACATAATATAGTAAAACCTTAAGTCTCGCAATTATTAATTTAATATGGCCAAAGGTAGATTAGAAGAGAGAAATTCTGCACATTTTTCTATTTTTCTGCACATTTTCCTTATTTTGACATTCTGACACATAAATTCTGCACATTTTTCTTATTTTGAAATTTTCTTCAACTTATTTATTAAAAACTGATTCTCTGAAGACCTAAACACTCATGATATATGTTACATTGAAAACCTATGTTCAATTATAGGAAATAGTCGTAAGAATGAGGCAATTTTACGTTAGTCAACTGGATCTGAGTCAATATCTTAGATTCAGACAATGTGATATATTACTGTTGTATTTCATTTTAAACCTTGCTTCGTTTTCAGATATCTCTTACGATACGTACTGATAGGATGCTGTCATACTTGTGTGACATGGATAGCTTCATGGATACTTAACGATGGATCCAACAATGTCTGCAAACGCACAAAGACACAAGTACTAACACAGAAACACACACAGACAAACAAACACACACAGTAACACACTAATAGACAATTAGTTTTAGTTAAAAATAGAATTCTATGTGATATTGAATTAAATAAGATCTATTTTCAAAGCTTAAATTCAGTTGTGTGGATTTTAACATAGATTAATTAATGCATCCAATGTAATTCCAATTTTAGAAATTGTTCCACTAATTACTAAAAATGATGTAGTAGAGAAAATGATGTAGTCATTCAAAGCGTATGATATATCAGCAATGTCTAGCAGTCGGTATTCAGCAGTCGAGCATAAAAATACCAAAATATATTATTTTTGCTAACAGAAACTTATTTTCACTGTGGCCTGCATAAAAAAATAATTTTGAACTTACACTCATGCATTACATCATACATTACATTCATTCATGTTATGACTAACATGTATAACGTAATAAAACGTATCCTGGAATAGTTCTGAACAACACCAAATCTTTCTTGGCTACAAAAACTTTCACAAAAGCGTTCTTGTCTACTCTCAAAGACACCAGGGTTCGAGCCCAAGATACGTCATGAATGTTTCTTTTTTGCTGCTTTCCTTTTGATAAGGTTTCACCTTTTTCAGATCTTTCCTATGTCGTATTATACTGACATGCTCCTCTCAGACCTCAGTTGCAAAGGAGTTGCTTGATGGTTTATTTTTCAAAGCCTTCTGATACAATTATACCAGATATGTAGAGTTCAAGTAAGCTAATGTATTGATCTACTTCGTGTTCTCTTCTTTAAATTTAATCAAGCATTCTTACATCCCCAAGGCACCGAATTTTATTATATTTCGAATTCACACTTTATTATTAAAACCGCAGATGATTTTATTACACAGGATAAAATTGACTTATTTTCTTCTTTGCTATTTTAAATAAGAATGCTCTAAAAGCTCTTTACATAGTAAATTAAGTATTTTTATTCAAAGTATTTCTAAAAGCTCCAAAAATATTCACATACGTACAAAATCCTCATGCAGCCATGGGTTGCAGAGGTCCAAACAGATTGTGGAATTTAGTTATCTAGACACCTCTGTCCTAGTTACATCTGCTACATCCGCTGTAGACCAATTTTTACAAAGTTCTGTTCGACATTTTCTGCCCACCGCATCTTAGGTATCCTCCTTTTCCTAAGGCATGCTGTTCATAACCGTATTAACTAATCTATATTTAGGCATACGAGTAATATGGCCAAAAAACCACAGTCACTCTTTGCACCATAAGCTGCTCAAAGGCTGTTGCATTCTTTGCCTAACCACATCATTACTTACAAAGTGAAACCACCTAATGCCCAAGATACTGCGTAAGCATCTATAGTCAAAGGCATCAAGTTTCCTGTTATCTTGCGTACAAAAGGTCCAAGTTTCATTACTATAGCCAACCCTAGAAAGAACCAAACAATTATACCGCCTAATGTTAGTCTTAGGTTTACATCTATTTCACCACACTCTCAAATGATTTTTAAAAGTCCCATAAGCAATCCCTATTCTTCTGTTTATCTCATGCAGCACATCACCAGTATCTGTTAATCAGCTTCCAAGATAATTAAATTGAGACACTTGCTCAAGAGTGCAACCGTTCAAAGCAACCGAAGTAGCATCTGTCTGACCAATTTTCGTCACTTTAGTTTTCTCCCTGTTTATCACCGAACATACTCTATTACCAATCTCATCAACAGCCCTGATTAAAGAATTCATATCATCACTATCATTAGCCAATAAGGTCAAACCATATGCATAATCTAAATCAGAAATTCTGAAATCTCTAGATCGTTCAAATACAAAATATTTCCATTGCAAAGAATTCCGCATAACATAATCAATAGCCAAAGAGAAAAGGAGGCAAAATGCATCTTTGTCTCCACCACTTGAACTCCACCAGCAAATGGTAAAATAATTGCTACAAGCTTTACCAACTCACACACACGATTCAGTGTTATTATAGAGAACTTTCATTATCCTAACTAACTTGTCTGGCATTTCATATGATCTAATAATCAACCACAAATTATGTCGATCAACAGAGTCAAAAGCCTTTTTAAGTTCCATAATGCTAGTAGCCACATGTTTCTGAAACTCGACACATTTTTCAATAATCTGCCTGTGAAAAATATTTGATATTGATTTATACATCTCCTCCCACTTCTGAATCCATAGTGTCATCAAATAGTTTTCCATCAACCATATTCTTAATTGTATTAAGCACAACAATTGAAAGAACTTTAGGAAATATTCCGCTAATGCAATTATATCGTAGAAGAGCATCGCTGCGTGTCTGCTGAGAAGCAAACCTATACTTTGGAGATGTTTTCCATGAGAATTTCCCTGAGAAGAGAAATTTAAAGTTATGTTTAAGTGTCTGACCTTTACCTGACCATTTGGTTTCTTGCAAACGCAGAATATCCAGGCTATAATGCCGAAATTTCTCTGTGAGGACCTAAAGAAAATAATCTCTATATAACGTCCTCACGTTCCACGTACCTGCAGAGAGAAAGTTATTAATATGATTTTTAAAGAAACTAGGTTTATTGAGAGAGATAGAGCCAACAGTATCAAACAGTCCCCCCACACACTAATCGCAGGCATGGGGCAAAGTCCTGTTCTTTTACCGCTAAAGGCTGAAGCCACCGATACTGATAGGCCATAATCAAGCACAAAGCATAAACCATTCCAGTCCAGAGGGTATAAATGGTCAGCACCAAGATCCTGGAAGTTGACCGGAAGGGGAGGGCTGCCAGATGAGGATCTGGCAGCCCTCCCTTTCCGTTTTCTTCCTGAAGAGAATCTCTCTTTCGAAAGGTACTAACGGTCGCGCCATAAGAAATAGGGATCAGACATTAGGTGCTAGACTTGACCGGTTTTGTGCATTATCACTGAGGATTAGCACACAGCTCTCCTTCCAGTTTATGCCGATCTACCATTTACAGACCAAAAATATTTACCTAATATTATTGTATTATTCTTCGGAAACCACGAATATTTCTGTTTTACCACTGTACGTTGGATATTTAGATGGTACTTACACAATGTAGCGTGTTTCGACTATTTGAGTTTCCGACTCTCGTGGAAAAGTAAATAAAATCAATCTCCAATTAGGATTAACGTTCGCAAAGCAAAACATTCTTTTACGATAATACTTGTGAAAGGACATGCCTCTTTGTTTTCCCACAGACTTTCAACTGCCACGCTGAAAAAGAACGAAAACACCAAAGGAAATTTTAAAAACGAAAGGGTTGGTGTCTCAAGGCAATACAAGATTAAACAAGATGGTCAGGAAGAAGCTAACAAAATAGCATGCAGTTCTTATAGAACAGTTAGCTTTGGTTTATAAATGAGAACTATCACTGAATATTTTAAGGCAAGACGTCTCCGAGTCGACCGTTACAAAACATCTGCCATATTTTTCTCTTTTCTCACAGACCATTAACTTTCCATGACTTGCAACACTATCACCAGCATCATATATATCGTGTCCGTCTGCTGCAATGTTTATTCATACTGGACACGAAAAAGTGTGAAACAGAAACATTTTCCCGTAAATTATTTATGAACCTCTTAGTTCCTTGCCTCAAAGCTCGATAACGGATGCCTTTAAAACCACGAATATGGTCAAAAGACCACGAATATGGGAAATGATACATTATCTAGTTGTACCTGTCCAATATTTGAATTTTTAATGTTTTTCTCTTCGGTTGCCTAATAGTGAAATAATTTTTCCGTTCATTAGAATTTTAAATTTAAAAAGACTCCAATTAAATGAACTATTTGTGTTTTTACATTCACGAGGAACCTCACATAGTAATTAAGCTCGCGCTTTAAGTGTGAAGTTTTAGGAGGTATTGATAAAAAAATTGATACAAAAATTGATACAAAAATATGTATTACTGCAATTGTTTGATTTATGGCAAGCAGCTGCTACATGTAATTTATCCAATTTTTAAATTTTTAATGATGTTTTCAGTTATTTCGTTATGAAGTCATGTAAGATTAGCATTGATTCGTACAGTTTGTAATTGCATTTTCACATTTAAAGGGATATTAAAAAATAATTTTTAAACTATTTCTTTTTTTGTTCATAAGAACGTGTGATACAAATACAAAGGCCTCAAAAAGCTACATAGCTTATCTGTAGGTAATTGAGTTATATATTCATAATACGTATACATATTTTCTCTCAATTATCAGTGTAATGAAAGAAACAAGATATGATATTTATAAAATGCAAAACATTCACGAAATTTTACGAAAATTTAATAAAGGTATATAATTTTATCTAAGATATTCCTTTAAATTTCTTTTTCATCTATTATAACTGCTTATATTTATAATTTTTATATAATTGAAAGTCTGTGGTCTTCTATACTTATTGATACATTCTCCAGAATTGTTCTTAAATTTGAGATTTTATAGAAATTTTTAGCATCTAATATATAAGTTTCTGTATGATAACAAGTTCAGGTAATATAATCTATCTCTTACACAATTTTCTTTAAGTTTAGTTGGTATTATTATTTTGGCTATTATAAATTGAAGATTTTCAATTTTCTTACTGTTTGTTAGATTTGTTGTACCACGAATGGTTACACAATAAGTTATAATTAATTCACATACAGATTTTTTTGTGTTTCAAAAATGGTGTTCCAATTCCAACTGTCTGGCTGAAGATGAAAACTGTATTCAAAACAATTTACAAACATTAACCTTAAAAACAAAAATAATCACCAAAATACAGACACTGATATGATTAGCTTGAATGTAGTAGACTGCTCGTAATTTAAGATCGCGGACGTTGTTATGGGTTCGTCGCTGATTGACAGTTTTTTTAAGATTATGAGGGACGGAAATATCCCGTGAAGGAAATCTAGATCAGTATTGTTTGCAAGTGGACGTACAACACGCTATTTCAACATTATGGAACAATTTTAATGAAATAAAACTTTCTTCGAATCCGTAAAGAACTGCTTGAAACGTAATTGTTACGTATTAAGGAAATCTCCATTTATAAGACATATTTACGGATGCTTTCTTGAGTAAACTGGTTAAACTTGGGAATTCAAAAGAAATTGAATGCATTGGAATGGCGTTTACCTTGGGGGAAATGCTACCAAACCTTTCACTCTAAAAAGAATTTGTTTTTTTTTATCAATAATTCACTGCAGGAAAAAAAAATTGCAACACCTGGAAGGATTATGCCATTTGATAGAAAAGCAGGCAGCTGTTAGCATACACTGAGATGTGCTATTGATTACATTATCAAAAAAAAATATGGAAAATTACCAGTGGTATAATTAGTATGATGTTGAACTACCTCGCGCAGTAATGCATTCATGAACAAGGCGGCGAAGGCTATCGTACTGCTCTATAATGTCCTCCTGAGGGATAGAACGCCAAATAGGACGAAGTCGCTCTTCCGTTTCAGCGACAGTGGTTGGCACACCTCTTGGGTGTTGTTTCAGCTGTCGGCCCATCGTGTCCCAGACGTGTATCAATAGTGAACGGTCTGGCGAGCGTGCTGGCCATGGTAGCACCTGAACGTTTTGTTCATGTAGATACTGCAGACTAATGAGGGCTGTGTGGGAACGGCGTTAACTTGCTGGTAAAACATTCCGTGCTGCGGAACGAATGGGACAACCGCTGGCTTCAAAATGTTGGTAACATATTGTTGGGAAGTAAGAGATCCCCTTATGATGACCAGTTCTTATCGAGATGTACGACTAATAGCACCCCAGACCAAGACACCAGGTGCTGGAGTTGTGTGACGATGTCGCACGCACTGGGTGGCGTTCCTTTCCCCTGGATGATGGCAAACATGTTATCTGCCGTCGTGCTGACCAAGACAAAAACGAGATTCGACACTAAATATCACGGTATTCCACTCTTGTCCTTTCCACTTCTGTCTGAGGCGACACCACTAAGACGTGCTTGCATGTGAGCAGATGTGAGGGGCAAACATAGTGCAGGACAATAGGCTCGCATTGAAAACTGTAAAAGAGCCTGTTGTTTACCGTCCGCATGGTAGGTATTCGATGTGCTTACCTGTTGCCAGTCCCTTTGCAGTTGCGTTGTACTCGCGAATCTGTCACGCAATGTCATGCGTCAGAAATGGCGGTCCTGTCGCTCCGTGGTCAAACGTCGTCTTCCTGACCCTTGTCGGCGTGTGATGGATCCTTCTTAAATCCACCGGCGCCATGTTACAATGGTGCTGGGATTGTGGCCAAACCTGTTGGCCACATCTCTGTAAGACAAACCAGCTTCTCTAAGGCCGATGATTCTTCCACGCTCAAACTCTGTTAACTGTTGGAACGGCTGCCGACTTCTGTGTAAGGGCATCTTTAGCGTTTTAGAATAATTTCCACAACGTTTTGTCAACCAGGGAGCTTTGGTTGCTTTTATCTGTGTTTGACTGCTCCTCACCTGTGATGTCACCTCGCGCCTGTCCACTCGTGTTGATCGTCCTGCAAATCTAATAATTTCCATGCATTTACATATACTATCGCCTCCGCAAATTTCGTCACATTTGCATAACTTCTTGCAAGTGTTGCATTTTCTATTCCTGTAGTGTATATAGCCCATACCTAGTCCCATACCTGGTTAATGTACCTGACTACTAAACCATCAACTCCCTGTTTATGTGTTTATATGTTGTATGAGAAACCTGGGCAAGCTCAGTAGATCTTCTAGGTTATTTCCGTCCTTGTGTAGGGGAGTACTTTCTTCCTTAAAAAAATCATCTGTGTCCCATTTCTACTCAGAAGGCAAATGCCCTATTCTTTTCTTAACTAAGTTCAAAGCGTCATTCTTTTTTATTTTTCTCTTTTATAAGCCATTTAATTATTATGTCAATGTAATATATAATGTTTTCCAAATGCAGAATCAGGCCTCGAGAGCAGGATGCAATTTTTTTACTTCTGTATTGCTACTAGATATAATTGAAGTGTCCTACCGCATAAGAAGCAGATGTGATCTATGGATGTAATGAAGCTACCTGTTTTTCAACAACCAAATGTGGCTGCTAAAGGAAATTTTCGTCAACACGAGAGCCGAAAGCAATATGTAGGTTGTAATTTGAAATGTTCTACTGTACAAGAGCAGGATATGATCTGAGATTGCTACTTGAATTTGCCACCGTGAAACTTCACGGATGTTGATAAGATATCCTTTGAAGAAATATCTAAATTCTCTTCAAAATCGAATTTATTGTAATGTATTGCATTATGTATCTAAAGGAGTTCTCTAATATACCTACTGTAATATAGCATGACTGGTAGTAGAGCAGGTTTGGTTATAAACAGAGAGAAAATTAAAGTGATGAAAATTGGTCAGTTAATCTGAATGGTTGCAGTCTTGAGCAGGTGTCACAGTTTAATTATCTTGGAAGCTATGCAACAGATAATGGTAATGTGCAATATGAGATTAACAGACGAATAGGGAGGGATTGCTGCCGGGACTTTTAAGAATCTATGGAGATTGTGGAGAATTAGGCGTATACACCTAAAGATTAAAATTAGACTGTATAATAGTTTGGTTCTTTCTAGGGTTAGTTATGGTAGTGAAATTTTTACGCTGTGTAAACAAGATAACAAGAAACTAAATGCTTTTGATTTTAGATGATTACGCAGTATCTTGGGCATTAGATGATTCAACTTTGTAACTAATGATGAGGTTAGGCAAAGGAGTCGGCAACCTGCTTTAAGCAGCATATTGTGAAGAGAGAGACTCCGCTGGTTTGGCCATGTTGCCCGTATGGATAATTATAGATTGGCGTATACGGTTATGAACAGTTTGCCTAAAGGCCTCAGAAAGAGGGAGAGACCTAGGATGCTGTGGACAGACAATGTTAAACAGGAACTTTTTGGAATTGGTGTGCAGTGCAGTGGCGAGATGCAGCAGATATCTATAGCTCAGGACAGATATGCTTGAACTAAATTGCACGGTCTGGTTTGACCTCCGTTCCCCATGGCTGCTTGATGATGATGATGATGATGATGATGATGATGATGATGATGATGATAGCAAGCCAAAGGGATTTATCTTTGCATCTAAAAGCATTATTCTATTTGAAGATATTAACTAAGCACATTATGTATGCAGTGTGTGCTGCTTGTTACCTTTACCAAAAGAGTATACTAGAGCAGTGGTGATTATTATTTTCCGAGTCTTCTGAATATAGTTTTTATGGCTGAGATAGGCATCAGTATCTTAGAAAAAAAAAGGGAAGAATTTTATCCTGATTATCCACTGTCTAGATGATTATTCACTGACAGTCAATTGCCTGAATTCCGAATGAGTTGGAAAATTTATTTTATGCAAAGCTCATAGAATAGATTGATATAGTATTGGTTGATCAAGGACAAGATAACACAAAATCGAAAAGAAATTTCCCCCTGCATGATTAAGGATCATTTTGAAATTGATGGCAATTGAAACTGTTGCTCTCACTAATTACAGAACAATGAGTACGTAAAGTTGCAATTTTCCCAGGCAACAATCAATCAATACCAATAATTTCTAGAGGCACAGGCTGTACTGTTTTAAAAAATTATCACAGCTATTTGCAGATACAAGCCTACCTCATATGAGTTTTTATCCTATGATCATCCATGAGGCAAACGGATTGGTTTTTAGTAGTCCTCTCCTTTATGATAGTGTAGTTAAAGAGTTGAAAAAGAAGGAAAAAATCTTTAAGAATTTAGATTCTTATGATTTTCATTTGATGGGCTGACGCGTAACTGAAAATTTCATAGATGAGGTGATATAGAAAAACTAATATCACTCTGGATTATATCGAAAATCTCGATTAGCCACTATCAACAGCCTAGCATTGAGAAAGGCAACGAATAAAACAATTGCCTTTTTACGTCGATTAATTGCATATGCACGCAAAAAGGAAATAACGTTTTAAAATATTAATGAAATCAGAACTATTTTCCACTACTTTAATAATTAGGACTTACTGAACAGTTGATTGTATTCCATGCGATTGTTATGTACAAATGAGTAGGGAAAAAAAAACTTTCCCCCTTATGTGTTACACTATAGATATTTATCTGCAAACAACGTCATTTTAAAATTCAATTTTCATTTCGTTCGAAATACTAAACAATATTTTTCTAACATCTTTGAAACGCCTTTCTAGTTTACATGCGCACCTTCTTTGTGAACCTCATCATCCCACTGTAGTCTGAAGGACTGCGGTATGGCAGTCTTCATCACCTAATCGAATAGGTGGAGTGTGCAGATATATCACGAAGACAGACAAGTTCCCTCCTCTGGCTTTGCGCACAGTGACACACAACAGCCAATTGCATACATCAGATCTCGCCTAGGTGTATTTGTACGTACGTGTGTAGATGGGACTGGGCTTCCGGTAGTGGTAAACAACCCGAATCGGTGTGTGCTAGTGGGCAGAACGCTCCACGAGTCTTGCATACCGTCATTAACAAAGTCATTAGGCTATGGAGACTTGCAAGAGCCATCATTAATCACACCCTAACACGGAACTCTGAATCAGCAGTTACAATCCACCTTAATAAACTCTCTCGTAGCATCGTTTGAGATACCGAAAAAATATTAAAAAGTAAAAGATGCAGATTAAAAGAAGAAAGGTAAGCGTGATTTGATCAACATCATTCTCCGTTTATGCTAAGCCCATGTTATTCCCCTATCTTTGGGAATTTTGTTTATGTCTCTGTAGAAAGTGCATGCCAATATTCATAATAGATACACAAGCATTGA
Organism: Ryuthela nishihirai; assembly: GCA_038380435.1. Lineage (NCBI taxonomy): Eukaryota > Metazoa > Arthropoda > Arachnida > Araneae > Heptathelidae > Ryuthela > Ryuthela nishihirai. The sequence goes on along the minus strand of JAWZYU010000009.1, from coordinate 82,194,872 downwards.
AAATTTTCAGTTATCATAAACAGAAATAAGCTGCAAACCGTATACAACCAAATAAGAATCAACTGTAACAGAGTAAGGGAACTTTTAAAGCAGATAGGACATGCATCAACACACTTCGAAGGAAACATCTAGTTTTATGACGATAATAACTTATTTTTTTGCAAACAATAAAAGAACGTTTTCACATTAGTATTTTTCATTCTAAACTTTCTGCGTTATATTAGTAATAAATATTTAATAGCTATAGGAAATATAGATTTCATTCTTAACATTATTAAACTGTTTCTGCTATTGATTAATTTTAAGACTTTTATAATTTATCATAAGAAAAAAAATAAAAATTTAATGCTGAAATAGTTATATCTAAAAGATGATGAAAGAAATCTAAACATATGCTGGAAAAAAGCAAAACGTCAAAGGAAACACATTCTGATAAATTTATCATACATAATAAAAGAGGACGAGTTTTGTAGTACTAATATTAATATAAACAATGCTAATAATTTGGAACAAAATCATCATTGAAGGAACGAAGCAACTGCAAGTTTTAGCAGTCTTAAAATATATTTATTTCTCTACAGCCTTTTTTAAACATAAAGGGAAAGGTATGGGGAAATTAAGCAATAAGAAATTTACATCGTACCATACATATTTTAGCAGAACATGCACCAAACGTTTTTCTTATATGAACTGAACTTTAAAATCGTCGCATTTTAGGTAAATTTCAGGCAAAAACATAAAATTTAGCCAGAGAAATCCATTAAATAATTCCATGGCACTAAAAATTATGGGTTGACCAAAATAATTGACGGAGAGAATGAGACGGATAATTATATGTGCAATGATCTCCCTTTCAGGCGGCGCTCCAATTAAATAGACTTCATTTCGGAAACTGATGTGTTTCTACATGTGACATAGTCTTGTTCTTCGAATTTTGTCGGGTTGGATTGTTTTACCTCTAAGAGGCGCTTCTTCTGCACACAATGGGCTAAATGTCCAGGTCACTAGGACCCCATGTCTCAGAGAAAGTTGGGAAGAAGGGAGTCACTGGACAGCTGTTAGGATACATATGCTAGCCACCCATCAAGGTCACCCAGCATATTCTTTAACTTGCACAGTGTATGGCTCTTCTGCACACGGAACCACAGTTTAACATCCTATCCGATAGACGGGGAGGGGGAGGGGCTTTCCCAAGACCATCGGTGTCCCCTACTGACCGAGGTTATGCTACCGTCGGTCTCGCTGGATTGGTTTAGGGTTAGAATTACCTATGTTGAATTCAGGACGAGTTCCTGCTTTGCATGGGTCTGATGATCGCTGCATCCGCATATGTAGGCAATGTGGGAAGAGGTCGGATCCAGCTGTCGTCTGTGAACTCCATACTCCTCGACCACGGTAGCCATTAGTTGCACATTTGGTTTACGTGTAATCAAAACGCCAATGATACGTCGACATCTTATGGCCAATCGCGATACCATTTCTGGTAAGGATCCCTAATGCCAACTACCAGGAATATAAGCTCATCCATATTCCGCTGTTATATCCAGATCATATTTAAAAGGCACTCAGACTATTCTGAAGACAACCATATTTCCAAACCTGCCATCGAGCATGTTTGGGATGGGATTGGAAGTCGCCTCCAAGCTCACTTTCAATCGACCCAAAATAGAGTTGTACTATGGGAACACGTGTGTGGCGTGGTGGGACATGTTGTGACATGTCATGAATATATCATTAACCATGGTGGTTTCATTACATACTGAAGGACGTAGATTTTACTGTATACCGTTCGTTAAATTTATTGCATTGAGCTGTAAGCGAAATCATGTCATGCCCATCTGGTCATCTGTGTCTGTTATGAGTTTCAAAAGATTCCTCCACCACTTCTGGGATGGACAATTTCAAAGTCGAGCAGTATATGAATATGAAGGACAATGGAAGATTACGAAGGAAAATAGAAATAAATGCTAAA